>CM071867.1:3757950-3806158 GCA_036759665.1 Gynandropsis gynandra | reverse complement strand
AGTGATTATGATAAGCTGGAAAAAACATTATCGACGTTCCATGCTGATAATGTAATTTTACAACAACAATATCGCGCGAAGGATTTTAAGACCTATCGCGAATTGTTACAGCTTCTCCTCGTTGCAGAACAACAGAACGAGCTATTAATGAACGTCCCTCTGGTTCTGCACCATTTTATGAAACAAATGCGACTTCATCAAATTATAACCACTGGTATGGCCGTGGGCATGGATATATACGTGGTCGTGGTCGAGGCTGTGGACGTGGTCGCGGTCGTGGAAATGAATATGGTAGAGGAAGAGGTCGGAGTAATCCACCAAATAATTTCCATCATGGAGAAAATAAAAGGAAAGATTATCGAGTGAATGAAAATGAAAACGTGACTAAAAGGCGAAAAGATACAATATGTCATCGATGTGGTATGAATGGACATTGGTCCCAAGTATGCCGAACACCAAGACATTTTGTTGATTTATACCAGAAGTCGCTGACAGATAAAGGAAAAAATGTTCAAACGAATTTTGTCTCAGATGATCTCGATGATCTCCTGGATAACGACAAGGTTGGGATGCACCTTGACATTGCAGACTTTATGTATCAACCTGATAATGAAAATGAGAAAACATAATGAGATTTCGACATGGATCTTTGTTATCATTATCTCGTTTTTAAGATTTAGCTTAATGAAAATGAGAAAAGAGAATGAGATTTCGACATGGATTTCTTTGTTATCATTATCTCGTTTTTAAGACTTGGCTTGTTATTTTTGAATGTATTTTTCCTTTCGCATTTTAGTTTTTAAAAGTTTTATTAGATTATCTTTTGTTGTAATATTTTGTTACATTGTTATATATTATATGCAAAGTTTGCTTCATATTTTCAGGTTCATCTATATCTTTATCGGATCAAAGTAATACAAAATATGCCACGATCAAACATCAATGATGGAGACATATGTATAGCCGATTGTGCTATGACACATACAATATTGAAAGATAGAAAATATTTCTCCAAGTTGAGAATACATGAATCCAGTGTCAATACAATATCTGGAAATGCAAAAATAATTAAGGGATGTGGAGAAGCAAATTTTATAATGTCCAGAGGGACAAAATTTATCATACAAGATGCATTATTCTCTCCACAATCCCAAAGAAACTTATTAAGTTTCAAAGATATTCGCCAAAATGGCTATCATGTTGAGACCATGAATGATGAAAATCGTGAATATCTTTATATCACGACAATGGTTTCTAAAAAGAAATATATTGTGGAAATTTTACCAACTTTATCCTTTGGGCTATATTTCACAAAGATAAGAATGATAGAAACATATGCCATATTCAACCCAAGATATGAAGACATGTTTAAGATTTGGCATGATCGATTGGGTCACCCTGGTTCAATAATGATGCGAAAAATTATTCAAAATTCCAATGGTCATCCATTAAAACATGAGAAGATATTTCAATCTCATGAAATCGCATGCAGTGCTTGTTCTCAAGGAAAATTAATAATAAGACCATCATCTGTCAAAGTTGGACATGAATCATCATCGTTTTTAGAACGATTACATGGGGATATATGTGGACCTATACATCCACCAAGTGGACCATTTCGATACTTTATGGTATTGATTGATGCTTCTAGCAGATGGTCACACGTTTGCTTATTATCAACCCGCAATGTTGCATTTGCGAGGTTTATTGCTCAAATAACAAAATTACGAGCTCAATTCCCCGTTCATCCTATTAAGAAGGTGAGGCTTGATAACGCTGGTGAATTCACTTCTCAAGCATTCAATGACTATTGTGCATCGATTGGTATTGATATTGAACATCTCGTACGACATGTTCATACACAAAATGGTATGGCAGAGTCATTGATTAAACGTTTCCAACTTATTGCTCGACCATTGCTAATGAAAACGAAACTTCCCGTTTCTGCTTGGGGGCATGCCATTTTACATGCTGCTGCACTAATTCAAATAAGGCCAAGTGATTATCATAAATATTCTCCATTACAATTATCAAATGTCCAAGAACCAAATATATCTCATCTTCGAGTATTTGGTTGTGTTGTATATGTTCCAATTGCTCCACCGCAACCAACAAAAATGGGCCCACGCAGATTGGGAATTTATGTTGGATATAATTCACCATCTATCATAGATATCTTGAACCAGAAACGGGTGATGTATTCACAACTCGTTTTGCTGATTGTCATTTTAATGAGAATGAATTCCCCCGTTAGGAGGAGGAATAAAACAAGCCTCATGAGAGTTAACATGGAAAACACAATCATTGTTATATCTTGATCCTTCTACAAAACAATGAAACATGGAAGTACAAAAGATAATGCATTTGCAAAATATTGCGAATAGACTTCCAGATGGGTTCAATGACACAACTCGGGTTACAAAATCATATATACCAGCTACAAATGCACCTGCTCGTATAGAAATACCAAAAGGGCATACGGGTGAAAGAATTTCAAATGAGTCCACAACACGCTTAAAGCGCGGACGACCACTTGGTTCTAAAGATAAAAATCCTCAAAAGAGAAAGAAGTTTGATATTAATGATGATTCTCAAATCATAGAGAACATTCAAAAAGAAACGAATGAGGAAAATGATCTTCAAAATGAAAATTATGAAAATAATCATGAACATACAGAGAACAATGAAATTTCCATCAACTATATCTATGATGAAAAGATTATAAGAAGAGATGAAATAAATGACAATGATGGAATATTCTCTTTCTCTGTATCCAAAGAAATTGAAAATGATAGTGAAGATCTAGAACCAATGTCAGTGTTAGAATGTCAAAAGAGACATGATTGGATCAAATGAAAAGAAGCTATGCAAATCGAATTAGACTCATTGAATAAAAGAAAAGTATTTGGACCCATCGTTCAAACTCCAAATGGTGTCAAACCGATTGGATGCAAATGGGTTTTTGGGCGAAAAAGAAATGAAAATAATGAGGTCACGAGATATAAGGCTGCCTTGTCGCACAAGGGTTTTCCCAGAGACCTGGACAATATTATGAGGAAACATATTCCCCTGTTATGGATGGAATCACATTTAGATATTTGATGAGTTTAACAGCATCCAACAACTTAGATATGTACCTTATGGATGTGGTTGCGGCATATCTATATGGATCTTTGGATAATGATATATACATGAAAATCCCTGAAGGATTAAGAATGCCGAAAACATCAAACTCAAAACCTAAAGAAATGTGTGCAATCAAATTGCAATGATCTTTATATGGATTGAAACAATCTGGACGTATGTGGTATAATCGTCTAAGTGAATATCTATTAAAAAGGGGATTTGTGAATAACCCTATTTGTTCTTGTGTTTTTATTCAGAAAACAACAAGTGGGTTTGTGATTATAGTTGTTTACGTTGATGATTTGAATATAATTGGGACCTAAAAAGAGATTGAAAATGCTCATAATTATCTGAAAAAGGAATTTGAAATGAAAGACCTTGGACAAACAAAGTTTTGTCTTAGTTTACAGATAGAGCATCTAAAGATTGGTATATTTGTACATCAATCGAATTAGAGTATTAAAACGCTTTAATATGGATAAAGCAAATCCATTAAGCACTACAGTGGTTTGTAGATCGTTAAATGTTGAAAAAGATCCATTCCGTCCTTGTGAAGAAAATGAAGATATACATAGACCAGAAGTACCATATATGAGTGCAATAGGGGCTCTCTTGTATCTAGCAAATTGCACTCGTCTTGATATAGCATTTGCTACTAATCTCTTGTCACGATACAGCTCATCCCCTACACGTCGTCATTGGACAAGGATTAAACATATCTTTCGATATTTACAAGGGACGATTGATTTAGGATTATTTTATCCTAGAGATTCCAAACATGAATTAATCGGTTTTGCAGATGCAGGTTACTTATCAGATCCTCATAAAGCTAGATCACAAACAGGATATGTTTTCACAATTGGAGGAACAGCGATATCATGGCGTTCACAGAAACAAACACTAGTTGCAACATCTTCAAATCATGCTAAAGTCATAGCACTTCATGAAGCGAGTAGAGAATGTGTGTGGCTCAGAGCTTTAACTCAACACATACAGGAGACATGTGGATTATCAACTGATATCAACCCAACAATACTATATGAAGATAATGCCGCTTGCGTTGCTCAAACAAAGGAAGGATATATCAAAAGTGACAGAACAAAGCATATACCTCCAAAATTTTTCACCTATACACAAGAGCTCGAGAAGAAGAAAGAAGTTGATATTCAATACATCCGATCATGCGAAAATGTAGCCGATTTATTCACAAAAGCGCTCCCTACTTCAATATTGAGAAAACACATTCAAAATATCGGGATGCGTCACCTCCGAAACTTATGATTAAACAAAGAGTTGACAATTCGAGGAGGAGTTTTTATGACTGTACTATTTTTCCCTCATCATGGTTTTTATCCCAATAGGTTTTTCCATGATAAGGTTGTTAACGAGGCAGTCAATAGACATTTAAAGAAGAGTGTTAAATTATAAATGTCTAATGGGCTAAAGCCCATTTACTATATTTAATATTAAATATTAAGGGGTATTTGTCTATAAATAGACACTCCCCTATATAAAACAATAGAACATTAAAAAATCAGATTTCATTATACTCTATTTACTCTTTCTCTCCTCTATCCCTTTAGTTTCATTTTTCAAGGTAAATAATGTCTATATATATATATTATTTATATATATAAAGTTAAAGATTTATATATAATATTATATATATAGTTACTTATACATATTATATTATAGATATATAAAGTTACTTATATATATTACACATAATATATATATATATTATCCATAAATTAATATTATTAAGCATGTCATAATTACATTAAATTATAATTGTATTTATATTATAATCATTGTAATATATATACATATATATATCTCCATTAATAATTATTTTTCAATATATGTAATTATTTATGTCTAATTTATTTTTTCAAACTATTTTTCTTTTCTAACAAATGCTAGTTAGAATTATAAAATATGGAGAATTTCAAAAAAAATATGGAGAAAAGATGATGATATCAAAGCATAAAATAATGAATTTTTACGACCAAATCTATTTTGGGCCTCGGTACAAAACAGGCTAATAAAATGGAGGATCAGACCCAATCTGGCTTATCATCATCATCTCCCCTTATCAACCTCGCTTCTACTCTCTTCCCAGCCAAAGCCTGATTGTTCGTCTTCGTATGGTTTTCTCTGGTTTTAGCACCGAATTCAGAGAAGCTCCCCACGAATCCTCCGACGAGTTTGTTCCTCCTTCTATCTCTCATCGTCTCGCCGGAAATGTCGCTCCGATTGTGAGTCCTGTGTCTTAGACTTTATGCTTTCTCGAGCTTCTTCTTCTACACACTTGTTTCATCTATATCTGAATTCCATTAGGGTTTCAAGAGATGTGGAACCCTTTGTCATTGTCATGCAGAGTTAATTGTCTTCGTTATCTTTTTTGTAATGTGATGAAGTTACTCGCTTTGAAGCTCTGTGAAATGTTTGACATTGCAATCTATTTAGTCTCTAGAGATAATTTGCATTACATCTCCTGATATTTATACTCTTTTGCATCAGTATCAAGAATCCTGGATGCTTTCATTGTATCTGAAATCGGGTTGATTTGTGTTCATATGTGGTTCAGTGGATCATCCATGGAGATGGTCTGTCCACATTCAGAGGCTAAATCGTTCTCATGGTCGTTCCAAGGTTCTTTGCAACATCTCCAGTTTCACAAGATGACATTTTGTTGGAAATATAGAAAGCCCATCATCTGGAGAACACCTGATTCCCTAGATTCTTTCAATAATGTGAGACTGCAGAATCTGAGATCGGTTTTTAGGGTGGCACAATTGTGCATTACATGTCAATCTCACCGCACAAAGATGGATCTAAGTCCCTTCAAAGTGAAGGCTACTGATAAAGAGAATGAAATTGGAAGTTCATCTGCTGCATACGAATGTCTTAACACTACGAGCCATAAAGAAGAGGAAAGGAGAAGAAAGATCGGTCTAGCAAATAAAGGGAAGGTGCCATGGAACAAAGGAAAGAAACATTCGGAAGGTAGAAATCTATTTTTTGCATCAGAAGGTTTCTCAAGATTCGTTTGAAGTTGGTTTAACTCTTATAGTTGTAACCTCATATAGAGACTCGTGTGCGAATCAAGCAGAGAACTATAGAAGCCTTGAGAAAACCCGAGGTGAAGTCAAGTAAGATTCAAGTATTTTGAATGTTCTTTTTCCTTCAACGCTTAGAATATGGAGTAACTTCTTCTCTCGGCTATTACTGTGTGAGGTACAATTTTACCGTTAATGTAAAAGTCGTAATCTTTTTTACTTTGTCATCTTTCAGGTACGGAAGAAGATGTCTGAACATCCACAACCACACAGGTACAAAGATTTCAGGTTCATAGATATAGTCACGGTCTCTCGCTTAATACGAGCTTAGATTACATGTGAATTCTTCAGTGGACACCACAAATACACATTGAGTCACCGGTCAAGCTTAGAAACATATTGCATATTTCTTCTCTGGAGTTGTCTGCAATTTTCTTTACCTGATTCATTAATCAACTTTAGGGCGGAATTATAGATTATTCCCAAAGTCGGCTGATACCACTGTTGGGTTGATTTAGGGTGCGAAAGCGTGTTTTATCAACTCGAATAGTTAGATCTAGTCATGTTCGGATTGGTTTTTTCAGGGTTTCAACGACGAACAAATTTAGAAACGATTTCGTAATATCTGTTGCATTGAAAGTTCTGATTGTCGAATATAAGACTTGATAGCACAAGCCCTCTACGCGTATCCACGCCGAGATCGAATCTGCTTTCCACTCGTTGGTGCGGAATTCATCCGATGAACGAAACTGTTTCGTTCTTCATTTTTCTTCTGTGATGGCTATCGATCTAGGGTTTAGATTTTGCTAATGAAATCTGATTAACGAAAACTTGTTTTTCGTTTATTATATAATAATTACTTTTTAATAATTACAACCTAAACCCGTAACTCTTAAAATATTACATAAGAGGCATATTACTTTCAACCTCCAAGTATTTATTCTAGTATGAGCATAGTGAACCTAAGAGAGCTATCTCTCCAAAATTTATCGACTATGAGCATTATGTGCTATATAGAGTATAACAATGGTGAAAATGTACTTTTTTTTCCCTGCAGCGACGAGACAAAGGAGAAAATAAGATCTTCAGTTAAGCGAGTTTGGGCAAACCGGTTAAGGTTGAAGCGTTCCAAGGAGAAGTACATATCTTCATGGTTAGAACACATAGCAGAAGCTGCGAAGAAAGGAGGAAAAGGGCAAGTGCAACTTGACTGGGACAGTTACGACCGAATGAAAGAGGAGATTTTGTTTAAGCAGCTCGAGTTGGCTGCGGAGAAAGCCAGAGCTAAAGAGCAAGCCAAACTAAGAGCAGAAAAAGCAGCGGAAGCAAGGGCGGAAAAGATAAAAAGACTTGCAGAGAAAAGGAAAGAACGGAAGGAGAAGGTGAGAATTGCAGCGAAGAATGGGAAAGAAACGTCGGGATTGAAACTCAAGCAGAGACTAACAAAGGTAAATACCATATGAAATTCACTAGTTGAAATGAAACCAAAGAAACAGATGAAAAAGGATCTCTTGAACTGACACATTCATATGGAATGCTTTCAGATTCACAAGAAGAAGGTGAAACTTGCTGTGAAAAAGAATGGAGTAGAATCAGCCGTGTCTAAATGGGAGAAGCTGGATTTGGATTTGGTAAAGAAAGACAGAATGGTCAGAGAATACTCACTTGCTGATCAGATCCAAGCGGCCAAAAGCAAAAGAAGTTTGCTTTATCAACATTGGCCTCATACATGACACCAATCACCAGCCTTGTAAAACTAATTTTGGGCAGACGCATAGGCATTTGACGGATAGCGACCGCTAGAAAATGATAAAATCGGTGTCATTAGTCGGTCGCTGTCTAGCCTGTCTTAGGCTGCCGACTAGTTCCGTGCAACTATTGAACCTATTTTTTATTTCTCTATATAATTTTTGTAATGATTTTGCTCATCTTTGCCCTCTGGTTGGTTTTGTCCGTTGTCTATCCTAAGATATGTAAACGAAACGCTAGTAAAAAGTACATGAAAATCTAGATTGAGAGAAAATAATGAAAAAGAAAACTACTTTTTGAGATATGCTTTCTACACATTATAAAAAAGAAAAAGCAATCCCTACCCGTTTTGTCCCAATATTCTTTTGTTAGTGTTTTTAATTTATTTTTGGAGATATGTTTTCTACATTTCTATATAACTTTTCTGTTATGATAGGGATGGAATTATAATATTGATTATGATACCTAATTAGTAATTGTTTAAACTCATTGACACCGATAAGTAGATCTTGTAAGATAAGAGACCGTTGGTTTTGTGGTTGCTGTCTTGAGAACTTTCAAAGGAAAAAGATGACATGGGATGTGCTCTTTCTAGTGTCGAAGTTCCCTTCAAGATCACTGTCACTTAAACCTCTTAGAATTGGTTATTCTCCATTCCTCACATAAAACAGTTCCCAACTTATTGTTCCAACAATGTACCGCAATATGTGTTTCACTGCTGCAAGATGGTCCTCCCGAGGTTCCTCCATGAAACGACTTGCATATCCGACTGAAAAAGCGAGATTTGGATGAGTATGAACCAAATACTTGAGGCTTCCGACGATGCTTCGATACATGGTTGCATCCACTGGTGAATTTTTGCTCGTTTTGCTCAGCTTTGCCCATGGTTTCATTGGTACTTGACAAGGATTACACTCTCATTCCTCTTTTCTTTAAAATCGTGGATGTGTATGCTCTTTGGTTGAGCGAGATACCATCATCATGCTATTTTACTTCAATCTCGAGATGGTAGTGTAGTAGGCCTAAGTCACTCATTGTAAACAAGTCGGACATTGTCTTCTTGAATGCCAAAATGTTTTTGCAGTTGGCACCAGTGATTACCAAATCATCAACGTACACATCCAACATAAGTCTCTTGATTTCATCTCAAACGTAGATGGCATGTTCCGATGGACACTTCTTGAACCCCAAGGATATCTAACTTCTCGTCTAGCTTCTGGTTCCAGGATCGTGGAGTCTGATGAAGACCGTACAAGGCTTTATGAAGCTTGAAAACCTTATATTCATTCCCTTTTTTAGTGAAACCTCTTCTCAAAGATCCCCGTTTAGGAATACAAATTTAACGTCCATATGATGGATTTCCCACCTTTCATGTGTTGTTAATGCAAGGAGAAGACGTACCGTTTCCATACGTGCCATTGGTGCAAATACTTCGTCATAGTTAATGCCATGGTGTTGTGCGTAACCTTTCACAACCAGTCTCGCTTTGTATCTTGCACTATGTCATGCTCATCCTTTTTTACTTTGAACACCCACTTCAAACCGATTGCTTGTCGTACTTGAAGTAGATCAATGAGTGTCCAAGTGTGATTCTCCTTTATTGAACGTAGCTCCTCTGTTATCGCCTTTTTCCAATTCGGATTTCTGTCAACTTCGACTAGTGATGTAGGCACCTTTACAGTCATTGCGTCCAACTCATTTTGATCAACCTCACGCATGGCAAGACCTAATGGATTTCCTCATCAAAGTATGTCATCCATTGTATAGTATCGTAGTGGTTTGTTCTCATATTCAGCATCAAGTTCCTCTCTAGGGAACCTTGGTGGCGAGACAAATTCGACCTGTGAAGTTGAAACTGTGGGTTGTAAATTCGACACCACAACTTCTGATCCATTTGGAGTGAGACCTACCAACCTATTTGGCGTTGTTGTAGGTGGGTTAGTGGCGCTAGTTGGTTCCATTCCTTCCTAGCTGTCATGCCAATGCACTATTTCAATCTCCGCTTCAGATGGGTCGTTATCTCGTCCCTCCTTGTTGCTTCATTTCAACTATACGAATTCATCGAACACCACGTCTCATGTCACGTGAACACGTCTCGTGGTAGGATCATAAGCTCGGTAAGCTTTCGACCCTCGTTCATATCCGACGAAAATCATCGGTCTACTTCTATCCTCCAACTTCTTGAGATTCGTTGTTGTTATCTTTATATGGACAATACAACCAAAAGTCCGTAAATGATGAACTATCGGTTTCTTCCCATACCACGCCTCATAAGGTGTCATGCCTTTGACACTTTTTTTTGGTGAGCGATTTAAGACGTAAACTGCCATACTAACCATATGGGTAATCATTTTGCCTTCAGCATGCTGCGAGTTGTTCTTACCATCGTGGAGTTTCATCGTTCTACCACGCCATTCTGTTGTGGAGAATACGATGCAGCAAGTTGACATCTTACACCATGTTCTGCACAATACTCGATGAATTATGCTGTAGTTGAACTTTTCTCCTCGATCTGTTTGCAATGTTCCTAACTTCTGCCCGCATTCAGACTCCACAACATTTTGAAAGTGTTTGATAGTGGATCCAGCTTGATCCTTCGATCCTAGCAGTTCAATCCACATGAAATGACTCCGATCATCAACCAGAAGTAGAAAATACTTCTTCTCGTTCAATGGTATGGGTGTAATAGGACCACATATGTCTCCGTGCACCAATTCCAAAAGACAATCAACTCGAAATTGGATGCAGACAGGAAATCGTGTTCGTCATTGTTTCTCCACGAGACACCCTTCACACAATTTGTTCACTTGCTCAATTTGAGGAAGTACTTGCCAACTCCTCTCGAGCCATCTTCCTTAGAACCGAAAAATTGAAATGACCAAATCTCTCAAGCCACTTCCAGACGTTCCCCATCTCGTGCCACCAAACACATTAGTTGTGTAATTTTGATGTAAAGAACATATAAGTGGTTCTTTGCACGCTTTAATTTCGCAAGTAGACGCTTCCCCAGCTCACATATTTTCATCTCTCCACTGCTTATTTGCACATGATATCCGACCTTGTCAAGTTATCCCATACTAATGATGTTGGTGGTCAGCTGAGGAATGAAGTACACGTTTGGTGAGTGTTCTATGTTCGTCGCTCTTACATGCAAACAACATTGTGCCATAACCTTCAATCCTTGCTACGGAATCGTATCTGAATCGCACCATCCCTCTTACGGTTTTGTCCGTCATATGATTGGTCGCTCCTGTGATGAGAATCCATCTTCCAGCGTCTATCTCCTCCTCAAAAAGATGGAGAAATGCCTTGCATTCTAGCAAGAGAATGTCACAGGCATGTTTCCTCTCCTCTTAGGCTTCAATCTTTGCTGCCAAACAGGTAGGTTTCGTTGGAGCAGACATTTGTTGAGGTGCAGACAGTCCACGACGTGTCGAAGGTGAGAACAACGACGCTCGGGTGCATCCACTGAGAAAACAACAAACATGGATAGGAGCATCGATGGAGCTTCATTTGAATCAGACTTTGGTCGAATCACCATCTTGGTCATAGGCAAAGGAAGTGCGACTGGTGGCGGCATCGTGAAAACTGTTTTTTACTCAAGTTTTGGTCGAAACACTACTCCGGTTTGAAGGATGTTTGTTGGGTGCGACAGTGGAGCTTGCTTCCGCTGGTGTTATGGTCGTCTCTCTGTTCCGGTGGTCGACGAAGCTTTTGAGGAGCCAGTTTCGAAGGATGTTTTGTCATTCTGGCGATCAAGTCAGATCTAGCAGTGGTTAGGGTTTCTGTCACCAACAAGAGAGTTTCTTCTTCTCGGATTCTATGGGCCCCTTTTCTACGTTTTGTTTTGCAATCTCTGGCCTAATGACCAATTCGACAAGCCGAAAATTGATCTTTTTGGCCTTATCTTTATGAGTTGCACGATTTGTATTAGGGTTTTGTTTCCATTTACCCTGATTTTTTCGTCCCTACCGTCGACCAGAAAAGTCGCCTTCTTTTCTTCATCATTTTTCTTCTCTGACGAGCCTCCCATTCTTCCTCGGCCAAATCAGTTTCTGGCCTACTATTTCACTTGAAGAACATAGTTTGTATCTCTCTTCCACAGCTCGAAGTCGGTCGACCACTTCCTCCACCGAGACCATGGTTAGGTCCAGAAGGGTCTCGATGGAGATGGCCACTTGTTAGAGCCGAATTGGCACCACGTGCACAAATTCCTTCACCATCTCGATGTCAGTCACAGGTTCGCTGAGCACTCTAAGATTGGTTTCAATGTTCATAATCCTCGTGTTGAAAGCATCCACCTTTTCTTCATTTTTGAATCGGATTTCATTGAATTATTGTCAAAGTTTGATGAGAATATCAAGCTCGAAGCGGAATCAAAGGAGAATAGCTATAATGAAACGAGCGGACCCGAATCTTTCCACGATCTATTTACACGTGGAAGAGCAATGAGCTTGCGAAACAAGGCAATAGAGAGATTGTGATGGAGGCCTAGGAGACTCTAATCAGAAGGAGGATTTAGACTCAACCCAAACAAATGTCACGTCGATTTTCTACATTTAAGCGGACCTCAATCCGCCCACCTAAGGACTTACAGGTTCGGGCGATACAAATAAGGAGTGGTGAAAGAATAACGGCTGGGAAATCTTCCAGACCAATCTTATCACATCGAATCATTTTCTTTCCCATTCTAAAAATTCACAGCGACCATAAAATCTTCCCAACGACTAGTAGATCAGTCTGTTATCCTATATAAAGAACTCAATTTCATTTATAAGACACATTAAAATTTTTGAAAAAACATAAACTCTCTTCGTATTCTTGAACAGTGTCAAGAACACAGTGACTTCAACTTGTTCCGGGAACATTTGAAGCCATTATCAGATTGTATCAAGAAGCATCCACACCCCTTGTGGTGTCCATCACTCCACCCCAAACACCTCGACTTCAATCATCAACCTCCATCCTCCACCTTTGTCGGATAAATTTTGAAGAGAGCCCTTAGACCAGTCAAGAGGTCCTCCACCATCATCCACTATCATCCACCGTCAACGGACGACTTCTTGAAGAGTTTCCTTAGATCAGTCAAGAAATCAACCTTGACACCCCGAATCCTACTTGAGTGATCGAGGTTAACGGATTTGATGTAAGCGACCCGAGTTCCCACTTCGAGGCGCTTATCAAATTTTCTGAGCGTTGGCTTCTCAAACCTGATCTACACCAACTTGTAACAACTTTAATGATTCCCAAGCCTCCCCGACTATTTCCTTCACAGCCAGCGTTGCGTACATCTCCTAAGGTATTGCTCGAATAATCATCGCCAACGCGGGTCTATCATCTTGGCGCTCGAATAATCATCGCCAATGCGGGTCTATCATCTTGGTACATATTTTTACCAGGCTCAATGGCTATCCACGATCTTTGGGCTTAAAAGGTTGACACGCATAACTAGAGAGACCACTCCTGGTAATTTATCCGAGTTAGCATTAGATACAATACTCCAATATGTTGGAATTCTCCTTGACTATTCGTTCGATTACAGTAGTTTCACCAGCAACACGATCTTTGACCATGCTGTGGAGGAGTTTCTGGTGAGTGTCGTCGGTTGCGACGTGGAAAAGTCATCGAGCGTCAGCTCTCGAGACTCAAAAATGTCATTGATGTCCCTAGATACTCAAAATGCTGCTATGATACTAAATATAAGATATGAGATAGTTTGTTTTGTGGTTGTTGTCTTGAGAACCCTCAAACAGTTGCCATTTATTTATAATAGCTTATCATATGTTCATATCATTATCAACAAGCTCCTACAAACCAAAAACCAATTCAACTAATAGTTAATCAGCTAAAACAAACAGAAATAATTACCAAAACAATAGCAAAACGTAAAGCATTCAAGTTATTATTCCAACATATCTAGGCATTAGTCGACCACGGCTTTAATGACTTTTATAAGACTGCTAATCACAGTACTAAGTATGAGTGACCACGAGTCCACATTTTGTCAACAGTTCATTGTAGCTTTGGTTTAATATAAGGGTTTTGCCTAGAGTTATGTTGAACAATGAACACAAGGTTGAAGAATATAGCAAAGTAAATGTTCCCTTTCTTTAATAAGAAGCAAAAGCCAGAGTTCCTTTCCTATACCTTGACAACGACAAAACTCATGAACTAAAAAGACAAAAACAACACTTAAGACACTTCTAAACGATGCATAGATTATTTGATAAGGCTATTTCTCGAGAGACCAGAATGGCAACACCACTGATGGCAAAGGAGTTTCAGTTTGCAAGAGCAACTCGTGTTCCAACCTAACATTAACTATACATCGTGCTTGCACGAGGAAACACCTTTCATGGTTCAGCTACTTTAACCCTGGTTTGTGTTTTGGGGGTAGGCATTCTGGTACTGAGGATTCTGCATTCCGCCCTGACCCTGGTACCCATTGTTCTGCTGGAAGTTACCCGGCATGTTACCAGACCATCCTTGGTTTGGCGGCCCACCTCCCATGTTCTGTGGCTGCTGCATGTAGTTCTGATTCATGTTTGGTGGTGGCATCTGACCCATGTTCCCTTGCATCCCTCCCATATTGGGAGGAGCCATGTTTGGACCACCCATGTTCGGAGGCATGCCTCCCATGTTTGGCGGAGGAGGTTGGAAAGGTGGTCTGCCCATGTTGGGAGGAGGTGGAGGACCTCCCATGTTGGGAGGAGGTGGAGGACCTCCCATGTTTGGTCCCTGGTTTCCTCTCGCGTTCACGTTATCTCTTCTTCTCTCAAAGTTCCTGCTTTTGTCAAAGTTGCGAGGCCTATCATTTCGCCTGTTCCTCTCATTTGCCCGTGCATTGTTCCTTATCCACTCCTCGTGGTACTTGGGATCATAAGGAACAGCCTTACCATCAATGAAAGGTTCACCTGAAAAAGGATCCATCAAGCCAACTCGTGCATAGAGTCACTTGTCTAAATACACCAATGTCCTATCCATTGTGTAGCCGCAAACATGATAAACAACTCTTTCAAAATATGCTACCATCAAAAGCCCAGTAAACACACTAATCTAAGAAAAGAAGAATGTAAGAAATCATATATGAACCGGGAAAGGGAACCAAACTTAAACCAAGGATAAACAATAAGCTGACCTTTCCCCTCAAACTAACACAAATAACATAGCACTGCCTAGCAAAAATACAATAAAAGAAACAGTTCCCTTCATTGACATTTGAAATCCCTGATAGATGACGCAAGCCACCCTAAATTAACATGAAATGAAGCGTCCTCCATCAAGTCAAACTCAGCAAACAAAGTTTAGACATTTGAGCATTCTATATCCAACACCAGAAGACAAAACATTGACACTTTCCGCTATAAAACACTGTAACAAAGTCTTACCTCCGTAGTCTTTGTTCTTCACATCCAAGTACGAATCGGGAAGAACCCATCGTACCTTAGGCAACTCTGATAATCACAGCATATAAATCACGTGAGAAAATGTGTTGCCCATAGAAGGAGAAAAACAAAAAAGGGCACCATAGGAGGTAATACCTTTGATCTTGTATGAAAGCTCTTCTGGCACAAGAGCTCCAAAAGCAAAATAGCATCTCGTTGAAACAGAGTATATCTTCATCCTTGCTTCCTCCTCGCTGTTAATTCAAAACGAGATCAGGGTGTCAAATTATCCTAGGAAACCCTCATATATCGAGGTCTCAACACATTTCAGATATGATCCTCCAATGTTTAATACCCAGAATATTAAATCAAAATCTTGCAGACGATCGACTGAACAGCAACGTAGAAGTAACTGTTTATACTTAGGGTTTTACCTGCCAACGACCTGGGCTAGGGTTTTGATGTAGTAGTCGATAATCTCGTCTCTAGTGGGATCACCCTCAGGCTTCTCCATGACGACAAGCCAGTGCTCGAAATCGCAACCATCGAGCAAAATTGTCTCTTTCGGCGGCCGATTCGACCAGTTAGGGTTCTGGTCGTTGAGGGAGGACGAAGTGGCTCGCGTTGACAAACCTCTCGTCGATGCAACGCCGACGCCACGTAACACGGAGGATAGCGCGGCGGTGAGAGGCCTCGAGCGGCTCAACAGAGTGGATGCGGCAAGAGAAGACACAGGGGTTTTGGCAAGCGCAGAGGACGAATTGAAGGACCGTGCGAAGAGACCGGAAAGCGATTTCACCGGTCTGCAGAGGATGTAGCGGGAAAGAGACTGCGACGCCATGGAATATCTCAGGGTTTAGCAAATGAAAACCCTAGGGGGTTTTATAACCCGCAATGAACCGAGGGTATTTTGGACAAATTCTAACTTGATCTGTTTAAGAAGAAAATATACAGTATTACCCCCATATTCCTCGCTTATACCAAAATGACCCCAACATATTCTATCCACTTTTCAATTCAACCAAACCAACACTAAAAATTGATCAAATGTCTGCCATATATTGTAATATTATTTCATTATAAATGGGTATTAACGAGTTTTAAAGTACATGATAAAAAGCATTTGCAATCTAAATTTGAAATCTACAAATATCAATTTCTACAAAATGGTAGAATCCTCACGATAGACACCTCAAGAAGATGGGCATACATTTTGGTAAATACCTTAATCTTCATTCTCATTAGATCGCATATAAATCCCAACAATATAAACACCACTGATAAATCAGATCGAGTCTTTCATCCATACATTGATAATGTTGGGATCCATCCTTAATTAGAGAGTTATTTTCTAGAGATTTCTAAATAAATATAAAAGTCTCTAGAATATTATGGAGAATTCTAGAGAATTGTAAAACTCTCCAGAAGTATGTGGAACCCTCTAGAATATTCTAGAAATGTGTTGAACCTTACGCAAGAGTATGGAGGATGAAGAAGGTCGTTAAAGGGTGTGTAGATTTATAGAGAGTGTGGAGAGTTCTAGAGAATCAATCTCCACCATTGGATGCAAGTAATATCCACTATTCATTTGGAGGTGGAGTATTATAAATAGGGATAATGACATTTATTTCTATTCATCATAAAATGTAAGGATCAAGAGAAAAGCCACTTAGAGTGAAGAAATTTAAAAGAACCTCTTTGTGAAAGAAGATAAGAAGCGTGAGAAGACTTCATCCTCAAGCTTGAATCCAAAACTCAAGGATCAAGAGATAAGCCACTTAGAGCGAGAAAACTTAAGAGAGTCTCTTTATGAGAGAAGAGAAGAAGTTTGGAAAGAGTCCATCCTGAAGTTTGGGTGAGCCACCGAGTGTGAATCAATTTTGTAATTCTACTATTATTCTATATAGTAGAAGAATCTTCATTTCGATAATTGTACTCTTGTGATCCTATTTCTACTTTTAATCCCAAGTGTCCATCTTAACTTCACGAAGTGGAAAAGTCGTGATTTTCCAACAGTGGTATCAAAGCTCGGTTCTTCATAATTGTAATTAAGTTCGTGCAGTTCAAGATGGAGAATAATGTTTTGCTCGCTGATGAAGGGGAGCCTCAAAGCTACAAGAAGCAATGAGTAAAAGTGACAAAGAAGAGTGGAGAATAGCCATGCAAGAAGAAATGCAATCTTTGTATGAGAATAACATATATGAACTAGTGAACCTACTAAAAGAGAGAAAAACCTTGAAGAATAAGTGGGTGTACCGAATCAAGTCATAAAAGGATTCGGAAAAGAAAAAGGTTTCAACTTTGAAGAGATATTCTCTCTCGTGGTAAAGATGTTATTCATCCGAGTTGTTCTCAGGCCAGTATCCATGCACGAATTGGAGATTGAACAACTTGATGTCAAGATGGTGTTTCTTCATTGTGATATAGAGTAGGAGATCTATATGGAACAACCTGAGAGATTTAAAGTTCTAGGCATGTTGTCACTCTGCGGTACAAAGCAAATTGATATAAGGTATCATTGGATCCGAGAAGTTCTCAAGGAAAAGATAATGCATCTTGACAAGGTTCACACAGATGAGAACTGGTCTGACATTATGACCAAGGTGATACCGACGAAAAAGTTTGAAGATTGTTGTTAAGCTGTTGGTTTACTACTACCCCAATTAAGGCTGGAGGAGGATTTGTTAGAATCAATCCTCAATTGGAGAGTTATTTTCTAGAGATTTCTAAAGAAATGTAGAAGTCTCTAGAACATTGCGGAGAATTCTAGAAAATTGTAGAAGTGTGTAAAAAATGTAGAACTCTC
Organism: Gynandropsis gynandra; assembly: GCA_036759665.1. Classification (NCBI taxonomy): domain Eukaryota; kingdom Viridiplantae; phylum Streptophyta; class Magnoliopsida; order Brassicales; family Cleomaceae; genus Gynandropsis; species Gynandropsis gynandra. The sequence continues at coordinate 3,788,030 of CM071867.1, read as the reverse complement.
TAGAATATTCTAAAGACGTGTTGAACCTTATGGAAGAATATGAAAAGATGAAGAAGGTGGTGGAATAGTGTAGAGATTTCTAGAGAGTGTGGAGAGATCGAGAGAGTCAATCTCCACCATTAGATGCAAATAATCTTCACCATTCATTTGGGGACAGAGTAGTATAAATAGAGATAATAACATTCATTTCTGATCATACTAAAATGTAAGGATCAAGAGAAAAACCAATTAGAATGAAAAAACTTACGAGAGAATCTCTTTATTAAAAGAGAGAAGAAACCATTTAGAGTGAGAAAAATTAAGAGAGTATATTTGTGAGAGAATTTGGGAATGAGAAAAGTTAAAAGAATATCTTTACGAGAGAAAAAAGAAACTTGGAAAAAATCCATTCTTAACTCTCAACTTTAGGTGAACATCGAATGTGAATCTTACTATCATCCTAACAGAAAAATCTTCATTTCAATAATCATACTTTTGTACTTCTATTTTTACTTTTAATCATCTTAGAAGTGGAAAAGTCATAAAGTTGTAGATTTTGTTTACAGACAACAACCTCAGCTTTGGTTTTACCAGACAAAACACTCATTTATTTCATCAACCACATTACATACATACACATACCCTCAACATCTCTCACTAAGACCTTATTCTTTTTTCAAGTTTCCCACATTGAAAGCTCATTCGTTTGTTTAGGCGTGTGCGTTTTGCTCCTACAGAAGCGTTGCTTTGGCGATTTCGAGCCCTTTTTCGCGCCCAAAGAACTTCTCAATGATCGCTAATGCAAACTCCATGGAAGTTCCTGGGCCTCTGCTGGTTACGAGATTTCCATCCACCACGACCCTGTTCTCGATATAACTCTTGTCCGATAATTTCTCGCACATTGCAGGGAATGCTGTCGCCTTCTTACCCTACACAGATCATCAGACCGTACCCCTTAGATTTCGAGTAATCATAATAACTCATATAGAAGCGGATGTCATGCACATTGTAAGGCAGCTTAGCTAAAATACAAAAAATATTTTAAGAAAATCCCTTTATAATTCACAAGCTTGTTTCAAACCGAAAAAAAAGAATGCATTTATTCATTAATTTATCTATTATACTGCTTCCATAATAATAGATGAATATTTGAAACTATTTCTAAATTGATTAACCTTCGTTGATCAATTTGAAAGTAGTTTCAAAATTTATATATTATATAAAAGTAACATATTAGTTCGAACTAATATGAACTTATATACAAATTCATGAATAAATATATGAATTATCATACGATTTCCACAATTATTTTACCTTTAGTAAACCATGGGGCTCCAAGACCAAAGCAGGCGAAGCACAAATAGCTCCATATGGTTTGTTTGATTCCGCTTGTTTCTTCAACATATTCACCAGCTTCTCACTATTTGCGAATGCTTGAGCACCACCAAGACCACCCTGTGAAGTAAGAAGTTCACCCTTCTTACAAATGTATCAATAGCCCTCAAACCCTAAATTGCTCATAATTTACAGTGAAGACTTACAGGCAACACAATCAGATCATAAGAAAGCTTTTCAGCATCATCTAAAAGCATGTCCGCTACCAGCTTCACTTTCCGGGATGCTACAACTTCCACACTCTCCCCTACTGCTGCCACAACTACCTTTGCTTTTGCTCGCCTCAGAAGATCGATAATTGCAACAGCTTCCATTTCTTCTGATCCATCAGCAATAGGCACAAGAATCTGAAATGGGCAAACACATCTTTCAAATACATTGGAAAATCAACAATAGAAAAAAAACGTTCTCTTTCAAAGCAAAATGCACATTAAATCGGTAAAGTTTCCATTACATCATTGCCTGCCACAGCTTCTACAAATTATTAACTTTCATACTATAATTTACCCAACTATCAGATAGATCATCAAGCAAAAGATGACTATAACCCAAAGAAATAGTCATCGCTTTCTATAGATAAATATACAATATTGAGAATCAGTTTGTGATTGAAGCTGAATTACCTGAGGGGTACCATCAAAGGTCCATTTAGTTTGATTCAGCTCAGTGATAGTATACTCCTCACCGGGGTTGGAACACAGTACCTGATTTTAAAAGGGAACGAGCAAGTTTAAGTATAGAGAGCAAAGGAAGTTTGTTTCTAATACCATAATTATATCTTGTATTAAGCACAATATTGGTCACAACAAAATTGTTATTTCTACATCATCTATTGATTTTTCTGCCTCCATAGCTTTCCATTGCCAGTAACTACTAGACAAGGGTCAATGACCATTGGATCAGACACATGCATAAGCAATTCACATTATTAGTGAGAGCCACAAAAAGAGTATCCCTACCACTGGGTTTATTTAAAAAAAGCAGTCCACCAAAAGCACTTTCATGACTGATTTAATCACTAATACTTCTTTCAGTCCAAAAATGGACTAAACAAATCGAAGTCACAAGGACGATCATACCAAAGGCCCAGCAACTTCATTGGCTTTCTCCTTGCCATACAATTGCTCCACAAGTGAGACAGAGAATTCCATGGTGGTTCCTGGCCCTCTACTGGTCACTATCTTGCCATCTATTTGCACCCTTGACTCAACAGCAGTTGCACAAGATGCAAGTTTCTCCATAAAAACAGGATAACACGTAGCCTGCCACAAATAAATCATACATGAATACACAATTGAAATGTATGTAGTAGTTAAGTTCTTGCAAATAGATCAGTATAAACCCACTTTTCGTCCCTTTAGTAAACCCCAAGAACCGAGTGCCAATGCAGGAGCACAACAGATAGCACCATTTAGTCGTCCCTCTGCATCTTGCTTCTTCACCATATTCTCCAAAACTCCACAATTTTTCAGAGTCTCACCACCAGGAAGCCCTCCCTTTACCACTCAAACCAACGATTTAGTTATCAAATTCTCAACCATTTATTATGAAAAAAAAAATTGGAAAACCATTTACAAATAAAAGAGATGGAAATGCAATGCATGTGCCCGAAATCATGCCTAACTGCGGGGACTATCAACATTTTTTCATGATAACACTGAAGTACTCGAAAGATGATATGCAAGTTCCAGAACAATCTAATAATAGCCTCCTTACTATCAAATTCCGTGATAATTACTCATGAAAGGATGCAGACCCACATGAATCGAAGATGCATCAAAGGTGATAGATTGGCAGAGAGACGTACAGGGAGCGTTATAAGGTCAAAAACTGCGTCACTGCAATCAGAAAGGAGAGAATCGGCGATGATCTTCACACCGTGACACGCGTCAACCTGAAGCTGCTTCTCGACGGAAGCCACCGTCACCTCCGCGCCCGAGCGCCGAAGCACATCGATCATCACCACCGCCTCCAATGGCTCCGTACCGTTCGCAACAGGTACCAAAACCTGAATAAACAAAGAGAAACCTCAAATCAACACGAGAAACAACCACGATCGAACGAGAGATACGGCCTCGTAACATCACCTTCTTCGCAGACGAAGCCATAGTTGCAGAGATAGAGGAAAACCGGCGATTCACGAGAAGAGAGATTCGTCGCCTAGAAGAAGAAGAAGAGAGAAGCCGAGAGTGAGAGTGTGAGAGAGAAGTGCTGATGGCGGTGGGGTCAATAAAACGCAGACATAAAGGCGACGCCATTTTCGTCATACACGGAACCTCCGAGAGAAAAAGATATCCTGCGGCTGTGTCGTGTGGAGATTAGGTAGGACAAGGTGATGAGATTGGCTGTGATCTTGACACGTCATCTTTCAAGATAAAACGACGGTGTGTAGTTCACGAGGTTTGTAATAAAACACGCACGTCGTTCCATTTGACGTTTGCGTAAGTGCAGCTCTTGACGTTTTCAGCATCAGAGTTGGAAGATTTATCTTTTAAACAGCCGGATATATTAAGTTGATTCCAATAATAATTAGCCCTAATAAAAAAGTAAATTATATATGATGTATGATAGATAGTGATTAACAATTATTTCGAGGAAAAAAAAGTCTCCGTACCCCAATTATCGTCATGTTTTACTCAAATTTCCTCAGTTACTTTAAACAATCAAATTTTCTCTCATCTTACAAAATTCATCAGATTCTCCTCTCAACTAAATCGATTCAGCCAATTTCCTCTTTCGTTATATAAACAGTATATTGGTATTAATCGATCCGATTTAATCGATTTTAATCCAATTTTGACCCAAATCAAATATCCAATTTTGACCTGTATTATAACCGATTTTAACCCGATTTCGACAATTTTTAACCAAATTTCACTCAATTTTAACCCGAGTTTACCCAATTTTAACTCAATTTCACCCAAATTAACCTGATTTCATCAAATTTAATCCGATTTCCACCCAAATTTAACCCGATTTCACCCAATTTAACCGATTTAATCTTTTTTAATTCGACCCGAGAGTTGTGATCAGCGATGGAGGTAAGCATTTTGTGTATAATTCCAACCCGATTTCACCCAATTTAATATAATTTCAACCCGATTTCACCCAAATTTTACCAGTTTTCACCGAATTTCAACTCGAATTAACCGGTTTACTCACTTTTAACCCGATTTACTCACTTTAAACGTGATTAAACCGATTTAACCTGATTTTCGATTTACCTCAATTTCATCCAATGTAATATAATTCCAACCCGATTTCACCCAATTTAATATAATTCCAACTCGATTTCACCCAAATTCATCCAACTAGTAAATTTTGGGTGAAATCGGGTTGGAATTATATTACTTTGGATGAAATTGAGGCAAATCCACCCAAATTTAAATTGGGTGAAATCGGGTTGGAATTATATTAAATTGGGTGAAATCGGGTTGGAATTATATTACTTTGGATGAAATTGAGGTAAAACGAAAATCGGGTTAAATCGGTTCAATCAAGTTTAAAGTGAGCAAATCGGGTTAAAAGTGAGTAAATCGGTTAATTCAGGTTGAAATTCGGTGAAGAATAGTAAAATTTGGATGAAATCGGGTTGAAATTAAAAGTGAGTAAATCGGTTAAATCGGGTTGAAATTCGGTGAAAACTAATAAAAGTTGGGTGAAATTAGGTAATTATATTAAATTAGGTGAAATCGGGTTGGAATTATATTACTTTGGATGAAATTGAGGTAAATCGAAAATCGAGTTAAATCGGTTTAATCAAGTTTAAAGTGAGCAAATCGGGTTAAAAGTGAGTAAATCGGTTAATTCGGGTTGAAATTCGGTGAAAACTAATAAAATTTGGGTGAAATCGGGTTGAAATTATATTAAATTGGGTGCAATCAGGTTGGAATTATATTACTTTGGATGAAATTGAGGTAAATCGAAAATCGGGTTAAAACGAATTAAAAAAGAGTAAATCGGTTAAATTGGGTGAAATTCAGTTATTTGTGCGATAATCGGGTTAATTTGGGTGAAATTGGGTTAAAAAAAATCGGGTTGGGTTAAACATGGGTGGAAATCGGATTAAATTTGATGAAATCGGGTTAATTTGGGTGAAATTGGGTTAAAATTGGATAAAATCGGGTTAAATTTGGGTGGAAATCGGATTAAATTTGATGAAATCGAGTTAATTTGGGTGAAATTGGGTTAAAATTGGGTAAAATCGGGTTAAAATTGAGTGAAATTGGGTTAAAATTGTTGAAATCGGGTTAAAAATCGGTTATAATACGGGTTCAAAATTGGGTATTTGATTTGGGTCAAAATCGGGTTAAAATCGGTTAAATCGGGTCGGTTAACACCGATATACTGTTTATATAACGTAGGAGGGAATTCGCTGAATTGATATAGTTGAGGGAGGGAATCGGATGGATTTTGTAAGATGATGGGGGAGTTGGCTGTCTCAGATAGTTCAGGGGAGAACTGGCGTAAATCATGATAGTTGGGGGGAGTGAGAAGCTTTTTTCCCTTATTTTTATGTAATAGTTCATATTCAATTTATTAAAGTAAAATTTTAAATTAAATTGTAAAATCATAGAATATAAACTTTTATACTCGATAAATCTCAATATTTTTAATAAATAATTGTAAATTATATATAGATCAAATAAATTTATAATGAATGATATATAAATCTATATATATTAAAAATTGAATAATCTTTTAACTCCTACGATTCCACCAAGCACCGTTCAATACCTCACGATTAGAGAGATACGTTTCACCAAGGCTATGAAGGTTGACGATTCTCCTATCTTTGTTTTTATTTGTAGTCATGTCTACGATTTTGCTTTCGATTGGCAGGTTGTAGGGATTATCCTAGCAACAACAAAGTTCGTCGACTTTAGACTTGCAAAAAGAACCAAAATTTTCGACGAAGAATCACCACAATGCCATCCATAATCACTATTATAAGGAGCAAGGAGCTTGATATCGATCAAGAATCCAGATAACATCTTTACATTCACACTTCAGAAACGTTGCCAATATGTTTAAGACGCCATCCTCATCCTCAGAATTGTTAAAGATGAATCTAGCATCGTTTCTTCGGTTCTCCATTCTACGCATTTTTCGCCGGACGGCGGTAAACTTCAGTTTTCCTTTAAAATTTCATCTGATTCATTTGAAAAATCGTTATTAAAAATATCTAATGCAAAATTGGCACACCAACCTAGAACATCAAAATCGAAGGCAACCTTCAAGCGTAGATCCATTAAAGAGAATGCGGCCCCTTCCCTACAACCCTTATCGACCCAAGGGGCTTCATTCACAGAATTAACGATCTAACTTACTTTATAGATGAGTAAGAAATTAGATTCATGTGCATATTACATGTATTTCTTTATCAAAACTAGAAATTATCGATGATAAGAAAATATAGATTCCATTGGTAATGTTGTTGTGCATAGATTTTGCCGGTGTACACTCGTGTCTCTATTTGGTTGTGTCATTGTGTTCTATTTTTCCTTTTTTGTTGTCTACTCATCTCTTGAACGAACTAATCAAGAGAACTCATTCGTCCTTTTTGTTGTCTCATTTCTTTGTTCAGATCGATTTGAATTTGATTACTTTTTCTGTAATTGGATATGAGAAATGGAAGGGTTCGATGATAGATCTCCAATTTAAAGGTTTGAATTGATATATATATTCATGTTACTTTTCCATGAACTCTTCTATCATATATCCTATTCAAATTTTTTGTGGTGTTTGCTTTCATGCTGCGACATGAGCTTCATGTTTGTAAGTTATTAAAAAGGTTATGCTCTCAGTTTTTCATTGAGACCATCAGTAATTTGGTGTTCATTTTCTCCGTATTTTTTCCTTCTTCTCGGATAGGGGTGGGCAAAAAACCTGCACAACCCGTCCTATCCCGAAACCCGTCCCGTACCCGTAAAAAATTACAAAAATATCGTGATTTAATTTCAATACCCACGGGTTCGGGTTTAGGATGGATTTTTTAGTTTTATAAGCGGGTATCCGCAAAAATTAAAAAATTACCCCTGATTTTTTATATGTATTACCTAAATACCATTATTTTTATATGTATTACCTAAAATACCCTTAGGGTTAAACTTGTTTCCTCTAACCCGTGTCTTTCTCCTCTAGCCTCTCCCCTTTTCCCTCTATACATGACATAGCCTCCCTTTCTTCCTCCTGCAAAGCACATCGACCGACGGTCGCCGCCCGCTCTCCTTCCTGCTCGCCGATGGCCACCCGTCCGCTCCCCTTCCTGCTCGCCGACGACCACCCGCCCGCTCCCTCTCCTGCTCGCCGATGGCCACCCTCCCACTCCCTCTCACTACAAGAAAATTTGGATTTCGGGACTGAATTTGCGGACTGACATATCCATCCCTAAATTTAGGGACGGATTAGGGACTAATTAAAGACGGATTAAGAAAACAGTCCCAAATCCGTCCCTAAATTTGGGGACCGTCGGTCAGTCCCTAAGTCATCTGTAATTAGGGACGGAATCGAGACTAAAATAACTTCGGTCGGCAAATTGCGGGCTGCAGCGTCATCCGTCCGCAAATTTGCGGACTGCTGACTCAGCAGTCCACAATTTACCGACGGGAATTGTTTTAGTTCCGATTCCGTCCCTAATTACAGACGACTTAGGGACGGTTCGCCGGGAAATATTCATTCCAGTCCGCAATTCGTCCCGAATCGGTCTTAAAATTTTCTATTTAATCTCTTCTCTTCTACCCGTTTCTCACACACAAATCTCATATATTTCTCTTTATATCTTGTTATCGTTTCTAATCGTAATGGAATCGTCGTCGAGATCGAATATTTTCGTTTCGAGACAGTGGATGTATAGAAGAATTGATGCGGAAACTCAAAGTGTATCGAAGGAGTTTCTAGAAGGCCTTACACAGTTTATGACGGTGGCGACAAATCAACAAGTTTATAGAGAAAACGGTAAGTTGGTTTGTCCCTGTATAAAATGCAAAAATGAAAAATTCGTTAATGAGAAACCGTTTGGAATCCATCTCTATTTAAGAGGGTTTACTCCAAATTATTTTATTTGGTTATCTCATGGAGAGAATTTTGCACCACGACCCAGTAATGTTGTGGAAAATTTTAGTAGGGGTATCGTAAATAATGAAGTGTCTCAGACATTTCAAAATGTAGAAAACCCTTATGTAGAAATGGTGCAAAATGCGTTCGTGGAAAGAAACGAATATGAAAATATTGAAGAAGATCCGAATGAAGAAGCAAAAACATTTTTTGAAATGTTAGAAAATGATAGGCATCCACTGTACGATGGTTGTAGAAGTGGTTTATCACGGTTGTCTTTATCTGCACGGTTAATGAATTTGAAGACAGAAAATAATCTTTCTCAGAACTGCATGGATTCTATATCGCAATTAGTTAGAGATTATTTGCCTGAAGATAATAATACAGTCGAGTCATATTATGAAACAAAGAAGATGATGAGAGCATTGGGTTTATTGCCGTATCAAAAGATTGATGTTTGCCAAGACAACTGTATGATTTTCTGGAAAGAAACTTCGGACTTGATCAATTGTCGATTTTGTGGAAAAGATCGATTTTATTTGACAAGAAATGGAAAATCGGTTCCGTTTCGTCGTATGTGGTATTTGCCAATTACAGACAGGATAAAAAGATTGTATCAATCGGAGAAGACTGCAAGCGACATGAGATGGCATGCCGAGCATTCAAGTCCTGACGGAGAAATGTGTCATCCCTCAGATGGTGAGGCGTGGAAACATTTTAACAAGGTATATCCTGATTTTGCAGCTGAGAGTCGAAATGTTTATTTAGGCCTTTGCACTGATGGTTTTAATCCATTCGGGATGTCTGGGAGAAATTATTCGTTGTGGCCAGTTATTATGACACCGTATAATTTACCACCAGATATGTGCATGAAGCGTGAGTTTTTGTTCTTAACAATATTAATTCCCGGGCCTAATCATCCGAAAAGAAGTTTGGATATATTTCTTCAACCACTGATTGAAGAATTGAATGAATTATGGAAAGGAGTTCCAGCGTATGATGTTTCGAGACGGCAAAATTTTATATTACGAGGTGCTCTAATGTGGACAATAAGTGATTTTCCAGCTTATGGTATGCTATCTGGGTGGACAACGCATGGTCGATTGGCTTGTCCATATTGCATGGACGAAACAGATGCTTTTCAGTTGAAGTATGGACGAAAGACGAGTTGGTTTGATTGTCATCGCCGGTTTTGACTGGCGAAGAGATATTGTATGAACGACTTCTCGCTTTGGGTATTCCTAGGAGTATAGATTGCGGAGGAAACAATCATCCGAGAATTGATGGTTATGGAATTACCCATAATTGGTACAAGAAGAGCATATTTTGGGATCTTCCGTATTGGAAAAATCTGAAGCTTCGTCACAATCTTGATGTCATGCACATAGAGAAAAATTTTTTCGATAATATCATCAATACATTAATGAATGTCACAGGAAAAATGAAGGATAACATTAAATCACGGAAGGATCTCGCAGAGTATTGTTCACGGAAGGAGTTACATATAAGTGAGGATGGTAAAGCATCTGTTCCGATATTCAGATTGTCTAATGAGGAAAAATCTAAATTGTTGCACTGGTTGAAGGAAGACGTGAAATTTCCTGATGGTTATGCATCTAACATCGGAAGGTGCGTCGATATTCATGGAGGAAAGTTATCAGGGATGAAAAGTCACGATTGTCATGTATTCATGCAACGACTACTTCCCATATGTTTTTTTGAATTGATGGATAAGCATGCACACGAAGCAATTGGAGGTAACATGATTATTTTATATAGTATATAATTAGTGATTAATAATTTATAGAAATACTACTTAATCTACTTGAATTTTCAGGTATTGGCATATTTTTTCGAGATTTATGTGCGAGAAACTTAAGCGTAGATGTGGTTCGTAGACTTAAAAGTAACATAGTTACAGTACTATGCAATTTGGAGAAGATTTTTCCACCATCTTTCTTTGATGTTATGGAGCATCTGACAGTTCATCTACCACACGAAGCTGCATTAGGAGGTCCAGTTCAATTTCGTTGGATGTATCCATTCGAGCGATTTATGTTCCATTTGAAGAAAAAAGCCAAACAAAAAGCTCGTCCAGAGGGTTCAATTGTTGAACAATACGTGAATGAGGAGATATCGTTCTTCACTTCTTACTACTTCGAACCACATGTTCAAACGCGAAGTAGAAATCCGGACAGATGTTTTGATGGTGGTGTGGCATTTTCATATCCAATACCAGATGTTCCAGATATATTTTGCGGAGTTGGTCGAATAGCTGGTAAGGCGAAAGAGATATGGCTATCACAACGAGATCTACACATCGCACATACGTATGTTTTACTCAACTGTGAATATCTACGGCCTTTTGAAAGGTAATATCTTATAAATATATGATTCAATTATGTATGCGTATTTTATTTGTAATATTAACATATGTTTCTCATATTTTTCAGGATGTTCGATGATGTATTGAAGAATACATATATGAATATTGATGAATCTCAACTCCAAGAACTTAAAGAAAGAGATTTCTCCACATGGATAAGACAATATGTAAGTGGATGATATATATATATTATTGTTAAAGGAACATATTTTTTCACATGGCTAAGACATTTATATCGATGATTGTTTCATTTAATGCAGATTGAGATTGGCAATCACCCGTTATGGCTACGCGATCTTGTGAAAGGACCAACTCTAAAAGTTACGAGTTGGCCAATGTATTTTACACGTGGTTACAACTTTCATACATACGAGCACAGGAAATTGAAGTCAACTATGAACTATGGTGTATGTGTGAAAGGTGAAAGCTATTGTGAATCGACCGACGAACCAGATTTTTATGGGATTTTAAAAGACATTTTGCAATTGGAATATCCAGGTATTAATAATCCAAAAAATTTCCTTTCGATACCACGTATTTCGAATTAATATGTTGACTTATGTTTGCTATTTTTTTTTAGGTTACGTCGGTTTAAGAGTGATGTTATACCGATGTGATTGGTTCGATCAAATAAACGGTCGCGGAACAAGAATAAACAAATTAGGTGTCGTAGAAATTAATTATACAAGAAGATATGCAAAATACGAGCCTTTTATTCTTGCGTCACAAGTCGATCAAGTTTGTTATGTTTCCTATCCACATATTAGACGATCTTCAGGTTGGCGTTTCGCAATGAAGATACTTCCAAGGGATAAATTTATCGACAACACAGAAGAACAACAATTGGCCATGCAACAACAAACCACCGAGATCGTTGCAATTGATGAAGTTACAATTGAAGCATTGGCACATGGTGAAGTCGAAGAAATTGAAGATGAAACGATAGAAGGAAACGAAGAAGACGAAGAATTTGAATCAAATTCAGAATCACAAGACTCGATGGAAGAATTATGTGACTCTGAATCTAGTTCAGACGTTTAAAGAATTGTTATTTTTATCTTTATATTGTATTCGATAGACAATGACTTCTGTTTTATCTTTATATAATATATAATGTTTTATGAATTTGAAACTCGAAACCCGACCATCGATCGAAACCCGTCTCTCGTATAAAACTCGACCATCGATCGAAACCCGTCTCTCGTTTGAAACCCGACCATCGATCGAAACCCGTCTCTCGTTTGAAACCCGACCATCGATCGAAACCCGTTTCTTGCCCTCGATCGAAACCCGTCTCTCGATCGAAACCTGACCCTTGATCGAAACCCGTCTCTCGGTCGAATCCCGTCTCTCGGTCGAAACCGATCCTCGATCGAAACCCATCTCTCGGTCGAATCCCGACCCTCGATCGAAACCCGTTCTTCGGTTTTAATTTTCGGACGGTTTAGGGACTGAACTGGAGCCACGTATGGAATTTGCGGACGATTGCTTTGGCAGTCCGGAAACCGTCGGCATTTCCGGACGGTCGCAGAGTCAGTCCATACACCGTCGCCAATTTCCGGACGGTTGTTCCGTCAGTCCGCAAACCATCGCCAATTTGCGGACAAATTTCCTGTTCAGTCCACAAACCGTCGCAAATTTGCGGACGAATGTATCTTGCAGTCCGTAAACCGTCGGCATTTCCGGACGGTTTGCGACACCCGTCCGGAAATGCTTATTTATTCGAACCGAAATCGTTTCCTCCAAACTCATCGTCGCCGTGCCCCGTGTGCCCCCGCCACGTCTCTCCGGCCGCCCGCCGACCGCTGCTCTCCCTCCCCCGTGTGCGTCCGCTGTCTTTTTTCGGCGTTTCCGTTTTCGCCGTTTTCGGCTATTTCTTTTTCCGATTTCTCATTTGTTTTTTTGGTCTACAGGTTTCGTCCGCCGCCGTGTGTTTCGACCGTCCGTCGTGATTGAGGTAACAATAATATCATTTTATATTTGGTTCGCCGTTTTCGGCTATTTCTTTTTCCGATTTCCCATTTGTTTTTTTGGTCTACAGGTTTCGTCCGCCGCCGTGTGTTTCGTCCGCCGCGTGTTTCGACCGTCCGCCGTGATTGAGGTAACAATAATATCATATTATATTTGTTCTGGCGTTAAATTCATTTTGCTGCTCGTAATTTTTGGATTATGGAATTCTTCAAGTATAAAAAAAAGCAATAGAATACGATGTTGGGATAATTAAAATTTGTAAATTTTGTGAAGACATCGATACCACGAGTTGGCATACATGGCTTGTGATATGCTAAGCGTTCCTACAACTATTTTTGCTTTCGAAACATCTTTTAGTATTGACTCTCTGATTTTGAACAATTACAGAAGTCGATTTCTCCCAAAAAATGTACAAACTTTACTTTGTTCTCGTTCTTGGATGCATGGTTTTAAAGATGACGAAGAAGGTAATATAATTTCAAATATATCTATTTTTGTTTATAATTTTTAATATATTATTTTGATTTATGTATTTATTTTTGTTTTATTTATAGGTATGGATAATGAAGAACATAAAGAATGAAGACTAAATGTTTTTATTTAGAAATTTAAACTTTTATTTTGGATTTTCTATATTGTTTATGAATTATTTTATGTTTTAACATTTTTAACGTATTTAGATATTTTTATTTAAAATTTTAGACATTATTTGAATTATTTTATGATTATTTTAATATTTTATTAATTAATTATTATACAATTATAAACAAAAAAATTCAACCCACGGGTCAACCCATATAACCCGTAGTTTTTAGTGGTCTTTTAAAATAAAATAAATCTTTTAAAATAATATTATAAATATTAAATAAATAATTGTCTCCAACACATGAGTTGTAGAAAAATGACTCCTTATATTTCTATTTTTTTCTTTTTGTGGAAGTTAAAGAGCCCACATTGTTTGGGAGAAGAAAAAGTTTTCATCATGTATACGAAGTTGTATATTATTGTTATTAAAAAGGAGTCATTGGAGGAATTTTTAGAATGTGGTTGGTTTTACTAAAATTACCACATGCGCAACGACGTCGCCCCCCGCCCGCCTGTATCAGACTAGGCTGGACTAGGTTTTATGAACTTGCATATAATTTTTGCGGATTGCCTTAATACTTTCATGGATTTTTTCAACTTGAACCGATTCAACTCTATTTGAAACGTGGCTACATTCAAGGGACGATTTTTCCGAAGTTGGTTCGGTGTTTATATGAATGAGCATGAGGCTACCGAGAAGGCATAAACAAAGATGATATCTTTTCTTCACTCTTACTCTAAAAATTTTACCCTCGAGTGCTAAGATTCTGCTATTCTATCCTTTCCTTCACGAGTACACGTGAATGGAGGAAGGTTGTTGTGTTAACCTTGGGTAACGTTCGGTCGTCGGTTGCACCACGATTGTGCCGAAATAAGCTTTCATGGTAATGGTTCTCCATGACGTAGCTTGGTTTTGGATACACTTTTTCTAACATTTTGAAAGCTTACTTTTCTCATAACCATGGCTATTGTACCAAGATCACAACTAGACCTCTCCAAACTCGAGCTGCTGGATGGTATGAACTACCGTCGCTGGTCCTAGAAACTACTCATCTTCTTCGAGCAATTGAATGTTGACTACATCCTCTAGGCGGGTGTCCCAGAAGACACACCCCACCAAACCACACCTTCCACTCCGCTGGCCACGCCTCAAACCGAAAGATCCAAGAAGAATAATGATGAAATGAAGGCCAAATTTAGAAAAGATAACAAAACAATGCAAATACATTTCTTGAACCATATGCCCAATGCTCTATTTGACATCTTCGTAAAGTACAAGCATGCCAAGGAGATCTAGGATATATTGGAAACGAAATATACGTTGATGACACCGAACAGAAGAAGTATGTCGTAAAAATGGATCCAGTTCCAAATGATCGATGATAAACTGATCATGGATAAATCTATGAGTACGAAAACCTTATCGCGGATGTGCTCAACGAAGGAATTAAAATGTGCGAACTTTTGCAAGCAAACATTCTTCTGGAGAAGTTCCCTCCCTCGTGGTATGAATATCGATGTCGTCTTAAACAAAAGAAGAAGGATCTATCACTCTAGGAGCTCATAAGTCATATGAAAAACGAGGAGGCTAATTGGCAAAAAGATAAGCTTAACGTTGTATCTTCACATTCGGTTAACGCTAACTTGATTGAATTTTTGTTGCACTAAAAGACAGGTTTAAAGCTAAAGGAAAGAAATTAAAAAAAAAACCAAACCAGAAGCGCTTCGAAGCCACTAGCGGAAAGAGGGCTAAGGAAAAAGTTCTGTGGTGCTATGAATGTGGAAAACCAAGCCACAAATCATATCAGTGCTGGAACAGAAAGGATAAAAAGCATGATAACAAATCTAACGTAAATTCTACCCCACATGTTAATGTTGCTGAAAAGGATGAGATCATCGTGGCGGTGGTGGTTGAGGAAAACTTGTTGGAAAACAAAATGGACTGGTTACTAGGCGCTGGAGCAACGAGACACTTCTGTTCTATCAAGGATCTTTTCCAAAAATTTCACAAAGTCGTGGATGGTGAACACATCTTCATGGGTAATTCTACCACCGCTACAGTTCTTGGAAAAGGAAAATTTCTCCTCAAACTTACATCTAGAAAAAAAATAGCATTGAATGATGTATTGTATGTTCCATCGTTGTGTAGGAACCTAGTTTCTAATAGTTTACTGCATAGAGTTGGTTTGAAACTTGTCTTTCAGGTTAATAAAGTGATATTAGCCAAGAATGAGGATTTTGTGGGAAAAAGGTTATTTGTCTAAGGGGTTGTTTGTCCTGAACATTGTTTCTCCTTTTGCTAATGTAAATAACTCTGGTTCTGCTTAAATCGTGGAATCTGTTAATTTGTGGCATGGTAGCGTAGGACATGTAAATTATGGTTCTATTTAGAGGCTGAACAATATGCAACTCATAAACACATCAAACGACAATGAATGTTCAAAGTGTGTTATTTGTGTTGAAGCAAAATATGATAAGAAGCCTTTTAAACAAGTTACGTCTATAAGCATGGAAATACTTGAATTGATTCATTTTAACTTAGATGATTTTGGAAACACGTTGAACAAAGGTGGTAAAAAGTACTACATTTCATTTATTGATGATTTTTCTAGATATACAAAAATTTATCTATTAATCTGAAGAATAGGCTGCTCAATGTTTTTAAAATATAAAGTTGAAGTAAAAATAAATTAGATAAAAAGATTAAAAGACTTATGTATGATAGAGGTGGTGAGTACTGCACAAAATTTCTTGAAGAATTTTGTAGTGAAAATGGTATCATTCACGAAATTATGGCACCATATACACCTCAGCAAAATGACATAGCCGAACGGAAAAACATAACACTAAAAGAAATGATGAACGCTATGTTATTGAGTTCTGGTATGCCTAACAATATGTGGGGGTAAACAAGATTGTCCCATGTTATATTCTTAATAAATTTCCTCACAAAAATCTAGATAAAACTCCCTATGAATTATAGAAAGGTTTAAAACCGAATTTGAATTATTTGAGAGTATGGGGTTGTCTTACTAAAGTTGCATCTCCTGAATTCAAAAAGTCGAATATAGAACCTAACACTTTTGATTGTGCATTCATTGGGTATGCTCAAAATAGTAGTGCATATAGATTCATGTGTTTGAATGATAACTCAATATGTGAATCTAAAAATCCTGAATTTTTTCAACATATTTTTTCTCTTAAAAAGGATGATACAACTACTTGTTCAATTAGTGGTTTGGATAAGAAATGATCTATGGTTATGCATGAGAACGAACCTAGAAGGAGTAAAAGAAAAAGAATTGAGAAAACCTTTGGTTTTGATTTTGTCACTGGTTTCTAGTTGATAATTCAGACAAAATTGATGTATAATTTGTATCAACGTTCTTAATTGATGAAGATCTTAAAATCTACAAAGAGGCTCTAAAGTTTATAGAGTCTAGTTTTTGGAAAGAAACAATTAAAAGTGAGTTAGATTCAATAATAATGAATCATATTTGGGATTTGGTTGATTTCCCTAAGGGTAGTAAGCCCATTAAGTGTAAATGGATCTTCAAGAGGAAAACTAGACCAGACGGAAATGATTAAAGCTAGATTACTAGCAGTAGGATATACTCAAAAGAAATGTATCGATTACTTTGATACTTATTCTCGTGTGACTAAAATCTCTATCATTAGATCTTTGATTGCACTTTCAGCTATTTGCGGACTCATAATACATCAGATGGATGTAAGAACAACATTTCTCAATGGAGACCTGGAAGAAGAAATTTACATGGAACAACCAGTGGGATTCATCATAGCTGGGCAAGAAACAAAGTATGTAAGCTCAGAAAATCCCTATATGGTTTCAAACAGGCACCTAAACAATGGTATGGAAAATTTGATCGTTCTTTAGTAAACCATGACTATATAGTGAATGTATCGGATTCATGTTTTTACTCAAAGTTGTTTGGGTCTGATTGTTTGATCATATGTCTATATGTTCATTACATGTCAATCTTTGGTTTAAACATAGAAGTAATCATTTCTATCATCTCATTTTGATATGAAAGAATTAGGAGAAGCTGATGTTATTCTTGCTGTTAAAATTCATAAAACAGAAAATGGCTTTTTTATGCGTCAATCACATTACGTTGAGAAGATTCTTAAGAAGTTTGATTGCTTTAATGAATTACCTGTAAGAGCTCCTTATGATCCGAGCATGAATCTTAAAAGAAACAGTGGTATCTCATGAACTGCATAAGACCAAACATTGCTTATGTTGTAAGTAGACTAAGTAGATACACTCATAATCCAAATAGTGAACATTGGAATGCACTTTATCGATTATTGAAATACATTAAGGGGACTATGAATTTGTACTTATATTTTAACAAGTTTCCTACAATGTTAGAAGGTTATTGTAATGCAAATTGGGTGACAGATAATGATGAAGTGAGTTCCACCAGTGGATATGTGTTCACCTTAGGTGGAGGAGCTGTTTTATGAAAATTATCGAAATAAACCTGTATTGTCGGTCTACTATGGAATCAGATTTTATCGCTCTTGAATTGACTGGTCAAGAAGCTGAATGGTTGAAAAACTATTAGGAGATATTCCATTGTGGGGGTCTATTGTTCTGTCTCCTTGCATTGTGACTCACAAGCTGCATTAGAGTTACAAAGAATTATGTATATAACTGTAAAAGAAGACACATTCGCATAAGACATGGAGCAGATAAACATCTCTTGAAAGATGGAGTAATATCTTTAGAGATTATGAGATCTGAAAGGAATTTGGCAGATCATTTAACAAAAGGATTATCGAGAAGAATCATTCAAGAGTATTAAAAAAGAATGGGACATAAGCCTCTAGCTTGAATTGTGATGAGCATATCAGTCAATTCCTATTTTATGGTTGTAAATCCATAACTTTAGTTGTTAAGTGATCTTATAAAGGACTTGATGGATGTTTGAGATATAAGTCAGCAAGAATTGCTCCATAACTCTAGTTATTGAGTGGTCCTATAAAGGACTTAATGAATGCTTGAGATGTAAGTCGGAAAAACTTTTTCCATAGCTCTAGACATTTAATGGTATTTTGAAAGACTTAACGGATGATATGGATGAAAGTATTATGCCATTATGTAATATTTTCAATAGTTTGGGTTTAAGTCATAATTATTCAATAGTTAATAATTATAAATAAACGAAAACGAGTTTTCGCTATCAGATTATTCTAAAACTAAAACCCTAGCCGTCAGAAAGAAAAACCTGAAGAACGAAAAAACAGTTTTCGTTCTTCCCGAATTCCGCATCAAAGCAGTCCCGATCTCAGCGTGGATATGTGTAGAGGGCTTGCATCATCAAGCCTCGCATCCAACAACTGCACGTTCAACGCTACAGGTACTATGAAATTGTTTCTGTATTTGTTTATCGTTGATAATCGAAAAACTTCTCGTTAAACATGACTAGATCTATAATCGGGTTGATAAAACACGTTTCCGCAATTGCTCGTCGGTGCCTATCGCACGAACACCGAGGCCAGAAGAGGCCTGAACCGTGCGAGAGGGTCTCGTGCGAAGGTCGGGAAGGCGAGTCGACGTGAAGGAGAACGGCGCGTCAGCGGGACTCTGGTCCTAAGGGTGGACGGTGCGGGTGAAGGGTTTCAGAAACCCTAACCCTGGCCGATCGATCCTACCCGAGCGGGCAACTCCATCGACCCCGGGCGGGCTGTCGGGCTTGAGCGGCACGGACGAAAACCAAGTTTTTGGAAACCCTAGCCCGGTCGGGGCGTATCGTTCAACCCGAGCGGGGCTCGTCGCAGATGCCCGAGCGGGCGCTCCCACCTTGCCCGAGTGGGCTGGTCTCAGATGCCCGAGCGGGCGCTCCCACCTAGCCCGAGCGGGCTGTTCATAGATCGGGCGGCGCCTCACAAACCGACCAAATGCCTCTTGCCCGAGCGGGCGCATCGCGTGAGCCCGAGCGGGCGCATCGCGTGAGCCTGAACGGGCGCGACGTGTTAGCCCGGGCGGGCGCGCGTAACCCGCACGTATAAAAATAATAATAATAAATTTTGAATTAAAATTAAAATTAAAATTGAGAATTCTAGTTTTAAAATTAATAATTGAGTTCTAATACGATAAATTGTTTATCGTTGGGCTTTTCCTTCATCGTAGACGTTTGAAGATTTTTTCGTTTACATGGTACGACCTGACTACCAGGAGGCATGTAGTTGAAGAAATCGATTCGTACGTCTATGACATCGGATGTCTAGTGGGAGGGATCAATTAGTTTTTGTAAACGCCTGGACTACCCGGGAGATATAAACTTAATTGATATCCGACCATGAGCTGAAGGATGAACTCAACTATATCAATAGAAACGACCTGACTACTAGGTGACTATGTGATATAGAGCCATATTAAAATCAACATGTTTAATATGCTTAAGAAACGACATGACTACCAGGTGGCTTATGCGTGATTAGTTCAGGAAATATTACTGAAAGAAATACGATTTCTGAATACTATCGTAGTGAATACTATTGTAGTATTAGTCAGTAAAATAATCATTTATATGGAAGTCCATATCTATTTGATTAAATAAGTGTTCTAATAAATGCTGCAATTTTTCCTTTCAGGTTTCCCGAAAAATGTCTTCAATTTCCGTACGTGCCATTTTCGATGTCAATAAGCTTGTTGGGGAAAATTTCGATGATTGGTACCGCAACCTTAAGATCGTCCTCAAGCAGGAGAAGATACTCGATTCGATCGAGAACCCTATCAAGGAACCTGCTGATGACGATGAGGATGGCTTGATTGCTTGGGTAAAGGAAAGGATGACCTTGACACTGCCAAGTGTATCATCCTAGCCTCAATGAGTTTAGAACTCCAGCACGAGCATGAGGATATAGATCCTGCTGCTATCATTGAGCATCTTAAGAAGATGTACGGTGCACAGAGTAGAACGGCAAGATATCAGTTGTCGAAGGCACTAGTCAAGTCGAGATTGTCTGTGAACTCTCCGGTGGGGCCCCATGTTCGTAAGATGATCAGTCTTATTGAATAGCTTGTGAAGCTGGGGTGCACACTGTGCAAAGAGTTATCTCAAGATCTGATCTTGCAGTCATTGCCTGAGACGTTCTCTCCGTTCATTGTTAACTTTAACATGAACAAGATGGACATGGATCTGCATGAGATGCTGAACCAACTGATTGACTATGAGAGTCAGTCAGTGTCTGAGACGTCTAAGGGACATAGTGCCGTGATGATGGTCGGCTCTTCTTCTAAGAAGGGCAAGGGCAACAAAAAGCCCAAGAAGAAGCTCCATGGGCCCAAAGGTGGTGTGACCATACCCAAGGGCAAAAGGGGCAAATCTGACCAAGCTGATGTTGAGTGCTTCTTCTGCAAGAAGAAGGGGCGTTGGAAGAGGAACTGCAAAGAATACCTGCAGTCTCTGAAGGGCAAGAAGTCAGGTAAGATTCTCATGGAAAATGTTTTCAAGATTTCCTTAACTACTATTGATTCGTCTAGATGGGTATTGGATACCGGTAGCAGTTTTAACGTCTGCAAGCAGGGGCTGAGGATCAGTAGGAGGTTTAGGAAGGGAGAGTTCAGTCTGAAGGTTGGAAATGGCGCAAGTGTTGCTGCTCTAGCCGTAGGATCAATTTCCCTTGTAATGCCTACGGGCAAGACCTTGTTGTTAGACGACTGTTATTATGTTCCTAAATTTGTTTCGAACATAATTTTTATTTCTATGCTTGATAGACGTGGATTTCGGACAGTTTTTAGTAATAACATTTGCTTTATTTATCATGATGATGATTTGTGTATGAATGGTTATTTGCAACAAGGGATGTATATCTTATCTGATGTTAATGTAGAACAGATTAACATGCATGTTTTGGGCCTTAAGAGAAAGGTAGATGATCGTCAAAGACAGACGTATCTTTGGCATTGTAGACTTGGTCATATCGGTGAGAAGAGGATAAATATGTTGCATAAAGATGGTCCTTTGTGCCATTTCGATTATGAATCTTATGCAACTTGTGAATCTTGTCTCACTGGTAAGATGCCCAAATCTTCGTTTAGTGGAACCGGAGAGAGCAACAGAACTCCTAGGACTGATACATACTGATGTATGTGGACCTATGAGGGTTCAAGCCAGGGGTGGATATTCGTACTTCATCACATTCACTGATGATATGTCGAGATATGGATTTGTGTTCTTGATGAAACACAAATCCGACTCTTTTAAAATGTTCAAGAGATTCCGTTGTGAAGTGGAGAAACAAACCGGAAAGAGTATCAAGATGTTGAGATCTGACCGGAGCGGTGAATATTTTAGTCATGAATTTGTCGATTATCTAAGGCAAAATGGGATTTTGTCTCAGTCGACTTCTCCCGGAACACCACAACATAATGGTGTATCCGAACGGAGAAAGCGAACCTTATTAGATATGGTGAGATCCATGATGGGGTTCACTGATTTTCCAATGAACTTATGGGGCCATAATGGTGTATCCGAACGGAGAAATCGAACCCTATTAGATATGGTCCGATCCATGATGGGGTTCACGGATCTTCCAATAAACTTGTGGGGTTATGCTTTAGAAGGAGTTGCTTACATCTTAAACAAGGTTCCCACCAAAGCAGTCTCGAAGACACCATATGAGATATGGAAAGGACGTAAGCCAAACCTGAGACACATCAAGGTTTGGGGGTGTCCGGCCTTCGTTAAGAGACTTCAGCCAGACAAGCTGGATGCTAGATCTGACAGATGTAGGTTCATAGGTTATCCCAAGGAAACTATGGGATATTATTTCTGCCACCCGTTTGAACACAAAGTGTGTGTAGCCAGAACGACAACCTTTCTTCAAACAGAATTCCTTGATGAAGGAATTCATGGTGGGGAAGTAGTTCTTGATGAGATTCAAGAACCCGATGAGCCAACACAAGCTCATGGACATGACATGTCAATTGAGCGTTCTTGGCTGAGTGATACAGTGTTAGGCTCCGGCGCTTCATCTTCAAATGTTGAAGTTACAGTGCCCGTTCAGGAACAAGTTCAGGAACCTGTTCAGGAACAAGCCCAACAAGATATCCCAGCGCAGGTTGAACCTGCTACATAGGCTTTCTTGAGAAGGTCAATACGTTCTCGACGTGCACCTGACAGGCTTAATCTGATGGTGCAAGAGGATGTGGTCGGTCATAGAGATGACGACCCTTTGACTTTCCAAGAGGCTATACAAGGCCCTGATTCTGAGAAATGGTGGAAAGCCATGGAATCCGAGATGGAATTTATGAAGATCAACAAAGTATGGACTTTGGTTGATTCTTCACAGGCTTCCAGACCGATAGGTTGTAAATGGGTTTACAAGAGAAAGATTGGAGCGGACGGGCAGTTAGAGACCTATAAAGCTCGTCTAGTTGCGAAGGGGTATAGTCAACGAGAAGGGATTGACTATGAAGAAATGTTCTCCCCTGTGGCAATGCTCAAATCTATTTGGATTCTGCTTGCAATAGCAGCATTCCATGACTATGAGATTTGGCAGATGGACGTGAAAACAGCTTTCCTTAACGGAGAGCTCCAGGAAGAAGTTTTCATGACTCAACCTGAGGGTTTCACGTTGCCAACTCAAAGTCATATGGTATACAAGCTTCAGAAGTCCATTTATGGACTCAAGCAGACTTCTCGAACCTAGAACATTCGCTTTAACAAGGCAGTTGAAGAGTTCAACTTTGTTAGATGCGAAGAAGAGCTTTGTGTGTACAAGAAGTTTAGTGGGAGCACGGTTGTCTTCCTTATGTTTTATGTGGATGACATATTGCTCATATGGAATGACATTCCGGCATTGCAAGAGACGAAGTTTTGGTTATCCGAACAGTTCCCCATGAAAGATTTGGGAGAAGCAACCTATATTCTGAGAATAAAGATCTATAGAGATAGATCAAAGAGGTTGCTTGGACTATCACAGTCCCAGTACATTGATACCATCATGAAGATGTATAACATGGAAAATTCCAAGAGAGGCTATCTACCGATAGGCACTGGAATTACTCTCTCCAAAGAGGATTGTCCTCAGACACAAGAAGAGAGAGAACGCATGAGTAGGATCCCATACGCTAGCGCAGTGGGAGCCATCATGTATTCCATGACATGTACGAGGCCTGATGTAGCCTTCGCGCTAAGTGTAGCGAGTCGGTATCAGGTAGATCCCAGTGAGGAACATTGGAAATTGGTGAAAACCATTCTCAAGTACTTGAGAAGGACTAGAGACCAATTCCTCGTTTATGGAGATTCTAACTTAGAGTTAGAAGGGTTCACAGATGCCAGCTTTATGTCCGATAAGGACGATAGCAGACCGACATCGGGGTATGTCTTTTGTCTCAATGAGGGTACAGTGTGTTGGAAAAGTTCCAAGCAAGCTACTGTAGCTGATTCGGTTACTGAAGCAGAATACATAGCGGCTTGCGAAGCTGCTAAGGAAGAGGTCTGGATGAGAAAGTTCATAACTGAACTTGGTGTGGTCCCTTCGATAAAGGAACCAGTTCCTTTATTATGTGATAATACCGGGGCAATAGCCCAGGCGAAGGAACCAAGATCTCATAAAAGATCACCGGGGCAATAGCCCATGCGAAGGAACCAAGATCTCATAAAAGATCAAAGCATGTTCTGCGGAAGTACCATCTAATAAGGGAAATCATTGAGTGTGGGGACGTTCAAATGCAGAAGGTAGAAGGAAAAGAAAATGCAGCAGATCCACTCACAAAGGCGCTTGGTTCAAATGAGTTTGACAAGTATAAGTTGAAGATTGGATTGAAAGACATGGCATGCTGGAATTAGTTCTAGGAATAGTACAACTGTTGTAACTATTTGAGAGCTATTTGATGTCTTGTTTTGAACACACTTATAAATAAATATTTTGATGATATTAGCATAGTATATATGTGTATATATTTTCATAGCTAGTATGATAGAGTCCATGATTAAGTTTAGAAACTTGTCATCATGATAAAGATCAATGATAAAGAGAGTCAAGTTTTAGTAAAACTTAATCTAAATCGTTCTTGATCATAGGACAACTAATTGGACATTAGTAATCCGGATAGATCAACATGGATGTGATGGTTTCTATTTGATAGAAATTAGTAGATCTCTTTTACTAAATCACATGTATGGATGATGCACATAGAGATGTGATTATTGAACTGACCCTAAGGGAGAATTCCTAATGGTTGCATTACCATTGAACTATCAATACGAATTTCTCTAAAAGGATTAGAATATTATGATTTCCTTAGACCTGAGATCAACATGGTAACTGACAAGTTATCTACCATTCTTTGATTCTGGACACCTTATGTCTTGGGATGTAAGTTGAAAGGATATTGGGCATGATTAGATGCTTGTGCAGTTAGTGATTGATCAAGATGGAATCCGTCAACTCTAGGTAAAGTGTTGGAGCTCTATGTTGTTAGCAACATAATGACTGAAAAGACCTTGGCCAGGGCATTAGAATGAGAAGAAAAGGGTTTCTTGCGATCATTCACCGGTCAGTTATGTTAGGCATGAAACATAGTTGATAATCTATTAGGACTTGACAGTTAGACCATGTCCTAGGATTATCCGGAGCTGTAAAGACGGAAGGAAATAATAATATTGTCCTTTACCATGGTTCTATAGAGTAAGGATGTTACTTCACAGTATCTGGTCGTTGAGGAGTGTTGCTAGACGCCAACCTCGATTAGTTAATTAGAAAGACTAATTGACTACCAGTTTAGTGATGAACCTACGAGGTCACACGCATACGAGTGTCTCGGCATCTGCTTATGATTGTTAGACAATCAGTGTGGAATGCAGTTATATTCATCCGCTAGCACCGAAGAATATAATTGTATTTGTTTTCTTTTGGGATAGTACATAAGATGTACAAACAAGTATGTGTATGGAGATACATGTATTTCGACTATATGAGATATCATGTAAAGGCAAGTGGGAGATTGAAAGTATTATGCCATTATGTAATATTTTCAATAGTTTGAGTTTAAGTCGTAATTATTAAATAGTTAATAATTATAAATAAACGAAAACGAGTTTTTGCTATCTGATTATTCTAAAACTAAACCCTAGCCGTCAGAAAGAAAAACCTGAAGAACGAAAAAATAGTTTTAGTTCTTCCCGAATTCCACATCAAAGCAGTCCCGATCTCGGCGTGGATACGCGTAGAGGGCTTTCATCATCAGGCCTCGCATCCGACAACTGCACGTTCAACGCTACAGGTACTATGAAATTGTTTCTGTATTTGTTTATCGTTGATAATCGAAAAACTTCTCGTTAAACATGACTTGATCTATAATCGGGTTGATAAAAAACGTTTCCGCAATTAACATCAACCCTACAATGGAAGTCTAATAGACTTAATAACTTCATAGCTCTATTGTTGAGTAGTCTGTCATTATGACAGACTTGATAAAGTTATTGTTGAAATGAGTGTGAAGGTGTGTCTTTTTCTTTGAAAGAAAATTGAGTTTATTTCTAGAGCACTTATGAAACCAAGGTAAAAACTGCATGACCTTTAAAAGCGTTGTAATCGTATCGCGGAATAGTAAATACCAAGTAATTGATATGTGGTGTGGGGGTCTCAATTTAAACTTTTGAAACTTCAAGAAACAATTCACTTCCACTAGCTTAAGTTATTGCCTCACATCCACATCAATTCAATCAAAATATATTGATGTTTAAGTAATTCAATTCCTACATTTATTCGTTTTCACTCGAAATTTTAAAATTGTAGTCGCTATTTGTGGGGGATTGTAGAAAAATGACTCCATATTTATATTTTTTCTTTTTGTGGAAGATGAAGAGTCCCTCTTTTTTCTTCGCAATGAGTAGTCATTGGGAAGGGTAATGATGACGGAAATATCAAGCTAAATATTTCCTAGACAACTTCACCGCAAGTATGCGGTTCGTGTAGTACCAGGGTCGAACTCTAGGGACTAATGCAGCCAATCCTAAGAATGTAACTAAACTAAGACGATGTGAAGTAGATGGGGGCGTGGTGTAAATATCTAAAAGACTAAACTAAATAAGGACAAGGATGAAGGGATGTGGAAGACTTGACGATGAAGAACACTACGGGTGTCGGGATACCGGGAATCGTATGGATGTAACAACTAAAGATCATAAACCTATCGAATTATCTTGATAACGGGAAATTCATGCTCTAAGATGAGAAATGATTCTGCCGAGCCTAAACCTCCTAACCATACGTACGTGCAATCCTACCTTCCGGCAGCGATTAACCCGTACTATGGCAGCGTTACGAGCGCAATTCTAATTCCTAAGTCGATTAACCGACCGGTCAGATTCTCATTAATCGAACTTAACCTACAATTCAATAGTTCCGAATCATACTTTACCTATGTTACTGAGCGGACATCACTAGTATAGGCGTTACGATGTTGGTTATAGGACCGAATATCAAAACAATACGATAGATCTAAGCATTAACGCACAAATTGTACATCCGTTACAAAACCGATATCCCTAACCCATAGTTGGGAATCTACTCACTCATGGAGTTTGCTAACAAAGAAGATGACATAACCCTACACATGATAAACCCTAGGAAACTCGATGCCTCGATCTTCCCTATTATGTTACCGATGTGTGGATTGATGCTTCTCTCCTTCTCCAGCGTCTCATGAGCCTTTCCTGATGATTTTCAAGCCTTTCCTTGCCCTAGGCGTCGCTCCCTTGCGTCTGGATATGTTCTGTTCTTTTAATTTGCTCGTTCAAACTATAGATCTAGGTTGTTGCGAGAAAGGCGGCCCGCTCGGGTACACGTTTTACCCGGTCGTGCAGAGTCGCGCCCGATCGTGTAGAGTGCTGAGCTCGATCGGGCATTTCTTCCCGATCGCGTGGTTGAACAGTCCGAGTCGTGTAAAATCTCAGGGATTTTCAGGACTAATTAACGCCCGATCGGGTACCATATTGCGCCCGATCGGGTATTACCACCCGATCATGTTGTCTTCGTGCCCGGGTCGTGCAAGGTGTTGCAAATAAACCCCGTAGCTTTTTCCCGAGCGGGTAGACCTCAGTGCCCGAGCGGGCACTCTTCAATTCATGATTTTTCTCTTTTCCGCTCGATGCTCGGGTGTTCCATTGAGTTCCGTGGCTTGATTTTGGTTCCGAGTGAATTATATCTTCAATTTTGAGTGGTTTGGTTCAGGAATTTGTATTTTTACGCTCGTTTAGGCCTTGTCGCCTTAAAACCTGAAAACCAACAAAATGGGCGTATATAAAGAATAATCGTATCGGAAATGTAACTCGTGCTAAGAAATATATGCGAAAATGATACTAATACCTAGCCTAAAACTAATACACTTTATGTGTTATCAACATGCTTGTATATTATTGTTATCAAAAGGAGCCATTGGAGGAATTTTAAGAATGTGGTTGGTTTTACTAAAATTACCACAAGCGCGACCATGACAACAACGCCGCCGCCCGCCGCCCGTACCAGACTGGGCTAGATTTTTATGAACTTACATATAATTTTTGCGGATTGCCTTAACACTTGCATGGACTGTTTCAACTTGAACTGATTCAACTCCATTTGATACGTGGATACATTCAAAGGACAGTTTTTAGAAGTCGGTTCGGGTTTATATGAATAGGCATGAGGCTACCGAAAAGGTATGAACAAAGTAGAAATCTTTTCTTCACTTTTACCCTTGAATGCTACGATTCTGCTATTCTATCATTCGTTTCACGAGTGCACGTGAAGGGGGTAAGGTTGATGTTTTAACCTTGGAAAGCGTTCAGTTGTCAGTTACACCACGGGCGTGCCAAAATAAGCTTTTAGGGTAGTGTTCTCCACGATGCAACTTGGTTTCAGATACACTTTTTCTAACACGAGTTACATTTTTAGTTTAATACAATATGAAAATATAAAGTTGAATTTGTAAAGGTGCAAAGCTATAATCTGCCAAATATCATATTTCATTTATATTTTTGTTAAGAATTTGATTCATTGGATTTTTTTTAACTGTAATTCTATTATCAACCAATTATGCAAAATTTATATATTTCTTTTTCATTGAAACTTTTTTCAAATTATTCGTCGACATAGTAGCTTTAATAGCTATATTTTAACTTGAGTAATTTTGATCGAATGCATTTATTTCGATTTAATTCATAATATTTTTTAAAAGTTTCCAAATTCAGTTTATTCCTCCAAATTTCTAAATTCAACCAATTTCACTGTGATATACAAAAAATTGTTGATGATATACTAAGGTTGGAAAATTCGGGTCCAATTCAATTATAAAAGGTTCGAGTTATTTAGATTTCAATAAATAATAATCATTCGGTGACCACAAATGAAAATTTGAGTTCAATTTATTTAAAAAATGATTTGTTTCAACTATAAAGTTAGTGTAACACCCCAACTGAAATTCTCCTTCGGGATTAAAAATGTCTATCGTCACTCTCCCAATAAGCATAACATGCGCTCGCACACTCATCAAACTCAAGCACAGTTTTGCGTTAACAAGGTCCACTGCTAGAAATTTTTAATATTGGGATAGAATTTTCATACGAAAATTTCGGTTCGTGCCTAAATTCTTGCAATCCCTATTTCCATATGGATTACTACCTAAAAAATTAGGGACGAATATTAAAATTTTATTTATTTGTTATTTTAATTTTTATTCGTTTTTCATAATTTACTTTTTCAAATCTAAATTGACTAAAAGTTCCGTCTGGAAATTATGGATGGATTTTCATAGTCGTCCAGAATTTAATACGAAAAAAATATTTTTACACGAAAAAATATTTTTTTGGAAAATTATTTTTTTATAAAAAATTAAATAATATTTTATGTAAAACAATTTCCGGACGGACAATAATATCCGTCCGGAATTTGTTTTACAAAAAAATAAGAAAAATAATAAATAATAAAAATTATAGACACTATCCCTAATCCGTTCGGGATTAGGGAGAGATTTGTTTAGTCTGTCCTGAATTAAGGACTAAATTAGGGGAAAAAAATTAATTTGTCCAGAATTGTAAAATCTAAGATTATAAATTCAGTCGGAAAGAAATAAGAAGAATAAATAAGAGAAAGAAGAAGAGAAGGAAGAAAGAGAAAAGGAAATAGAGAAGTAGGAATAGGAGGCGACAACGATGGAGGAGGGGGCGACAACGACGGAGGTGGAGGAGGTAGTAACGGAGGAGGAGGCGATGACGACAGCTAAGGTGGAGGAGGTTACAATTACGAGAGAGGATGAGGCGATGACGATGGAGACGGAAGATGAGGCAATGACGACTGATAACACTGAAAGTGTATCATTATTAGGATAGGTTTTTACATCATTTTCGCATGATTTTTACATCGTCTACATACTTATCCGATTCTATTTTGAGCTTCACACACCCGTTTTATTGGTTTTCAGGTTTCTAGGCGACAAGGCCTAATATGAGATCAATATGAAGGATTCCTGTCGAAAACCACAAGATTTGAAGGAAAATCTACTCAGAGCCGAGACCGAGCTCCAGAACCCAAAAGGACACCCGAGCAACGAGCGGAAAAGAGGAATATCAAGATCACAAGGGTGCCCGACCGGGCACTAATCTCCACCCGCTCGGGTAAAGTCTACGGGGTTTGTCCATGCAAGAATACACGACCGGGCACATGAACAAGGAGATCGGGTGATCAC
>CM071867.1:3718828-3755357 GCA_036759665.1 Gynandropsis gynandra | reverse complement strand
CGGGCACTATTCTCCACCCGCTCGGGTAAAACCTGCGGGGTTTATCCATGCAAGAATACACGACCGGGCACATGAACAAGAAGATCGGGTGATCACTACCCGATCGGGCGTGTTCTGGATACCGCTCGGGCAATCAGCCATCCATTCTGCCCCGTAAGTTTACGCGACTCGGGCCCCTCAACCACACGATCGGGTGACTACTACCCGATCGGGCGCAACGTTCAACACGTTCGGGCAAGCCTTTACCCGACCGGGCAACACCACTGCCCGAGCGGGCCGCGTAATCCGTAACAACCTAGATCTAAGTTTCAAACGAGCAAATAAAAGGAAAGGAAGAGATCTAGGGCAAATGGGGCGACGAACAGGGAAAGAAAGCACTGGAAAAACATCTGGGAAAGCTCGGGAAGCATCGGAGAAGAAGAGAAGCACCAATCCGTACACCGGTAACGCATTAGGGAAGGTCGAGGCATCGAGTTCCTTAGGGTTTTATCATGTATTGGTCTGTGTTATCTTCTGTTTTCTTTATTCCATGAGTGAGTAGAGTCCCTACTGCGGGTAGGGTTATCGAATTTGTATGTATGAACGATGAAACAAAAAAATCTATAGGAAATTTTATTTTTCAATTTTCGGAAACTTTTCCCGGTGGAATTATCCGTTTAGAATTTTTTGATTTTTTTTCTAAAATTAGGGACATTTTAATGACGGCTAAATCCGTCCGGAATTTCAGATGAATTTCGAACAGATATTAATTAGCGACGTTCATTTACGGACCGACAAAATCCGTCCAGAAAACGTCTGAAAACCATTTTCGAGACGAATTAAGGACAAATTTTACTGTCCGAAAATCCAATTTTTCTTATAGTGGTCCATCGACCTCAGCCTTCTATCTTTAATGCTTGCAAGATCTCACACCTCAAGGCACCACAATGTTATCGTTGCTAACCCGATATCTTCATGTGATTTGCTCACCTTGTATTCCCTTATATCTCTTACTGATATTTCATCCTCACACGGGCACTACAACCCCAAACTCGATCCTCATGGTCTCGCTTCACTCTACAAGCCGACATGGTTTCTTGTCTCTTTTTTGAGGTCTTGGAACACCTCGGAAGAAATATGGTGCACCCCCGTAATCTTCCTTTGAACTAGGGATCCAAAAATACCAACCTGTGACTCAAAAGTCTTCTACTGAAAAACTGCTCGGCTAGATAACCTCATGCTCGATCGAACATGTTCCTAACAGACCAACACCTTACAAAAGCCAAACACCTATGTGATCGTCTGAAATCTAGACATTCTCATTGTCTTTGGTGTAATCGGCCGAGCATTTTTTATACTCAGCTCAGCTATGCATGTAGTGTAGTTTGCCGAAAAGCTTCGTTTTTCGTCGAAACATGATTCCATTTCCATATATTTCTCTTATTTACCTTACTAAATCCTAAACACTCATTTATATCTCATCGATACTTATTGTACAAACTCCCACTCTCATCACATGAATTTTTTTATCCTTAAGAAACCTTTCATTCTGAAGTTTCAAATGTCGAGTTATCATCTCTAAAAGAATATACGATTTGCATGCATTCCAATATAACCATAATACATGGGATAGCATGCAACTAACATAACTTCACCATGGTTATGAACCTATACAATGGTAAGGGTTCTACCTTGGTTGTTTTATAGGGCATCAGACGATGATCATCGACGGTGGCTTGAACAATGGCGATAAAAAACCCTTTCACATCACAAAACATATGAACGAAAGTGAACTTCCTCCGTACTTTTTTTTTCATCTGATCCTTTCCTTCTTTCTTTTTTTTTCCTTCTTCCCTCTCATATTCTTATCATTATGGTGTTCGCTCGATTGAAAACAAAAATGATGATGAATGAAAACACAATTTGATCAAAGGGATGCAATAATTGAAGGGGCATGTGTCTCATCAAAGGGTGTGTGTGTGTGTGAAATTGACGGGAGAAACAGATAAAAAAGGTGTGTAATGTGAATATGTTCATAGAAAATGTGTGTGTATTGTGAATAGTTTCTTAGAATGTGTGAGTAATGTGAATATGTTGTTATAATAGGTGTGTGTGTGTGAAAGGGTGTTTGATGTGTCCATTAGATAATGACATTTAGCCATTATACATACACATGGGCATATATCACTATAAAAAACATGGGGTTTTCAACGGACAGATCAACGGATCTTTCCATCGATGACAATTTTCAACGGACGCCAACGGATGCCCTAGAATGATCAATGAGCAATTATCTGTTACAATCCGTTGCGATTGGCAACGGACGTGCAACAAAAAAAAATCTATTGCAGATATCTATTGAACGGTCATTGGAACCCCAAAAACCGGCCAACGGATTTCCGTTGACAATGACAATGGATGCCCATTGAAATTGTAACTTTCGAGGTTGTCGTTGGAATATTTCAACGTGAATTTTCAACGGGCTTCCGTTGCACATTTCAATGGTCATCCGTTGAGATTCCTATAGGATATCATTGAAAAAACACTATCTAATGATCGAAAACACGTCTTCTACCACCAAGCTATCAACAAACAAATATATTTTCAAAAAAATGTCATCTTCTTCGAATAGAGATATATAGATCAAGAGAGTGGATGTATAGAAGAAAAGATCTCGTAACCGAGAAAATTACTCAAGAATTCTTACAAGATTGGAGCGGTTCATTTGTTTCAAGAACACGGGACAATATTATGTCCTACAAAAGATGCAAAAATATAAAATATTGAAGTCAAACAATTGTTTGCAAACATCTTTACAAGTTAGGTTTGGTAAAGAATTTAAAGGATAGAGCATACACAATTTGCATTGATAATATAATTATGAATAAAAGTCAAGAAAGAAATATGATAAACCAAATTTCATGAAAATAAAACAACATACTTTTAAGAGAAAAAATTTGTTCTATTTTAAAACTATAATGAGATTAACCTATTTTTGGGAAGTATGTTATAGTTAGAAGCAATAAAATAGAATTTGCTTGTACAACAAAGATAAAACAAGTAACATTGAATATGTAACATATTTTATTCCATTTCAATTAAAAAAATGATTTCTACTAACGAAAAATGCAAATTTTCAATTGGATTATAAGTGTGAGAAAAAATAAGCAACATTTTGTGGGGGTGAAAATGAGAAATACTTTGGCAATTACAAGAGTTAAAAGAAAAACAGAGATGGCGATTAACCACTGGCCTGGACTAATAATCAGATGCGGCCATGAGACAAGAAAAAGGCGAATTTTTTCATGTAAAAAATCATTCATCCAAAAGATTTCTGAGCTTAATTACGGATTTTCAGGTTTGGGCTTTTTTTTTTTCTTCCAGAAAATAAAGTGTTAATCAAAGAGACAAGACAGAAGCAAATTGGCCTGTGTGAATCTGTGATGTGTGTGTGAGTGTGTGTGTGTGTGTGTGTGAGAGAGAGAGAGAGAGAGAGTAGAAAGAACATGAAATGAAATGAATTGAAATGCGTTTCCCACTGGAGTAGGAAGATTATAAAGAGAGAGAAATTGGAGGCGTTCGTGGTCGCCCAGAGCTTCGGTTTTTGTTTTCTTCACACGGCGAAGACGAGCTAATCGCTTCTTTTTCCTGCATTTCTTTGAGGTTCTCGCTCTATCAGAACAGACCCATGTCGGATTTAGAGCTTTGATTCTCGAAATTTATGGCCTTGATCCTGTCTTGCATGCTGGGAATCGTATGCATTTGCCCGAGGTGAGCTCTGTTTAGGTGTTTTTGGCTGAACAAAACATCATTTGTGAAATCTCCCATCACCCTTTTCTTGCTGTTTAGCTTTCAGTTCACTGCTATGTGATCGGTGGTTTTTGGGTCTTTGATTTGTTCCAAAGTCATAATTCTGGTATTGTGATACTATTTATCTGAATCTATGATATGTTTATGACATTGGGTTTCGATTAGTTTTTGCAAATCTCCATCAGCCTTTTTGTTTTCCTTTCCCTATTCCTGTTTGATTTTGAGAAACTGATGCTAGTTTCCAGTTCCTCTGAAGAAACTTGAGCATCCCAATCTGGAATTTGGTGACAAATCTTAGTATCTTCTGACATAATCTTTGAAGTGGTAGTGATAATAGTATAGCTATCTTGGCTTTCTGTAAGACTGCATCTACTTAGCGTGAATTAAAAATCTCAAAGGATTCTGATTTTCAAAGATTCTGGACATTTCTATAAAGGGTTACGCATTTGAGGGTGTTTACTCTATAAACATGAATCCTCTCTTTGTTTATAGGGAAACAAGTTGTGCCCATCTACTGTGTTTTTGTTGATTAGGGGCATCTGATTTCTCATGCATATGAACAACTTTTGCTGAAGGTAAAGTTAGAAATATTGATTGAATGTGGGCCTCTTGACTGTACTATGTTGGTAATTTGTCATTTTCTTTCGAACATGACATGGCATTACGAGTCTCGAGTTCTTCATTTTCATCACTTAATCTGCTACTCTATACTTTTTGGTTGATGTGATAAGAACTTCATACACATCACAAAGCATTCATGGTAATTCTCTTCTTTAGACAGTGATCATTCTTATTCTAAGGGCCTTTTTAAGCAATGGAAAATGAAAAGAACAAGATGGTGATTTGCTTGATGAAATATGCGGAGAGTCAGTCTCTTGAAAACGAATATTGTTCACAACGGCCACCCTGATATTATAAACCCTTCAATTGAAGGCTTTATATGCTATAGCTTACCACAAGGGAATCTGTCTCCCTTTGGTTGGACCGTTTTCTGTTTAGGTTCTCTCCGTTGATTTTACTGTGGTAATATGTCAAACTTTTGAAATGAAAGCACTATGATCTTTCCTTAACAATTAGTTTACTTTTTTTATGGGAAAATCTAATTTTTCATGACCAGAGATGAATGGTATGGTAGTAAAAATTATGTCCGGATACTTCCTTTAACGTATATTCTTCCCAGTCTAGTTGTGCTGGATGATTGGAGAATGGTAAATAAAGTTACCATTTTTTCAGGATTAAATTTGTTATGGGTGAATACAACCATTTGCCTTTTGTACTTGCAGGTGCCTTTCCTATAATATGCGTTAAGTTGGTAAAGATGCTTTGTAACACAAAGATTGAGGATTTACAGGATGACGGTTTTGAGGGGTCATATGAAGAACACCGGACCTTCAGAGAGGTTTTCTTTGGAAATGATCCCGGAAATACAACTAAAAGATGTCTTGTTACTGGAGTCATTGACTTTGAATGTGACTCCAGTAAAAATGCCAGTTCCTCTTTGTGTTCGGACAGTGATAACACTGTGGTGACAAGTCAATATTTATGTCTAGAAGGTTCCAAACCATCTGCTTCTAAAGATGGGTCAGACTTCAATGCGAAGAGCAAGAGAATGAAGCTTTCGGGTAATGAGCTTCCGGACATGAAACATGAAGAGGAGTCTGTTCTGAATGACTCTCCTAATTTAGATATAGCTAGCAAAACAATACCTCTCCATGTAGTCGAATCATCTAGAACAGGTGTTTCGATTTGCTCGTATTTGCTAAAGCAAAAAACAGAGAATGGAAGAGAAGTTTATCTAGGGGACCATGGGCAAGGAAAGTGCAAGTCACAAACCTTAGACAAATGTGATGGAAAGGAATTATTTGGATGTAAAGCAAATGCTTCTCCTGTTTCTCAGGAGAGCTTTGTCACAAGAATGATCTGTGGGAGTTCATCAATATCTTTTGCTGAGAAGTCTGAATCCCCACCACAATTGAAGGATAAAGGGTCAAATTCTCAACGATTAAATGTATCTGAAATTTGCCTAAAGATAGATCCTAAAGAGGATCCCCGTCCCCTTCTCCAGAAGTTTGTAAGTAAGTTGCTTAGTTCTGCTGGCTGGAAAATGGAGAAGTATCAAAGACCATGTAGAAAATACATTGATACAACTTACATATCACCTGAGGAACGGAAATTTCGTGAATTTCCCGCAGTTTGGAGATCATTAGGTGAGACCCTTTTGGCTGAACACTTGGTAATCGACAGTGGTACAAAGAAATGGATTGGTATCAATGACTTCTGGTCAGATCTATCGCTCACATTGTTGGAAATCGAGGAGAACATGAAAGGATTAGATCTTGCTAACACGCGGGCACTTTGGTGGACCACGTTAGAGCCTTTTGTGACTGTTGTGTTCATAGATAGGAAAGTTGGTTCTTTAAGAAAAGGAACTGAAGTTGAAGCTACATGGTGTTCAGTTATTGAAAAGTGCAAAAAAGAAAATGCGGGTTCCGTGCACAAAATGACAGGCTGCCCTGAGAGTGTTTTGACAGTTTCTGAGGGGATTCACGGTGTTTATGATGAGGACGTTAACCATGAGATCCATTCAGATCTTAAGGGGCATACCAAAGTTGTGGCATATAAATGTTCTACAGGTTTATCTACATATACATGTACCTCTGCCAGTCCTGATTCTGCTGCCCTTCTAACTACGTCACCTGAGTTTGTGACCTCTGGGGTTATACAGCATCCTGGGCTTGATGAGGAGGAGGTCTGCAAGCACACGAGAGAGGACAATCATGGAAATTCTATGAGAAAAAAGTTACACAGAAAGTCAAAAAAGATATCTGAAATCAGACCAGCTTCCTCGAAGCAACGTGGTATCGTAGATTCTGGTTCTCCTGACGCTCTCCAGTGTCTTGATAATTATATGGGCACCGTTCTTTTACCGTCAAAGAAATGTCGTGATGAAATATTGAAGCAAACTAAGATCAATCCAAAGAAGGGGAGAAAGAAAGCTAGTAAACACCATGTTCAGGACGATGACATTTTGATTTCTTCAATTATGAAATCGAAAGATAACAGCGGTGGTGCTAGTGGATCAAACCGGAAAAAGAAAACCCAGAAATCAAAAGCTAGAACAAAAAAGAGAAGCAATAAGGGAGGATGCAAGTTGCTTCCTAGAAGCTCAAGCAAAGGGGGGAAGGTATTAACAGAAGGAAAATGGTCTGTTTTAGGTCCAAGAACTGTCTTATGGTGGTTGATAGCCTCCAAGGTAATTTCCATGGATGAAGTAATCCAGTTACGGGATCCAGATGATGATACTGTGGTAAAAACCGGCTTGGTGATCAGAGATGGAGTGGTTTGCACATGTTGCAATAGGACGATATCGCTATCTGAATTTAAGAGCCATGCTGGATATAGTCGGAGCCGTCCGTGTCTGAATCTTTTCATGGAATCAGGAAAGCCCTTCACTTTGTTTCAGTTGCAAGCTTGGTCATCTGAATACAAAGCCCGAAGAAGTGGAGGGATATCAGTACAAGTTGTTGATGATAATGATGATAATGATCCAAATGACGATTCTTGTGGAATCTGCGGTGATTTAGGTGAATTGATATGCTGTGATAATTGTCCATCCACCTTCCATCAGGGTTGCTTATCGATGCAGGTACCTTTCTCGCTCATTTAATCACGTCTCTCTCTCTCTCTCTTTCTATTTCCCGGCTGATTATTTACAGTTCTTTAACGGTACCTTCAGATAAAACGACTAAATATTTTTGTATTTTAAAAACAGGTGCTCCCTGAAGGCAGTTGGTATTGCTCAAACTGCACATGTTGGATCTGCAGCGAGTTGGTCAATGATAAGGAGCCAAGTGCATTTAGATGTTCCCAGTGCGAGCATAAATGTAATCATCTATCTCTCTACCTCTCCGACGATCTAAACATTTAAATTTTTTATTAATCTATATAGTACACAAAATTGATTATGATAATCGAAAAAATATATCCTGATTTTAGTTCTTGTTTTCATTAGGATTCACTGAAATGTGGTCATGATAGATGCCTTTTTGCATCTCTTTCAATTGCAGAATTTGGCGTATTTGCCTTCCTTTTTTTTCTCCCGAAAGAATTATTTGGATGATTTTCCTCATTCTGTTCATTGAATTCCAAATGAATTATGTATTGTTTAGAATCCATTTTGGCTGATAATTTTTACCTTTGATATCAGATCATGTTTTGTGTCTGCAAGGGACAAGAAAATTCAGAGAACCCTTTCCTGGGACCTACTTTTGTG
This sequence comes from Gynandropsis gynandra, assembly GCA_036759665.1. Taxonomy (NCBI): domain Eukaryota; kingdom Viridiplantae; phylum Streptophyta; class Magnoliopsida; order Brassicales; family Cleomaceae; genus Gynandropsis; species Gynandropsis gynandra. The sequence continues at coordinate 3,747,295 of CM071867.1, read as the reverse complement.
GAAAAAACTGTGAGAAGGTATTTAGATATTACGTTTAACTCTCGATGAATTTGATCCAAAACTCTAGTGCTACATGATCATCTTATATCGTTTTCTCATACGGTGAATCACTCGTATTTCTTGTATCTCCTAGTTTATGACTTTGAGGCAAAGAAAATATATTTACATTTGAGAGCATGTGTTAGGATCCCACATCGCTTAGAAATGGGACTAAGTGATGCCCATGGGCACTCTCACCCCATAAGCTAGCTTTTGGGGATGAGATCTGTGGGTCTTTGCGGGATTGGTTTGGACCTATTATGAGATGAGTTCTTATCAATTGGTATCAGAGCCTGCCCACACCGTTGGCTCGACTCCGCGGAAGGGGTGAACTAGGTTAGGCCAGAGTGGGCCGTCTAGAGTGGGCCGACGAGAATGTCGGTGCTTAAACGGTTGGCCTTATAAGGCCTTGGGCATCCTCACCCCATGAGCTAGCTTTTGGAGATGAGATCTGTGGGCCTTTGCGAGATTGGTTTGGGCCTATTATGGGATTGGTTCTTATCAGCATGCCTTGTTGAATGATCTATTCTTGCATTAGGTGAACGTGGGACAAAGTAGATTCCTGGTTTGCCCAATTTATTTCTATCGAGCCTGTAATTTCTGTCGTACTATTTTGCATTCTTTAGCGAATATCATTTAGCGTTTGTGGGTTATTTTTGCTGTTCTTATTCGGTAGTTGCCTTATGCAGGTTTACACTGGTCTTAGTTCTCGTGTCGGAGTCATTAATCATATTTCCAATGGCTTGTCTTGGACCCTTTTGAAATGTTTCGGGGAAGATCAAACGGTTCATTCTGCCCAATGGTTTGCCATGAAAGCTGAATGCAACTCGAAGTTGGCCGTTGCACTCTCAATCATGGAGGAATGCTTTCAGTCTATGGTGGATGCAAGAACCGGTGTCGACATGTTACCACATTTGCTATACAATTGGGGGTAATCTAATCCCCCTTGTTTCATTAGCTTCCACCCTTTGGTTTTTGTTGCTTTATTTACACGCGGGTGTAAAACGAGCTGGCTCGACTCAGCTCGGCTTAGCTCGCCAAAAAACGAGCTGGCTCAGCTCGGCTCGTTTTTTAAACGAGCTGGAAAATCCAAGCTCAGTTCAGCTCGCCTCTAGCTCGCCAAAAAACAAGCTGGGTCGTGAGCCAGACATTTAATTGTTTTGAAGTAGTTTGATATCATATATGATAAACATCATCAAACGAACCAAATAAAATATCGAAAATATGAAAACATTAATTCAAAAATAAATTTACAACATATCATTGTACTAAATAAAAAACAACCCTCTCGGATAAAAAGTTATCAGATATCATTGTATTAAATTCGACCGCTCGTAACTTTTTTTATTTTGTTATTAAAATATATCAATGATTAGAAAAAGGAAAATAAATACATTATAATAGATATGTTTAAACAATATATTATTCTTTATTAAATGCAATATTATATATGATATACAAAAAAGGGAAAATATGTGATTTTGTACATAATTTGTTATTCAGCTCGCGAGCCAGCTCGTCTAAGCTCGGACTCGTTTTCGGCTTAGCTCGCCAGCCCGTTTTTTAAACGAGCTAGAAAATACCCAGCTCGGCTCGCTTAAATATGATCCGAGCTAGAGCTGGCTCACGAGCCGACAATTCATTTTACACGCCGATATCTTTTAATCTCTAAGGAATTCGGCTGTGAAACGTATGATATCATTCTTGTGGTCATATCTAACAATTGGGATGCCCCTTTTGGATCTATTGTCGGATTTACAGGTCGAAGTTTGCACGCCTAAACTTTGAAGGGTTTTACACAGTAGTTGTGGAGAAAGACGACGTACTGATTTCAGTAGCATCCATCAGGTCAGTAAAAGTACTTATTTTTTTTGTCCATCACACATTTGGTAAGCCACTTGCTGAAATTGACACAACAAAACCCAGAAAATGCTTTAAAAGTTCTTTGCGTTTGTACATAATGGACGAAACAGATACTCGGTAATTACATGTCAAAGCCTCGATTGTTTCCAGGTTGCATGGAGTGTCTGTCGCAGAGATGCCTCTCGTTGCAACGTGCAGCAAGTACCAACGTCAGGGGATGTGCAAAATCCTCGTGGCTGCCATTGAAGAGGTACGGTATTCAAGAGTCTGTATTAGGATCCCACATTGCTCATTAGTGGAAATGAAATCCATGGCCCTATGGTATTGGATTGGATCTATCATCTAATACAGGATAGGTTCTTATCAATTGGTATCAGAGTTTGCCCACACGCGGAAAGGGCGACCTATGCATCTAGAGTGGGCTATCGAAGTGGGCCGACGTGGATGTCGGTGCTTAAACGAGTGGTATTGTTAGTATCCCACATTGCTCATAAGTGGGAATGAACAAGGCAAATGCCGTGTCATGGGCACCCTCAGCCCATAAGCTAACTTTCAGGGATGAGATCCATGGGCCTTATGTGACTGGATCTGGGTTCGGGTTCCTCGGGTTTTGAAAAAATGGACCCGAATTGAACCCGAATGTTATCGGTCCGGGTTCGGGTTGTTCGGGTTCAAAATCATTGGACCCGAAATAACCCAAATTATATTTGAATATTTGAATTTTTCGGTTGGTTTGGGTTATTCAGATTGTGTGGGTTATTCGGGTTCGGGTTTTTTGGGTATTATACATAATTTGGGGATATTCGGTATTAGAATTCTTTAGATAATTCGTTTTTTTAATATAAAACAAAAATAAATATCAAATATAACATAAAAATATATATATATATATATAAGAAAATATACTAGTATTTTTAGTGTTTATTTAACTTTTAAATGTTTGGTTTATCGGGTTCAACCCGAACCAGACCGACCCGAGATCGAACTGGTTCTGAAATTTGAACCCATATGGGTTCTTAGGGTAACCTATATTCCAAACGATTCGGGTTGTTCGGGTCGATCCGATTCGGGTCGGTCCGGGTAACCCGGAATGGCCACCCCAAGAGTCTAGTATGAGATAGGTTCTTATCGGTGTGCTTATGCAAATCTTGGACACTCAGATTAATGCACATTTAGTTAGCATAGTAATACACGAATGTACACATAAACGTATGTTGATAATGGTGTCGATGACTATTGAATAATCTGGGGATCACAATATATGGTTTTGCAGATGTTAATGTCATTTAAGGTGGAGACACTTGTAGTAGCTGCACTTCCGAGTTTAGTCGAAACATGGACTCGAGGTTTCGGCTTCATACCTGTGGAGGATCGAGAACGTAAAGCTCTTAAAAGAATCAACTTGACGGTGTTCCCTGGTACCATTCTACTTAAGAAAACCTTATACAAGCACACCAAACCCGACACTCTCTTAGGTAAGCCCGATTTTTTAGGATTAGATTGCATTTTCTCGGGAGAAATAGGACTAGAGCAAACTTTTTCGGGTGGAATATGCCGAATTGGAAAACTTTGGGGTGTTAATAGTATTATGGTTTAAGCAAATTTTTGCATCTCAACAGGCATTTGCCCGCGAGGAACATGCGAAAATCCAGCCTTTAAAGAATCAAACTTGGAGTCATGTTCAGACAAAGACGGGTTTTGGACGAACCATCCAGACAATGAGCCGCCTGCAGGCTTCCCTGTTCCTCGGGGCGCCAACGTGTTCGCAGGAACCCAGACTGAACCACATTCTGATGAGCACCTAACAGGACCTACATCAGAAGCCGAACACGCAGATGAACCAGCGATTAAGGTTACTCACAGAACGGGTGACGGGAACGCTCCAGTTGAATCAGTGATAACGCAGAACGATCAATACGAGAACGTAGAATCGGGAACTGTCCAATCGGATTGTTTGAAGGGAAAATGTGGGAAACTATCAGATGAACAGAGAGAATCATCAGCAGTTCTAGAAGGAATTCGGGTAAGTAGTAGAAGTAGTAGTAGTGTAGGATTAGATTTGGTTAGATCTGAATTGGACTACGATGAGATGTTGCTTTGTCTTGATGAACAACTTGAAGATTATAGCTCTGAGGATTCAGATTAGTGTTAAGAAATCTTTACTACTTTCTCATGAACTTCAAAAGGCAAGTTTTTTCCACTTCTCTTTATGATATATATTTTAATTTTTAATATGATAAAATAATTTATGAAAATCGTTTGTAATGTAACATTGTTTTGTACTGCATCAATTAAGATATTATATATATAGATTCATGTATCGGTTGATCAAAAGGGCTTCAGTAGTTAATATATATCCTTGTATTTTGTATTTGTCATTTATGGTAGCGAAGCGAGAGTTTATTTTGAAGTTGAGAGAAATTTCCAACGATTTTCGAGTGGTTTCTAACGGTTTTTAAGTGATTTGTAATGATTTTCAGCGATTTTGAACTATTTAAAACAATATCAAACGATTTTCGAGGGTTTTATGGATCGTTTGGTCGCACAAAAACAATTTGATAATATCAATATTTAAAGGTAAATTAAAATTAAATTTTTTATGGAAGGATGTGATTAAAGCTTAAAAGTATTTGAAATTGGTCCAATTAAAATTTTGATATAATTTTGGTATTTAGATAAATTGAAATTTATTTAATATGATATCATAATGTATTTTGTATTTATATGAATATTTTGTTGTCGCTTTTTTGTTTGTGGTGTAATTGGATTTGGAAAATATTATTATATGGAATTATCTTCTTAATGGATAGTTTATGTTACAAATAAAGTTTCCATACCTAACTTAGATGTATCTTAACAAAGAAGTCACTTTGGTCTGAAGGGCTATGTAAAGGATAAGATCATTATTTATATTAGTACAATATATATGTTTTCTTATACTCTCCATTATTTTTGCTTAGGATTAAAGTTATTAAAAAGTCCATTCATTTTAATCATTAATTTGATTAAACAGATATTTATTGACCTATGTACGTGTACCTATAGTTATAGCCTTGCCAACTTTTCCAAATTGTTTCACTATTTTCAATTTAAAAATTGATTTTAATAAGATAAGTTAAAGAAAGTCAATTCACAAATTGCCATCGTATCAAAATTAAGGTAAGGCGCTAATTCTTTTTTGAGAGTCTATTTAAATTAGATTCTCTTTTAATTTTGGTATTCATTAATTTTTTTTCTAAATTTAAACCTAATTCTTTTATCCTCTCAAGCATCTGTTTTAGTCCAATTTACTTCATAACTTTAATTATCATCCATTTTATCTTAAAATTAATTTAAGATTATTTTTTCAAATTATTCAAATTTTACTAAAACCTTCATTCGTCAACTAAATATTTAAAACACCGTTAAATCTTATTAAAATTTAAAAAAATCAATTTTAAAATTGTAAATGATTTTCAAATAAAAAATTGTAAACTAAAAAGTAAAAAAAATAAAAAATACATAAAAATACATTGTTGATAATTTTTTAAAATTTTTTATACGTTAAAACTAGTAATCACTTATAAATAATCAAATATTATTCGAAATAATATTAAGATAAATTAAATAAATAAAATCATTAATTAGATTCTAAAATAAATTTAATATATAAATTTTAAACATATAAATGTTTATTGAGTTCAATATAAGGAAGAAATTTTTGACAGAATTGAAATAATTTAAAATAATATAATTAGGATTAAATTTTAAGAGAAATCGATCAAAGTCAAAACTAAAAGGATGATAATTAAGTTTTAAAAATAAATCAAATGAGGAATTAAAATTAAAAGAAGTAGGATTAAGACAGATTCCTGTGAATAGTACACTCTTTATCCTGCAATTTTTTCATATTTCCAAAAGAACGTTCAATACGTAATTAAGATCTTACCAATAAAACAATATATATATATATATATATATATATATATATATATATATATATATATATATATATATATATATATATATATATATATATATATATATATATATATATATATATATATATATATATATATATATATATATATATTTGAGTATGGTTGCGCTTTCAAAACCAGCGACCGGATCTCTGGTTGGGAGAAAAAACCTCCCTTCATCGCCATTAACGACCAATAACGGAAGCTCGAGAAGAAGTGGGGGGGAAAAAACGGTTTAAATCTAACGTCGCAGCAGTGCGAATGATTTCGTAGCGTAGCTTTTCCAATCTGATCTAAACCCACCATGCCATCATCTCCGAAGCTCTTCCACGCGCGGCCATTGCTCTCCACGCGCCGATCGACAGTCCTGATCGTCTTCACTTCCCTCGCCATAGGAATTTTCGGGTTCCTCTTCGGCATCGCGACGATTCTCTCGCCAGGTTTACTCGGTCGCAACTGCTTCACTAACGCCCCTCCGGCGACAGTTCGCGTCGTGTGGGATGTATCCGGGAATGGCTCCGGCGGTAAAGTGAAGAGGCATAAGGTGATGGGTTTCGTCGGCATTCAGACGGGTTTCGGCTCGGCTGGTCGGAGACGGACGCTTAGGAAGACGTGGATGCCGTCGGATCCGGATGGACTTCGACGGTACTGATATTCTTACTCTCCATTCTCTCAATTGATTAATTGTTTCGCCATTGTACCTGTTTATCTGCACAATTGATGCCTGTTTGGATGGATAGATGGAAATAGACAGAAATTCCTCAATTTTTAGCTTCAGAGAATTTTCTTGGAATCATCTTGGTTCAATGGTTCAGCCAATTCATCCACTTAATTCGTTTAATCTTGACTGTGTGAAATATGGATTGAGGCATTCCAAAAGCTACTTCAACACTTTAGCATTGTTCAATTCCTCTATTATTCATATATCTTAACTGAGGCAATATTTTAATATGAATTAGGCTCTGATATCGTGTCAAATATAAATTTAGAAGTAACTAAACGAATACGTGATTATGTCAAGCTGACGCTAAACAAGGAAAATTCACACTTACCCGATTAAACTAAAGTCGATCTAGGTAGTTGTGTAATAAATATATACGATGATGAATAAAGTGACACCATATCAATTGTAACTAATAAAAATCTTGGTCAGGTGCAGGTGAATGTGCAAAATTTAGAACCGATGAAGCTGATAATATCATCCAACTGAAACCAAACTGGATGCTTCTGGTCCTGAAAACATAAGTCTAATGGTTGTGTTTTCATCATTCTGTTTGCAGCTTGGAAGAATCGACTGGATTGGCCTTCAGGTTTATTATAGGAAAAACCAAAAACGAGCATAAAATGGCTGAACTGAGGAAAGAAATTGCAGAATACGATGACTTTATACTGTTAGATACTGAGGAAGAGTACAGTAAGCTTCCATACAAAACGTTAGTGAAAAAGACTCCTTTTCTTATTTCCACAATCTCAATTAAAAGACAATTTGTGATGCTTTAATGCTTTGTTTCTGTTTGCTTTTATTCACTAGATTAGCTTTTTTTAAAGCTGCATATGCACTTTATGATTCTGAATTCTACGTCAAAGCTGATGATGATATATATTTGCGGCCAGGTGATTATCTTTTGTGAATTATGCATATACCAATGAATATCTCTAAGAGAATCTTGGATCTTTCTGTTAAGACTTTGATTTTTTTTTTTGGCAGATCGGCTCTCTTTGTTGTTGGCAAAAGAGCGGACTCACTCTCAGACGTACATGGGATGCTTGAAAAAGGGTCCTGTTCTCACAGATCCAAAACTGAAATGGTGAGAATTGAAACTATCAATGTACAATGTACAAATAACATGATATTATAAAAAATAAATATAACTAAAAATACAAAGTATGAAATAACAATTAAATTTAGAAAATTTTTAGGATTAATACTTTTCTTTCTAGAATTTCAATTACAAAATACTACTAGAAGTTATAAAAATTGCATATTTTTGTTAATTTTTTAGTTTGTGGATTGACCTGTGCCCCTTATGGGTTGACCCGTGATCCATATGGACTTTTTTGTAGTTCATATATATTGCAAAAAATTTCAACTTAACCCATTAGTCCATTTTTTTCCAAACCCACTATTGTTTGGTCTGGGATTTGGATCAATTCGTCCATTAAGCAACTCTGGCTGGATTTAGACCAAAATAATTGAAATTTTGCAGGTATGAACCATTGTCTCATTTGCTAGGAAAAGAGTATTTTCTTCATGCCTATGGCCCGATATATGCTCTTTCTGCTGACGTTGTAGCAAGTTTGGTTGCTCTCAGAAATAACAGGCAAGTTCTATATCTTCATTTTTCTTATGTTCAGAGTTCTTGTTTGGTTTCCTTATTAAGGATTGTAATTGTCTTGACTTGTTGAACTGATAAAATTAGAATGTTTTGCAGTTTCAGAATGTTTAGTAACGAGGATGTAACAATTGGTGCATGGATGTTGGCAATGAACGTCAATCATGAGCACCATGGCGCTTTGTGTGAACAAGAATGCTCACCCACTTCTATCGCTGTTTGGGACATCCCCAAGTGCTCAGGTTAGTTTACATTTTACTCATAAAATACATACCGAAAAGGCTTACATTAGTGAAAGTAGGAGAGTGTTAGTGCCTAATTCTTTTCCTGAAGGAAACCAATATCATTTATAGGTTCTGTTAGAATAATTTTCTCCTAATAGGTTCAAAAATCATAATATCGCTGGCAACTGTTTGAATAGGACCCATCTGGTTAAAACCAATATGTTTGTACTGTCACATATGGACTTGGGTCTAACTAATCCCAAAAGCTAGCTTAAGAGTTTGGGTTGTCCAGTACCATATATATGAGTCTCAAAGTTCATGTCCTAGCCGATGTGAGACAATTTATCATAATACTCCCCTTCACGTCTACGTCTAGGCTTGGTCATGGAACATGTACATCGCAATCGAGGGTCCAACATCGGTATATTCAAACCGAGACGAACCAGGTTCTAATACCATGTCAAATATGGGTTTGGGCCTAACTAATCCCAAAAGCTAGCTCAATATAGACTCCTATATGTTGTATCAGAGCCAGGTTCGTCCCAACTTGAATATACCGATGTTGGACCCCCGATTGCGATGTCCACACTCCATGACCGAGCCTGGGCGTGAGGAGAGGAGAGTGTTATGATAAGTTGTCCCACATCGGCTAAAACATGAACTTTGTACTCATATATATGGTATTGGGCAACCCTAAACTCTTGAGCTAGTTTTTGGAATTAGTTAGGCCCAACCCCATATTTGACATGCACGACACATCAGTTAGGATATCGATTATGGATTCCTGAATATATGGTTTTGGACAACCCTAAATTTTTGAATTAGCTTTTGTGTGTCAAATTAGTTCTAAATCATACAGTATCAAAGATTGGTTTCTCCTTATTTGATTATTCAAATGTTGGCTACCGATTGGGATGTTCTGTTGTCATATTATCAGCTAAGAAATAGATCATAGACTTCGATATATGGTTTTGGAAAATCCTAAACTACGGTATATGATTTTTGGATAATCCTAAACTCTTGTTATGGTATTTAGGTTGAGTTAGACTCAAACCCATTTGACAATTTGCATTCTTCAACCACTGGTCACATTTGTGATCGAATGGACGTTTGCAGGGCTTTGTAATCCAGAGAAAAAGATGTTAGAACTCCACAAGCTAGAGAGCTGCTCAAGGAGTCCGACTTTACCATTAGATGACGACTGATTCTTTCCCTTTGTCTCCTTTTTTAAACACTTTTGCGACCAGACGCGAAGCATAACACCGCAGATCTCCCTTCTCCAGCCAACGCTGATCGCGAAGTCTCTCCACAATGCTCGTGATATAGGCGGGTGTTTTAGGAACAGATTTGTCTCCATTGCTTAGGCACGATAGTAATTCAAGGCGGAAGTTTTAGGAACAGATTCTTTGCTTCAGTTCATACAGTGGGTATTGGGGTTTTGATTTTTCTCAAGAGGAAAGCAATAGAAACGTTTAATTTGATTGTTCTTATAAACCCTAGTTTTGGATGTTTACTTGCTGTACAAGACTGAGCATTTTCAGTATTATCTCTCTTAATATTCGAAAAAAGGAAAAAAAATAATTTTGGAATGTGAAATTAAGTTACTGTAATTACCTTATTTTAGGTTCATCTTAACGATGGGGTGTTCACATTAGTCGGTATGATTAAAGAGATACAATTATTTGTAAGATTATATATTTTCTCTAAAAATAAAAAGATCAGAATGTTCTACAAAAATATCATTATATATACATATGCAAACGAGTCAATGAAAACTCATAAAACGAGCTTTTTCCTTTCCTCTAGTACTGCCACGTCAACAGAGAGAAAGGAAAAAACTACCGTCTTTGTCAGTTCGACTTCTTGGAGTTAATTAAATGAATTGCTTTTAATTTTAGTTAATTTTTTAAATTCATTTATTTGAATCGGACTTATAGCTCGAATTTGCCTCACAACATCCCTTACCCCTTACACAACCATTTTAAAAGCAACAAAAGTGAGCAGTGATACAAAGGGATTAGCTCCTGATTGCGCTGATTTCCGGTGGCTGAGACATCGTCGACTTATTGTCGACTCCCAAACTCTCAACCTTCTGTTTCAATTCCTCTCTCAAGGAGGCCATAAAGCAACCCTCTCATTGCTGCTGCCCACCCGATCCCCGCCTCAGACTCTCTACAGGTTGTTCAGCCTCAAATGCGATGGCGACAACAATGATGAAGAAGATAACGTTGACTACGATACCAATATTGAGGAGCCGTCTTGAACGAGGATTGTTGCGATCCATTTGAATAAATAAGGTAACATCTCAGCGCTTTGAGGCATTCTTCGATTGACTATCCATGCCACCAACGAGGAACGAAGGCGATTGGAAGCTAAGGCTAACAAAGTTAGGGCTGGGGAACATAAGCTCGTTGAGTAGGTGTTCAAGAAAACGCCGGTACATCGAGATTTTTGACACCACTTTTAGTCTCTTTGCTTTGATTTTGTTGAATGGATAATCATAGTGGTTCGGCGTTAGAAAATATTACAAAAGGTCGAGTATTCCAAGTCAAGTAGGTCATTGGAGTGACCAAGGTAAGTTAGGAATTCTGAATTCGTATCTTCTCCTCTAAAATAGTAGTTTCGAGTAAGTTTAGAGGAAAGGATTTTCTTTGTTAGATAACATGCTTTTCTTGAAGAATTTTGTTATCCTTTAGCTTTTTGCATCGACTTGGTTCCATTGTTATTTTCTCTTTGATTTTCTATGATGCTATTAGATATGATTTTGGGAATGCTCTAATGTATTGATTTGGTGCAATGTCTTGATATGTGGGTGATTCTTGCGGTTTGGTTCTCATCCGTTGTTTCCCCACTGTCATCTATGTCATCCCTAATGGGCTCAATAATATCTTAACAACTTACACGCCTCATTTCCTCGATTCTTCAGCAGATTAAACCTTCATCCAATGATCTACATATCTAGATCCATGGGTTGGGATAACTTGCCACATGGTCACAAATGAGGAGGCATAATGACTTATGGAGACAACTCAAAATCTAGAACGATGGGTTGGGATGAGCTTCCATTTGATGTTGTTTGAAGTAGTTTGTCGAATGTTTGGGACTCTGTTTTTTGGTTATGTCAATCCCTTTAAAACTCTAATCGTTATGTCTAATGATTGCTTTGTTTTTTTTTTGTTCAGTTGGTGGAGAAGGACCCCGAGAGACCAAATTCCGCTATTCTAGGTAGCCATTAGTGCTGGAGAAACCCTGAGCATTTGAATGCATAAGAGTATATTGTTGGATTAGCGGTCAAATTGGCCAAGAAAAAATCCAAGCAAAACTCATGGTTTATTGGATGAAAGATAAGGAAAATTGTATGAAAATTTCTGCTCGTGTGTACCATCTGTTTCTGATATGTGATCTACATGACAATTTATGCTTTTATGTGCTATGATTTTTGTACCTGGATAATTCAATTCCTATCGAGGACATAGTGAGGGCGATGAACTATGTAATTTACAAGGAGTAAGCATGGGGTACAAGTGAGTGGTTTGCTTTGATTTTGTAGAATGGCTAATCATAGTGGTTCGACGTTAGAAAATATACAAAAGGTCAGGTATTCCAAGTCAAGTAGGTCATTGAAGCGACCAAGGTAAGTTAGGAATTCCGAATTCGTATCTTCTCCTCTAAAATAGTAGTTTCGAGTAAGTTTAGAGGAAAGGATTTCCTTTGTTAGATAACAGGCTCTTCATGAAGAATTTTGTTATCCTTTAGCTTTTTGCATCGACTTGGTTCCATTGTTATTTTCTCTTTGATTTTCTATGATGCTATTAGATATAGTTTTGGGAGTGCTCTAACGTATCGATTTGGTGCCAATGTCTTGATATGTGGGTGATTCTTGCGGTTTAATTCCCATTCATTGTTTCCCCACTATCATCTATGTCCTCCCTAATGGGCTCAATAATATCTTGACAACTTACACGCCTCACTTCCTCGATTCTTCAAAAGATTAAACCTCCATCCAAGGATCTATATATCTAGAACTATGGGTTGGGATAACTTCCCACATGGTCACAAATGAGGAGGCATAATGGCCTATGGAGACAGCTCAAAATCTAGAACGATGGGTTGGGATGACCTTCCATTTGATGTTGTTTGAAGTAGTTTGTAGAATGCTTGGGACTATCTTTTGGTTCTATCAATCCCTTTAAAACTCTAATCGTTGTGTCTAATGGTTGATCTGTTTTTTGGTTCAATTGGTGGAGAAGGATCCCGAAAGACCAAATTTCGTTGTTCTAGGTAGCCATTAATGATGGAGAAACCATGAGCATTTGAATGCATAGGAGTATATTGTTGGATTAGCGGACAATTGTTGCTCAAATGATCGTAAAAAAACAGTCATGATCGTAACAGTCATTACTCCCATTATGATCAACGATATTAAAAAACTAGATTACATGTATTATTTATTGTTTTCAATTTTGTTCGTACTTATACTTTCTAAATATATTAAACAGGGTTGTTATCACTTCGTTCGTACTCCTCCACACACATCTATACAGATCCACAACTAAAGCCAATCAAGAAATTCAAACATAGGTAAGTTTTCAAAATTTCCAAATCATGTTCATATCTTAATAAATTGTTCTTAAAATAATGTTATTGATTAAATTTAATCCTCAATATTTATGCATGTACGTATAGAAAAATAATCATAAAAAATACGGTTCAAATCGTGTGATCGCTTTTTCTGATAATTTATATTCTACAATTTTAAATACATTATAAACAAATTGCACTATTGGTTTACATTACAACTTATAAATCTATTATTAAAATTTATACATTGAAATTTTTATTTCGTGTTTTTGTATTGCCCTGTATGCATATCAAATCTAATGACAAAGTTCAAATTAATGAATTATATACAAAATATAAGATAAATATATTTTAATTATCACAAATCCGCGTGTAACGCGAATATCATCTAGTTATATTATAAAATAAAAATTTCCAAAGTTAAATATCGTTCTAATTTCTAAATTTCATATTTAGATATAAAAATTTCCAAAGTTAAATATCGTTCTAATTTCTAAATTTCTATCAAATATTTAGATTTTAGAATTGGATTTAGTAGTGTTTTAATTAGGGTTTCTAATCATGTTATAGTGTCGAATAAGAGGAATAAATTATGACTCGTTCTCAATGGTGCGTATATCCGATATTTGCTGATAAGCACAACTTATCTTTGGACTAAAATATGACCAATATCTGAAGTATTGGTCTACACTTTGCGATAGTGAGTTCAAATAGAGAAAATTTTTTAAAACAAATAAGTCAATAACCACAACCAATGTAAAAAAAAGTTGTTCTCAATTGGCATATGTGAAGATCGGTTGAAGATAGTCGTGTTATTCTTTTTCGACTTGATAATTCAAGGTAGAATTACGTTTAATGACCTCATAGACGATTTCTTGGTGTGAATCATTGATGACCTAGAAACTTGCACCAATTTTTTTAAATGTTCATGTTCTTCGTGAGATTAATCGTATGCTCAATATTTTAGTGACGATGTGAAGAAAATATGGATATTTTGTTGTTTATATTGCCTTTGGAGATAACTGTAATATAATTCAAATTTATTTAATTATTTTAATTTTTTCGGCGAGTTTAATAATATTTCAGTCTAATTTGAAGAGATTATTATATATGAGAATGTTTAGGAATTGTTGGGAAAATTTCGATTGATCGTTACGAAAGAGGAATTCTCCAATGGTTCATGGATGTTCAAATCATGTACAATACGACTTGTAAGATTTAAGAAATTAAATTGGGATACGAAGGTAAGTATACTCGTAATGATGTGCATTTACGGGTTTTGCCACAATGTTACGCCACTCGGGTTATGCCACCACTAAAAAACATGATATCCGTTGATATGCATCTCCAACGGATGCCAATGGATGTCCTAGAATGATCAACGGTCGCAAATCCGTTGCAATTGTCAACGGACGTGCAATGGACACAATCAGTTGCTCTGATCCCTTCAACCGTCGTTGAAACCCCAAAAAAGGCCAATAGATATCCGTTGCACAACGGAACGGATTTCTGTAAACAATGACAAGGGATGCCCGTGAAATTGTATATTTCGAGGTTATTGTTGAAATATTTCAACGTGACTTTTCAACGGGCATCCGTTGAGGGTTCTTACGGATGTCCGTTGAAAAAATCACTATTTAATGATCAAATTCAAGCCTTCTACCATCAATCCAACAACAACAAATATATTTTCAAAAAATATCGTCTTCTTCAAATAGAGATATATATAGATTGAGAGAATTGATGTATAGAAGAAAAGATCCCGTAACCGAGAAAATCACTCAAGAATTGATATACGGATTGAAGCAGTTCATGAGTTTTGTGTCGATACAACCTTTGTATCAAGAACGCGGGACAATGTTATATGTCTACAAAAGATGTAAAAACATGAAATATTGAAGTCAAAAAATTGTTTGAAACATCTTTACAACGTGAGTTTCGTAGAGAATATGAAATTTGATTATTTCACGACGAAAAATTGTGGCGTTAGAGATATTATGCAAGAAGCACAAAAAATAGAAAGAAATGAAGATATTATAGTTTCCTGCTTTTCTTTCGAAAACCTAAATAATCTTTTAATTGAAAATAAAAGAAAAAAACAAAAGGAACAAGTGGGCCAAATTGTGAATGCGAATAATCTCTTTTTATTTTTATAACTAATAACAGAAAATGGGCATCTCGTGAGTTGCACACAAACTAACGCAATCTTATTCTATCTGTAAATGGTGTATTTCTACATAAATATTTATGTAATAATAATAATAAGTTATTAATAATAATAATTATTATTATATTATGAAATAGATAAATAGAAGATATGAGAAGAAGGTTGTATAGATCAAAGCTTGGAGAGATGACAAAGCCCACTTTCCAATCACTATTGGTAGATTATATATTTAGAAAAAGAAGCTAAGGATAAATGAATCAATTGCCAAATATTATATATATAGATATTATAGATTTTACTATTATTATGTTTTTAATACTCCGCCTAATTTAAATGTTTTTTTAAAATTCAAATTCAAATTTTAAGATGGAAGGAAGATTTTATATTTTTCATTCATTACTTAATTAACTATCTTGAATCCAAATGTGAAAATTATTAATTTTTTATGCTTGCTTCCTTTCACATGCTACGATTGGTAAAAATCAAGAAGTATATATATTAATTAAGATATAAAGAACAAATAAAAAGAATAATAATAAAATTGATATCTTCAGGTTATCTAGGTACTAGATTTGCTTTGATTGGTACAGTGATATGATGGTGATGAGATAGTGATATCTAATTTCACATTAATTGATTTATAATGGGAATAATATATATATATATACATATATAAAATGGAGAATATGGATTCCACACACTGTTCAAAGTGGCACAGTCCTCCCAGCCATTGCTTCTCTGCGGTTGCCACGTGCTCGTCACGTGATTACTTGCAGCACAAAGTTTATCTTAAAATTAAATTCCAAGAAATTCATGTATATGCAAATTTGCTACATTAAATAATAATAATACGAATAATAATAAATAAATTATTTTTCTTAGTTTAATTTTTATTTTTTATTTTTTATTTTTGTTACAAAATGGTTACATCAGTTTCAAAGATTAAAAGTATCTCTTGACATGAAAACAGCCAATATATATATATATGTATATATATAATTTTTGTACAATTAAGAACTTAAAAATAAAAACTTGATATTATAACAAAATTTAAAAAGAGATATTAAGATTTGAGAAATCAATTAGAATTAGGTATTTTAATACTTTATACGAATATTGAAAAATCATATATTACAATAAAAATTTAAATATTCGGATATTAAAACAAAACTTATAACTATACTATATACTAAAGTCATGCATGCATGAACAGTATTGCGGGATGACGCGGGAGTTTGTGCACGTTCGATTTTTCTGGCGCTGGCGTATTCGGTCGGGATCAGGCGGGTTATAAGTGGCTCGCTAACCCGACCCGGCTTAACTCATTGTTCGATGGAGCGGAATTTTTTTCCTTCGGTCGCATTTCTAACCTTTGATTAAAGTTTTGGATTATTGATTTGGACGATCCGATTTTCTCACCGACCACTGTTTCATTTTTTGGGTTGTTCGATTGCTGCTTTACGGTTTGTTTGTTTTTTCGTTAGAAGTGCGATTAGAAGCAGGCTGGCGGTGATGGAGGGAGACGAGAAATAAAGGTGCTTACCGTGGTGGTGATGGAGGGAGACAAGAGGAGGTCGGCAAGAGACGAGATGGAGACGAGAGGAAAAGAGAAGATAATAAGGGTGTCCGGAAGCAGGTCAGAGGTGTCGAGACGATATGAGGTCAAGAGGTAGTCGGCAAGAGATGAGAGGGAGGTTGGCAAGAGGTGGTCGGCAACGGCAAGAGACAAAGGGAGACGAGAGGAAAAGAGAGGATATGAAAAGAGGTCTGTTAGGGTTTAGGTTTAGGTTAGAGGGTGACATTTTTGTAATTAAAGTGTATATATATGTCTAATTTTATATATATTTGGATATCTGCGGGTATCCGTTTCAGTTATTTTAAAACTCGACCCTGTGGATAATGAGATTTCATTATCCGAATCCGGGGGTTGAGTAATTTTTCGTGTGTTCCGGACGGACTTCGGGTTAGGACGGATTCTCTGGATAATTTGTCCAACTCTAAATTTAGGATAGTAATTTTATTATAATAATAACTATTATTAATAATAAAATTAATTAGGATATTATTACAAGTGATGGAATTTCAATTTTTAACACATTTTTTTACCATTTGGAATAATGTAATATTTTCTAAAACTCTTTTACAACTTTTTAAAATGTTAACTTCTTGAAGTTATTATAATTTTAAAAAAAAAATTAAAGTGATATTTATTTAGATTAATGAAAGGAAATTGAAAAATATTTATTTAGATTAATTAGTTTTAAAATTATTAAAATCTTGATTTAAATTTAAAATTATTACAAAATAATATAATGAATCTAAACATAGAATTAGAAAATGTTCTTATAAAATAACACGGAAGCCATGTTTTTATCTACAATTTGCAAAACTGATTCTAATACTAACAAAGTATGTGAATTATATAATACAAAATTTTTAAACAATTTAAAATATCCAGTGATTTTTAATCATTGTCTAAAACTAAAAGAAGAGCATCTATCATGTTCTTGCGAAATATAGACCAGATATTTGGATTATGTAACGGAACACAACTTCAAACAATATAACTAGAGTAATTATATAATAGAAGGTAAAATAATAACATGAACTGATGTAGGCAACAAAGTCTTTATACTTCGATTTCTTTTAATCTCAACTAATAACACTTTGTCATTTCATTTCAAACGAAAACAATTATCTGATATGTTATGTTTTACAATGAAAATTAGTAAAGGTCAAAGACAAAGTATTAATAGAGTGAATATATATATATCAAAACTATTATTTAGTCACGAACAATTGTATATTGTCGTTTCAAGACAAAAAAAATAAAGAAAGATAGAAATTATTGATTTTAGATGATATTGGTAAATGTACAATAAAAACGACAAATGTTACATACAAAGAAATATTAAACAATATTTAAAAGTATTGTAAAATTATATTCTAAAATATATTTTGTTATCAAGTTATAACAAAATACCATTGCGTACTATTTTTAACTATTAAAAACAAAAGATTAATCTTACCTCGTGCGAAATACGAGATCAATATTAATATATATATATAGACCAATATTCCCCCGGTGAAGAAAAAATAGTAATGCGAAGTTTATACGTTTATTTCTCACTAAGATAGATTAGGTGGTGCAGTATTATGTAAAATTACGTTTACTTATTATTGTAAAATGGAATTAATCAAACTGTTTCATTTCAAATAAAGTGTTTAGGATTCGATTTTAGTTTAATTTTAAATTTAAATGGTATAATATATGGAGAATCAAATAAGAAACGAATTCAATTCATTTCAGAAAATTGTCGAAATATCAATTGATTAATTCAATTTAAAAACTATAATGAAAACGTTAGAAAACATATTCTTCTATATTAATACCATCCGATACATAATTTAATATGTTAACTTCAATAATATAAAACGGAGATTGTAGATAAAACATATATTAATTTTAAATTTTAATTTTAATTAAAATGTTAAAATATTCATTATATAAATGAGGATTAAAATGTTAATTTTAATTAAAATATTAAAATATTCATTATATAAGGATTTTCAACGGTTCACCGTTGATATTGACATGTTTTTCTAATAGTAATTGATTATTTTTGTTTATATTTAAATTCAAATCAAATATAAATAGTTTGAATATTTTGATCAGCCTATCCATATACATAACATTTTGTGTATTCTTTTAATTTAGTATATATACACACATGAATACATGGTTGTTGTGTATAAACCATTGATTAATCATATCGGTTACGATAGTTATAGCTACAATAAATAAAGGAAAATGGTAAAAGTTTTAAAAAATATTTACCATAAAGCCTTTTAATTTATAACTTTTAGGAAAACAATATAAAAGTTAAAAAAAAAGTTCTAAAATTTTATCCGTAAACTTTTTTTATTATTAATAAAAAATGTGCAAACGTTGTAATATTTTTATTAAGTGGTGTAACATGAAAAAGTTTTGGACAAATTTTGAAAAACATATTTTCTTTAACAAAGATTTAAAAGAGGGAAATGTGGTATATAGAAAAGAAAGGAAGTCAAACGTGATGATACAAGAAAATATTTTAAATGTTGGAATTATGATTACGAAAAGCAAAGCTATAAGAGTTAAATATTTTGGTATAAAATAAAGATACGGTCGGATGAACATTAATATTATAATAATAAAAATTACTATCTAAATAAATTGATTTAATTTAGTCTTATATAGTAAATAAAATATCTATCTTATTTAAAATTAAAACATTTATCTTATAAAATATGTTTATATTAATTGATATAAAAGACAAAAACTTCATACAATTTCAACTTATGGGGTAAAGTTTTGTATAAGCATAAATATTATAATTATGTGTGGAAACAAGATGGAAATATTATTGTCACATACTTAAAATTTATATTATTAATATTATAAATTTCATGAGTTTTGTCGGCTTCTTCCACGTGGGTTGCTCGAACTCTGTGTTCATCATGTGCTGAATCTAAGCCCACCCATGATTAGGAGTCTCTGAATTTCTTTTTTCGTATTAAAGCATATTGTAAAAATGAATTAAACTGTTTTAAAAAAATAATAGACACGTTAAATAAATAAAATATAAACAGAGGGTCCGTACAAAGGGAGCAGAAGAAGTGAAGTATAAATGTAAGCATTTAGCTTCTGTCTTTCATCGTATGCTTCTCACTCGCTCCCACTTATGGATACCTTTTGAAATTGCAAAAACTGTTCTTTTAATAAATGATATTTTGATTAACTTTTTTATATTTGATTTTATTGATCAGTAATACTATTTTTATTTTTTTATTTTTTTTTTCAAAAATCATCTTACTTCAAAAATTATATTCATCATCTTTATTTATTCGTTTTTTAAATTATTTTTATATCATATCACCTTTAAAATTGATATTAAATATTTGAGATAAAGATAAATTTTGATGATAAATAAAATTATTTTAAAGAAAAATTATAAAAAAAACAAAGATGATGAAAATAATTAAAAAACGGAAATTTATATTATTCAATAATAATTATTGTATAAAAGTAGGTAAAAGATATTTATAATAAATATCATTTATTTTAGGACATAATAAATAACAAATATCTGTGAATATCCGACTATTTATATTCATATTTGTATTCGACGAATATCTGGATTTATTATTTGTATTTGTAAATTCGGATACTTGTAAATACAAATATTCGGTATCCGATTAAAATTTTTAATGCAAAAAATATATAAAAATTTTAATAAAAAACCAATAATCATCAAATATAATCTAAAACTAAAATTCAAATCACACAAAAACACAAAGATATATAATATAAATAA
This sequence comes from Gynandropsis gynandra, assembly GCA_036759665.1. Lineage (NCBI taxonomy): Eukaryota > Viridiplantae > Streptophyta > Magnoliopsida > Brassicales > Cleomaceae > Gynandropsis > Gynandropsis gynandra. The sequence continues at coordinate 3,726,772 of CM071867.1, read as the reverse complement.
TAAAAAACACAAAAATTTTCACATCTATCTCCATAGTTATTTAAATTTAGTTTCGTTGATAACTCTATTAATATCGTCAATTCACCTACATTAAAATAAAACTCACATAAAATTTATATATTTTAGGGAGTTTTGTTTTTTTCGATATATTGCAATGTCTCTATAACATTATTTAATCCATTTGGATTAGAATCTAATCTCGAGCATAAATTAAAGACTCAACGATATCAATTATTTGAATATATTTGATATTTTAGTCCTCTAATCATAAATAAATTGCATATTATTGGCAACACCTTCCGTCCCCAAATTTAGGGACGCCTGTGCTCTACCGTCCCAAATCTGGGATGCCCTACTCATCCGTCGCTAATCTGTCCCTATTTGCGGACTAATTAGGGACGGCTCTTCGGTACGCAAAATTGGGGACGGATTCGGAACGGATTTTATTATCCGTCCATAATCCGTGTATAATCAATCTCTAAATTTAGGGACGAAAATGTCAGTCCCCAAATTCCGTCCCAAATCTTTAATTTTCTAGTAGTGTTATATAATGAGTGATAAAATAAGATTACTAATATTTCTATTTACAATTTGATCATCAAAATCAATTTTGTTATATATTTATCTATATATTAAATAAAGGGAATATAGTATAAAAAATATCCAACTATTTTATTTTAGCCTATAAAACATGAATTATTATCTTTAATCTAAAAAAACCCAAATTTATTCTTTTTTGCTTTAAAAAGACTAACTTTAGGAATATAATGTAGAAAATACCAAACTTTTTAATTTTTGCCTATAAAACACAAATTATTACTTTTAACCTAAAAATGTTGAGTTTTAAGTTTTGTCTAAGAAAACACAAACTTATCAAATGAATCATTTCCATACACAAACATAACTCTTGGTAAACTTTTATAGTGTTTACGATGTAGAAATATTTTTCAACAGAGTTTCAACCGGTTTCAAAATAAAATCTGAATTTCACCCGATTTCAAACCGAAATCCAAATTCAACAAAAAAACCCAAATTTCAACCCAATTTCAACCGAAAATTAAAATTCCACCAAATTTTAGTAAGTATTTCAATAACATTTTAACCTAAAAATCGAAATTCAATCGAATTTTCGGTTGAAATCGGGTTAAAATTAAATTAATTCAAATTTCGAGTTGAAAAAGATTCAAATTTGGATTTTTTTTGTTAAAATGCTTACTAATATTGGATAAAATTCGGATATTCGGTTGAAATTAGGTTGAAATTGGATTTTGAGTTGAAATTGGATCGAAATTCTTGTTCAAATTGGGTAAAATTTAGATTTTCGGTTGCAATCGGTTTGAAATTGAGTTGAATTTAGATTTCGAGTTTAAATTTGTTTAAATTTAGATTTTTCTAATTTGGATTCGGATTGAAATCGGGTTGAAATTGGATTTACCAAGAGTAAGTCTTTGTGTATGGATATGATTAATTTGATAAATTTGTATTTTTTTAAATAACATTTAAAAATTTAAAGAGTTAAAATATGATTTAGTGTTTGTGTTTGTGTATGAATATGATTATTTTGATAAGTTTTTGTTCTTTAGACAAACTTTAAAAATTTAAAATTTTTAGGTTCAAAGTAATAATTTGTGTTTTATAGGAAAAATTTAAAAAGCTTGGTATTTTCTACACTATATTCCTAAAGCTAGTGTTTTAAGGCTAAAAAAAATAAATTTGTGTTTTTTTTAGGTTGAAGATAATAAGTCATGTTTTATAGGCTAAAATAAAATAGTTTGATATTTTTTATGCTATATTCCTTTAAATAAATTATTTATTTAGTAATTATCGATATGGATAGTTCAGATATTTGAATCTACTATTTGTATTTGTATTTTTCGAATATCTGATTTCTTTTATTTGTATTTATGCCGGCGGATATTTGTTTTTACGGCTAAAAAATGAATCAGATATGAATATTTCGAATATTTTGTCCAACTCTAATTTATTCTAACATATCTTTAAACCATATATATATATATATATATATATTAGTTTTATAATTTTTTAATCAAAATCATAAAACTTAGTTTTTGCCAATAATATTTCCATATAGGATTAAATCATAAATTGTATATATTATATTATTTGTGTATTTTAAACTATTAGGATAAGATATATGTATTTCAAAATATAGATTAATAATAATAACTCCATATACATATATCTATATATATCTTTTATTAAACTACTAGAAAAAATATTCGCGCGATGTGTGTGATGATACTTTTTTATGTAACGCTTTATGAACATTAAATTGAAGAAATAATAAATGATATGTTATAGCTTTAATAGATGTTGTAGTTCGAGTTGATGCTGTAATGCTCGTTGTATATAAATTTTAAATATTAGTATGTAAAAATATGGTTGAATCCAATATTTAAATTTGGTGATAGCTGCAGTGGTCTAAGCGAGTTCGCACAAGATTTGCTTTGTTTATTTCAAGACATGAATTTATTAGAAAGGAAAAGAATGATATTACTTCGTAAATGAACCCTTTCAACAACCCCAATATTGAATTGAAAAACCTACAATGTTCTGATGAAAGTTAAGCAGTCCTTCAAGATTTTTGCAGAGCAGACCAACATGGTGAACTCCAAAACAAACAACCATAACCTAGAAAATCATCAACCTCAAAATTCCTCATTCACCATTGCTACACACTTATATTTGGATTACATGTTGTTTGTTTTCTCCCTCGTCTTTTTTTCCCTTTAAATCCAAAATTTTAATGTTATTTCATGTATTTAGTTAGAGAATTTTTTCGTCTTATATATATACTATAAGATAAAATCGCATATCCTATTATTCATTCATATTCCTAAATTACTCAACTTAAATTATTATTTTTAATTATTTCAAAAAAAATATCCTGCTCTAAATTCATAAAATTTTTAAAATTTAATTCAAAGATAACCTTTTTTACCCATTTGAAAAGTAATTGTGATGAAATTATTTAAATTTCATGTTATAGTGAAAATATTAGTACCAATTAATAAAATTATGACGTATTTTGTCTCATAATTATAATTAGTGAAGCACCACCATTTGATCATTTCTTCTCTGAGTGCATTAGTTATGCATTTCTCAAACTTTTTTGTTTCAATTTAATTTTCATTTAATCGCCATGAAGATATTATATATATATATATATATAAAGGTGTGTAATAAATAAAATTATAAGATTGTCCATTTTATTCCATGTATTAACAATATATATATATATATTGTACTTGCTATAAAATAATACCTAAAAACAATACCCTATAATCTTAATAATTTGGTTTGCCTTATATTATTTTATATATATGTATGTGTATATATATTTCAACTTATTACATCTATTTTTACATATCTCCTCTTTAATTTATTTTGTATCTATTTAAATAAAATGGGAAAATCTAGTCTTTCTCACGCAGCATAATACTTGTGTATCACATAATCTCCATTTTTTCTTCTGGTTCTTCCTATAAACGAAATTTTCTACTTTCAATACGCAAACTAATGCCAGAGGAATCGCTACAAAAAAAGTTTTCACCTTTTCATATTTTCTTTTTTTCTTTCTTGCTTTTTAAAAACTAAATTCATAAAAAATATGGTTTTTGAATTTTTTTACAGATTTTAATATTGTACTTTTAACAAAATTTAAAAATAATTTATTTTTAGAGTTTTCTCTTCCTATACAATAAATCATGAATATAGTTTTGATGTTTTTCCCCCCTTCCTCTCCTTGAATTCACAATCCTCTTACTTTTCTCTCTCTCTCTCAATCTCCCTAAGATTTCACTCTCTTTCTCTCATCGCTCTTCCTCTTTCCGAAAAGCAAAAAAAAAATATCTTGAAGAGCCGTTGAGACCAAATCCATGCAAGTTCTCTTTCCATAGTCCATCTATATATCCATGTTTTTCTCTATTTTTAATTTTAAAATATATTGCGTACAAATTTTGAAAACAATGAGTCATACTGTAACGCCTTTCCATTTTCGTTCCCATGAAATTTCTTTTATAAATATCCACATATATATTCGATAAGATTAAATCTAAAACAAAAAATTTATACGCAATAAATATGTGTCTTTCTTCTAATCTAGTGTCAAGCTTCAAACGCCAAGATGCAAGCATCCTTTTAAAAAAATTAAATACAATGTTTTTGGAATACCCTATGTTTTTAACACCAAATCATCTTCATCATCGAAATTAAAATTTGTAATCATCGTCAAATGTCTTCGTTTACAGTGAAGGAAAGCCTCCACGACGCTGCTGTTAACCAGAGATGAAGATTGTAGTGTCGTTGTCCACATCACCACCTGATTCTAAGCCTCTCCATTGTTATCTTCTTCTTTGTCCTCGTGCAGTTCCTCGAACAAGTCAATTCATCTCCAAGCTACAACACTCAAATAAATTATGACCATTCCTGTTGCTTTCACTAGCATCAGAGCAACAGAAGAGATACATAATTTACAGGTAGATACAATGGGTCGGAGAAGGGATCAACGACCTTCCACGACGTAAGAGATTGGGAAGATATTAGATTTTTTTCATTTAAATAGACATCTACACAAGACGTTGTGAGTTTCATATTCAAAACCTTTCAATAGCATTTTATAGAAATTAAATATGTGTTAATGTATACTATTTAATATAATCATGGATTGACTAATTTATATCTTTTGAAAAGGAAAAAGATATACAATTAAAAGATGAATGAAAGCTATTTATAAAACAAAATTCAAAAAACAAATTTATTTATTTTTTCTTCTACAATCGTACAAAGCTCATTTATATTTTCATGTAAGATGAATTTAAATAATAATAAAATTTTAATACTGCTATATTATTTGGTTTAACTTTTATAGTCTTAGATTTCTTCTGATAATAGATTATGTTTATGATTTTTTTTAAATTTATAGTTTAAAGAATAAATATATCTAATTTTCAAATCCATTTTAAAAATTTTAAAATAAAAAATACAAACATAAAAATTAAATATAAATCTAATACCATTGATATTTATCATAATCTTTGTAAATCTTCTAATTAGATGACGTAAGGAGAAGAGAGAAAAAAAATATTTTTTTATATATAGATTTTTATTATATTATTTGAAATAATCAAAGATTATATTACAGAAAATATTCTTGGTATTATATTATAAAAAATGATGATTATAATGAATATTAAATTTAGAAATAATTATAATGGATATTAAATTTAATTTTGTGGTTATAAAAAATTTGTAATAGAATAAAATTAAAATAAAATATAAAAAAAATTTAATTATTGTTGAGGTGATGAAAAAGAATACATCATTTTATTCTATTTAATAAATTATGTTACAATATATATATATATAGATAAATAGATATAAAATTTAAATTTTAATTATTGTTGAGGTGATGAAAAAGAATACATCATTTTATTCTATTTAATAAATTATGTTACAAGATATATATATATATATATATAGATAAATAGATATATGTAAATAAGTGTATATAGCGAAGTATATGTATGTATCCTAGCATGGGAGTCCCCACCATCATGGGATTCAAATACATCACCAAAATGTAGCTTCCATTTGATACATACATACCCTATATATATATATATCGTTAATATATTGGATGAAACAATTTGAATTAATTTGAATGTAGACAATCTAATATACTTTTTTTTTATAAACTCTGATTAAAATGATTACTATTTTAATTTTTTATTTTATCCAAACTAATTTAATCATTTTATCATTATTTGCAACTTTGACAATAACATAAATGGCATTTTAGTCATAATAATAAATAACAATTAATATAATGAATCAATTAAAATTCATTTTTTATTTTTATTTTTATTTTTTAAGAATATAATAAAATTCTTTTCACGATAGAAATGTTATATATAACTCTAAAAAAAGTTTTTCGAATATACTTTTGTTTATCATTTACATATAATCAGTTTAAATAGAATATCAAATTAATTATTGTTTTTTAATTTTTTTTCTCCTAGCTCGTTAACGTTACATTTATCATATTATATGTCAATATGACATAACATAAAATGAAAACAAATAATACACTATATTTTATCATATTATTTATCATTATGACATAACATAAAATTGACAAGAAGTTCGTTTCACGATTCAGAACTTTATACAATTAAATTATGTTTTAAAATTACTTATGTATCCTTTGGTTTTAGATGTAATCAGTTTAAATCGAATAAATAAAATTCTATATTATTTTAAAAACTATAATCAAATTAGTTCCATTTGGCATATTCTTTATGATTATCGTAATATCATAAAATGCATTTTTAGTTAAAATGACAGCAGATAACAAACTTTATAGTGATTAAGTTAAGATTTCGATTTATGATTTTTCTTCGTTTAACAAATTAAATAAAACATTTGTTTTAAAAAATTCGGAATTTTATGTATAATTTTTAAAAATTGTATTAAAAAACGTCCACAACTTTCAACATTCGAACATTTTAAATTCTAAAAGCTAATAGTTAAAACTTTATATGTAGATATAGAATAAAGTAAAGGAAAAAAAACAATTCTCCTCTTAATTATCATATTTTACTCAAATTCTCCCCTGAATCATCTGACACAACCAATTTCCCGCTCATCTTACAAAATTCATCCGATTCCCCTCTCAACTATATCAATTTAGCCGATTCCTCCTTCCGTTATATAAACAGTATATTGGTGTTAACCGACCCGGTTTTGATCCGGTTTTGACCGATTTTGACCCGATTTTGATCCAAATCAAATACCCAATTTTGACCCGTATTATAACCGATTTTTAACCCGATTTCGACAATTTTTTAACCCAGTTTCACTCAATTTTAACCCGATTTTACCCAATTTTAACCCAATTTCACCCAAATTAACCCGATTATCGCCCAATTTAACCGATTTACTCACTTTTAACCTTAATTTCATCCGAAGTTTACCTCAATAACCGATTTTTTACCCGATTTCGACAATTTTTTTAACCCAATTTCACTCAATTTTAACCCGATTTTATCCAATTTTAACTCAATTTCACCCAAATTAACCCGGTTATCGTCCAATTTAACCGATTTATTCACTTTTAACTCGATTTACTCTTTTTTAATCGATTTAACTCGATTTTCGATTTACCTCAATTTCATCCAAAGTAATATAATTTCAACCCGATTTCACCCAAATTTTACTAGTTTTCACCGAATTTCAACCTGATTTAACCGATTTACTCACTTTTAACCTGATTTACTCACTTTAAACTTGATTAAACCGATTTACTCGCTTTTAACCCGATTTACTATTTTTTAATCATTTCATCCAAATTTTACCTCAATAACCGATTTTTAACTTAACTCGATTTTCGATTTACCTCAATTTTATCCAAAGTAATATAATTCCAACCCGATTTCACCTAATTTAATATAATTCCAATCCGATTTCACCCAAATTTATTAGTTTTCACCCCGAATTTCAACCCGATTTAACCGAATTTCCACTATATTTCACTCAAATTTAACACGTTTTCACCCAATTTTGACCCAATTTCACCCAATTTTTATTCGATTTCACCGAATTTCAACCTGCTTTAACCGAATTTTCACTATATTTCACTTAAATTTAACACAATTTAACTCGATTTTCGATTTACCTCAATTTCATCCAAAGTAATATAATTCCAACCCGATTTCACCCAATTTAATATAATTCCAACCTAATTTTAACCCAATTCGGTGAAAACTAATAAATTTGGGTGAAATTATGTTGGAATTATATTCAATTGGGTGAAATCGGGTTGGAATTATATTACTTTGGGTGAAATTGAGGTAAATCGAAAATTGGGTTAAATCGGTTTAATCAAGTTTAAAGTGAGTAAATCATGTTAAATGTGAGTAAATT
>CM071867.1:3663053-3701767 GCA_036759665.1 Gynandropsis gynandra | reverse complement strand
CTCCCAGAATGCGGTTTTTCCCACGTTCGAAAATTAAGGGTAAATTTATCTTTTCTCCAGTTTTTTTTTTGCGATTAAATAATTATTTTAGGGAAGGGTATTTTTGAAGCGTTTTAGCCCTACGAGGGTATATCTGATATTCTGCCGAATCAATGGACGATTTAATATTTATCTTTTTTGTTATTGTGATGCTTATATGTCTAATCATTTTTTTTATTTGTCATGTTAAATATCATATCATAGAGTTTGATATACAATATATATTTAGGGAGGTTTCAAACATTTGGAGACTGTTAAATAATTTTCAAGTCATATTGTCTACATACACAATGATATACATATAAACACAAAAATATGTATATATATACATGAATATATATATATATCAACACACATACATATAAAAATACACATATATATACATAGATTTATACATACAAATATATGTATATAACTATAAATAAACATAAATTTTATTTTTAAAATAACTATAAAATTTTATTTGTTTTTGAAAGATAAAATTTATAAAGAAAAAGAGAAAAATATGGTTTTATTATTATTATTCTTATAAATATATTGTGTGTATTATAATTATAATTATATACATATATATACATATATATACATGTGTATTTATATATATATGTAAATATGTGTATATATATTAATATATTTGTTTATGAATATATGTATATATGTAAATATATATGTGTTTATTTGTATATTACAAAAATATACATTTTCAACGGACATATAAATTAAAAAATTACTAAAATTCTCTTAAATTCTGTCATTTTTAACGGATTTTGAATAATTTATATTGATGCATTGAAAAAAATATATATGTTAAAACAAAAGACATTTTCAACGGTTATCAAAGTCTAATATCGATTTCATTCATCGTCTTTTTAAAAATTTCAACTATCATCCGTCCCTTCATTTATTAATAATTTTCAGCTGTCATACTTGATAAATTTTCAATTAGTATGTGTTGATACTATCATAAATATTATTTATATTTAATTTTAAAATAAAAAATTAAGTTAAATAATAATTTTTATTTTATTATACAATCTTATTATTATTTAAATATAAAGTACTAATATTAAAAATAAAATATTTTTAATACATAAAAAATTAAAATTTTATTATAAATAATTACAATGCATTATTTTATTGAACAGTTTTCATATTATAAAACATAATATTTCAAAGTATAAAAAGATACAACAATGTTAATTCTAACAATCTAATGACTATATTTAGATTCATAAATTTCTAACAAACTTATATTATATATACATACATATATATATATAACATTGAAAAAATTAAAAATCATTTTTAGTCATCTTTTAAAAAATAAGACAAATGGAGCAAACTAAGACTAAGTGAAAAAATGAAATGTAATCAGCCTTAAAGCAATTTCAAAGTACATTCGATGAAAAAAATGTGCATTCGATATTTTTTCTTATTTTTTGGAGCTTTTTGTCTATTTTTGGAACATCTGTTGAAAATTATCAGCGAATGTTGAAGAAAAATGTGTTAGAAATTTTGTTCATTTTTTTATGTTTTGGTTCTTATATTTGGTTTTCAACGGTATTTCAACCGTCAACCGTTGATAATTTTTAAACAGTATATGTTAATAATTTTTAATCTATTTTTTTTACTGTTATCCATTGATAATTTTCAAATGAATTTTTCAACCATCATCCGTTTATAATTTTCAACTGATTTTTCAACCAACATGCGTTGATATTTTTAATTAGTTTTTAACGATCATTCATTGATAATTTCAATCATCATTCATTGATAACTTGAATTGAATTATAAATGAAATTCTTAAATTGTTCAAAAGAATTTTCAACAATTTTAAAATAAAATTTCAATGGATTTTATTCGTTTAAAGTTGTTGAAATTTTGACGGATTATCAACGATCTTTTTTTGTTCAAATATATGCTGAAAATGGCGTATTTTTTATGACAATATATATATGTGTATACATGTGTGTTTATATATATATATATGCACATGTATAGGCAACTTGGACTACAAACCCCTCAGCCACCCTCAAATTTCCCAAAACTTTCATGAGACATACGTTATCTCAAACTTCCTTAAATAATAAAAAAGTATCCATTAGTAGACATTTGTCGTGATAAAAATCAACAAGTTTTTCTCATCACATCAGAACCACATAAACGTCACGTCAATAAAAATAAAGGATATTAAATCGTCTATCAATCCGACATGGCATGAGACGTTTTCGAAAAAATCATAGACGTTTTAGTGGGTTTGAGATTATGGGTACGAGTACGGATATAAAAAATTTAAATATATCCAAACCCAAACTTGTATCCGTAAAAAGTAAGTATTTGAGTTTTGGACATCCAAAAAAGTTATTCGGATGCTTGCGAGTAACTGAATTCGAACCCAATAGTCAAGAACACACAACAAATTTAGAGAAAATATGAAAATAAATCGAAAATCTGAAGATTTATGCTCATCCATCTTCCTTTTTTTGATATCATACACATTACATCATCTCTTAGGATATGATTGAAGGTCTCTTCCTTTCACACAACCCAACAATGTCGAATACTCAGTTATGTTTTTATACATTAATATATGAAAATATGTGTGAGACATAAAAGAAATGCAAATCTTGTACTATGTATGTCGATATACACATACCTTAGCGGGAATGGCGAGGAGGGGCTTGCCTGAGATACGTAGGAGATCGTCTTTGGTGTCGAACACTACGAAATCATTGTAGTTAAAGAGGAATAATTTCTTCCATAAGATTAACGTTATTGTTGTTGACGAGGTTAATACGACAGATTAACGAGTGAACATGACTATTGACGGAGAATGAAAAAAAATTTGTAAAATAAATATTTAACTCAATGAAAATTAGGGGATTATTATAAAATGTAAGGATGTATTTGTAAATGATATATATTTAGTTTAGCACGTATATGTGTTTATAAAAGTTAAATATATGAATTCAAATCTACGAGTTTTATAGTTATATTATCCAAATTCGAATTCAAATTCAAATGGTTTAAGTTTGTTTCGGGTTTGAGATAAGTTTTGGTCGAAACGAGTTTTTTTTCATATTTTTTCATATAAGATAAGATGTGATTGATGGAGTTTCCAATAATTTTGAAGATGGTTGAAGGATTTTTAGGTTTTAGTATTTAAATAAAAAAAGCTAAAATTTGTTGATAGTTTTTTTAATATAAATGAAATAAAACTTTAATTGATCCATTTATCAATTAAGTTAACTTGGATAATTTTTATATTTGTTTTTTATAGAAATATAAAATATATGAAAATTGGCAATTTTATTTCGATGTTATGTAAACTTTTTATTATAAAACTAATTGCTCAATTAAGGGATACATTCCGATAGTACATATAAAAATAAATAAGTGTTATAAAAAGCGGTTTACGTGTTTAGTCTCTTTTGATATTTTGACTGTTTATCTAAATATATGTTTGGATGGTTTAACCGTTTCTAATAATAATTAAATTATTATTTTTTATAATTATATTTTTTTAAATGTTGTTCGTAATTAATAAGTATTCATGTAATAATATTATCTTGCAATAAAAACTTAAGAAACATACAATTAATTGTAGATTATGGATATTTATATTAATTTCCGATAATAACATTGCCATCTTTTAAAGTTTACAAAATAATATAGACAAGTATGTATGTGTGTGTGTATATATATATATATATCAGTTCGAGTTTTTTTTATTTTACAAAAGATACATAATTAATGGGAATAAATTTTCTTTTGGAAATTTAGTCTTACGAGCAAACCATATATTTGGAATTTTCTGATTATTTATTTAGTTAAAAAAATAAAGTTCCTAAATAATCGTGGTTAATTGGATAGAAAATAGATTCTCTTTCGCTTTTATCTCAAAACAAATGCAAAATTAAGCGCAAGTGGGCCTGTAATTAAGGGTCGGTCGAATTAATCATTTATGTAATTTTGAAAATATAAGCATCCTAGGTTTTGACATTTCGCTCAAACGAAGCCGAATTATATGATTTTTTTTCATAAACTATATTTTAATAATTTCAACCAAATTTATTATTTTGTAATTCATTACACTTTTTTCAATCTTAAATTTCGATTAAGATAAATAATTATCCATATGAGAATTCGGATATACATTCTATAATATCTATTCACCAATTAAATTAATCTAATTTAATTTTTTAATAAAATAATTCGAGATTCTCACCAATTGTCTAATTGATTACTTCGAATTAGATCCATGAACCTACCATGTATGTTTATGAACTGTCTTACAATTAAAGCAACACATATCTGATTTATTTCATACATTCAATTGGTGAACACATGTATGTATATATATATATATATATTATGAACTTGATTTGTTATTGTTTTTCAATTCGATATGCAACGGTTGTCTAGACCATTAATATCCAGAGAAGTTTAAAGTTTTTAATTAGCTCTACAAATATTTTTCTCTTGAGTTTTTTTTTCATTATTTACGCATATAAAAGGTATTTCTTAATAGATTATACATCTTCAAATTCGAACTATAGTATTCTTTCAATAAAATCGGAAAAATAATTGATTTGAATTATTTTATATAATAATTCAAATCTTCTTATTTATTTAACTATTATACATATCTTATTTTTGACATGTTATATATTTCTCGTAACGATCAGTGTAGATAAGAATTCAAATAGAAAATAATCAATCAATACCGTGTCAACTAAGTGGAATCAAAGAATAAAGTTTTGAGGCTAATTAAAAATGTATAATTTAATATGAGAATGAGAATCTTGTGAATTAAGAAAAGCCCGATCTTTTTAATAGGCAGTAAAAACTTTTTTAAAAAAAATATCAAACATCTAACTTGTTCTACAAGAAACCATCCATTATAATCAAACAATTGTAATGAATAAATAAATAATGTGTTTTTGTTTCTTTTTTTAAAAAGGTGAAATTCCAAACTAGTGAAGTACAATACAAGGTTTGATATATTCCATCTCATCATTAATACTTTTAGAGGAAATACAAAATACAATGTTATAAAAGTATTTGGAAGAGTGTCGGTATACCAAACCCACTACTCTTACCAAGCTACACGTACTTGGAATTTATTTTATATTTATTATTTTTACTTTACAACAACAAAATAATAATATTATTATAAAATACGTATCATTATGCATATATATATTAATGTTGGTGCTATATGTGAAGTTTATATAAAATTAGGTAATTCTTGCATGTTTCTTGTACTTCTATTTGATACAATATCCAAATACGTATAGAACATGAATTTGGTCACAAAGGCTAAAGATATACGATAAGAATTTCGATTGGATTGATGTTTTACAATATATCAATTACTATTTTAAGAATTTTATAAATAAATAAATATATATATTCTATTATAATATATTCATATATATTAAACTTCAATATTATATTATCTAGTACCTATTTGACTACATTTTTTTAAAAGAAGTCGTTTGCAATGTCATTTACACGTAATATTTCCTTATACTACGAGTAGAAATTCTTTGGGTATCAACATTTCAAAGTATTAAAAAAATAGGAAATTTTATAAACATATATCGAAATTGTTTTATGATATGAAAATATTATATTAATTATTTTTATTTTTATGTCATATATAATTTTTAATATGATTATAAAAAATGCTTAGTTATTATTTTAAAATTAATCACTTGATATCCTAGATATATATTTATTAATTAGTTTTAAAATAATTAATATAATTTATGTATTAGTCTGGTATAAATAATAATTCATATCTAATTTTATCATTTCATAATGTCTGCATGATATATTCTTTCGATTATTATGATTACTTGAGTTATGTATTATTTTCAAGTCATATATATATATATGTATATATATAATTCAAATCAAAGGAAAATAGATATATAAATCTCGTGCAAAAGAAGCCAATTGAACAAGAGTGCGAACCCCAAGGAAATTTATTACGTGATGTGATATATGATTTCAGTATCATATATCAAATATTTCATTAATTGTTGATTAACCTTCGGTTGACCAAACCAGATAAGCATTAAAAAACTAATAAAATGCGATAAATAAATCATAAATTTTTAAATTACTAAAATTATCAAATACTATATCAACTAAAATTCGTAATTAAATATACATGTTAATTTTAAAATTTTTTCTAAATAGTTCTATAACAAATTTAAAAGATAATATATATATATATTTGTTGATATAAGATTGATTTTTTTTTCCGAAAAAAATTGATATTCTATTTGACAATAAATTCTAATTTGTCTATCATTTAATTAATAATTTGATATTTGATTATTTATAACAAATGAAGGCACTAATTTTTTCATATAATTAGATTTAAGTTTTTGACATCATTAATATGTTCATTAAAATTATTTTATAAGTGATCTAAATGCTAAGATTCTTGTAATATAGATTTCGAATTCAAACACTATTTTTCACAACTAATATATATATATATATATATATATCATAATTGATCATTATGGTAATACGATACCAAAAATATTATTTGTTTTTCTCTTATTTAATAAATATCGGTAAAATATAAAAATATTTCGATATTTGATTATATCTTTCTTTTAGTTTTTCTGCATATTATCATTTTCCTTTACATTAATGATGAATTTTATGAGCATTTTTAGGAGCGTGGACGTCACTTCCGACGAGATGCGGATGGGCCTCGGTATAATGTAAGCGCCAAAGTACAAAGAAAATGGAACAGTACCGAAAGCGAAGTAAGCAAATTTTTAGGGGATTTTCTTTTTCCGTATAATTTGCAATTTTAATATTTTTATGATGTAAAAACTTAACATATACAAAAATAAAACAAAAATGAAACACGTCTCGTGAAGCAGCAGGTGATACAATCATTTTTTAAAAGTTTTTCAGACTAAATTTATAAATTTTAGGATTTATAACTAATAACATTGAATAATTATAAAATTGTTATAATATATAAGGAATATAAATTAATTTATTCAATATAAAATTTTGAATGACTACATAGAATTTTCAGGATATTAAAATTCGATGAATTTGAATTATCATATTATCAGCTCTAAAATAAAGTTAATTCAGATTAACCGATAAAAAATATCGTCTCAAAAGAGATAGTTTAGAAATTTTACGTTAATAGTTACAAAACGAATACAGTATATAAATAATTTTCAGCATAGATAATTTTATTTTTTCTCTTCATCAATAAACTAATATTCTAAAGTCCACACGTAGCACAATGCATGGATATAATTAATTTTTCCGCAAGTCATCCGATTATAAATGTTTTTATTTCAGTTTAAATATTCTGGATTAAAATATAAAAAGAGCTAAATAACATACTAATTTAGATACATTATTGGATATATATGAAGAAAGTTTTATATAAATCAACATTCTTTATCCATAGTTATTCTATTAAATATTAAATATAAATAAATGGAGACCTTTGATAATTTATTAATAAAATTGAGAATTTATTCATTAGATTTATATTATATATATATATATATATTTGTGTATACACTCGTTCTTCTTCTCCTTCTCCTTCTTCTGCGAACCTTCTATCTTTCTCTCTCTAGGCACTCACATTCATTCTTTGCTTCCTCCTTTATATTCACGAGAACCCCAACTCTCTCTCTCTCTCTCCCCACATCGATGCATTGAGCTCTCATTCGTCTTCTCCGACTTTGCAGTTCGTTGTCGTTGCTTCGTTTATCCGCCATTGAAGGACATTGCCGTTGCTTTCTCGCCGGAACAAATTCGGAAAGGGAAAGACTCATTGACTCTTGTTGGGTTTTCTTTGGGGTTTCTTTTCCCATTGTGAAAAAAATGTCTCGGAAACCCACCAAAGATTTCGGTTCCGACGGTCTTCCGGATCGGCTCCGTGACTCAGCGAGTTCCGACTTAAACAAGCCCGATTTCCGTGAACTCGACCTTGGCTCACCCGTTTCTCCGCTCCGCACTCGTCCGGGTGGACTCACCGCCGCGGCCACCACCACCAGTAGCAGCAGTTCCAGCTCGTCGGGATCCGTAACAGGTCGGGTCGGACCCAACGCGGTCACAAGAAGACCCGATTCGGGTTGGAGCACTCGTTCCGGCGATCTATCTGGGTCGAGCGGGAGCAGCCCAAAAGCCGCGACCCGTAATCCCAGACCGAGTCAGACCAGATCAGATTCGGGCACTACTCAGCCGCTTATCTACTCGGGGCAAAGCTCCTCTGCTACATCACCCGCGACTAATGTATTTCCTTCTGGGAACATTTTGCCTCATGGAAGAATCTTGAAAACGGGCATGGCGACGGCCCGGAGCACAAGAACAGACGTTCTTGGATCTGGCACGGGCACTTACGGACACGGAAACATAATGCGAGGCACCGGCAGCGTCTCCGTCTCAAAACCAACCTCTGCCGTCAGTACCGCGGCCTCAGGGTCCCCGAGACAAATGTCGGGCTCTCCGACAAATACCGGAAGTCCAAGCGGAAGCGGAGACATATTGATGAAGAAAGCAATCCAGAGTTATGATCCAGAGGAGGTGAAGAGGATAGGGAACGAAATGTACAAGAAGGGTAACTTTGGTGAGGCGTTGAGATTATATGACAGAGCAATACTATTATCCCCAAGGAATTCAGCTTACAGAAGCAATCGAGCAGCGGCATTGATGGCTTTGGATCGAATAGGGGAAGCAATCAAAGAATGTGAAGAAGCTTTGAGATTGGATCCTAACTATGGAAGGGCTCACCAACGTTTGGCCTCATTGTTTATTAGGTGAGTTAATCTTTGATATTAAGACTAAGTCTTGCATCATAAATCTTGTGAATGTATGTTCTACGAATGCCGAATCTTGTTAAGGATGATTAAGTAGCAACGGAGATATATGTATTGATGACATTTTAGTTGTTCTTTGGTATAATCTTTCTGAGATTGTAACCGTTGAATTGAATTCGTCCTTTGATCAATGGCGAGATCATTTGGGTTCAAATCGATCATAATGAACTCTGGCTTGTTTGTAGGATGGGCCAAGTTGAAAATGCTAATAAGCATCTCCGTTTTTTCGGGAATCAAGCGGATCCTATAGAGTCACAAAAGCTTCAGGCAATAGAAACACACTTAAGCAAATGCACAGATGCGCGGCGAACTGGTGAATGGAGAACTTTATTGAAGGAAGCAGATGCGGCCATTGCTTCTGGAGCTAACTTTTCGCCTCAGGTAAGAGCAATATCATAGTATTAGTTACAAAGTGAAACCTTTTAGGAAAAAAAAATTACGAAAAAACCTGTTTTTTTTTCAGCTAGTGTTGTGTAAAGTGGAAGCCTTTATGAAGCTTAAACAGCTTGATGATGCTAAATCAACACTATCAGAAGTTCCCAAAGTAGAGCCTTTTCCTGTGTCTTGCTCGCTAAATCGATTTTTCGGGATGCAATGTGAAGCTTATACATATTTTGTCAAATCTCAAATCGAGATGGCCCTAGGAAGGTGAGTTTAGAAACAAAAAAAAACCCGTAAAAATCCAAAGTTAAATGGATTATATTGTTTTGTTAGCAGTAGAGGGTAAGAGCAAACAATGGGGTGCTTGCAGGTTTGAAAATGCAGTTACCGCGGCTGAGAAAGCTCGTCAAATAGATCCACGAAACAATGAAGTTTCAATGATGGTCCATAGTGTTACATTGGTTGGTAGGGCACGTAATCGTGGCAACGAACTGTATAAATTAGAAAAATATACAGAAGCATGCTCAGCTTATGAAGAAGGTCTTAGACACGATCCTTCCAATGCGATTTTATATTGTAATCGAGCAGCTTGTTGGTTTAAACTCGGGATGTGGGAACGTACGATTGAAGATTGTAATCAAGCTCTACATATTCAACCAAAGTACACAAAGCCCTTGCTTCGAAGGGCTGCCTCAAATAGCAAGGTATAATAAAGCTTTGCACTTTTTACGACTTCCTTTTGCGTTTCTTTGATTTCAAGCTGATACGTTCGCTTCCAATGATAGTTGGAAAGATGGGCAGATGCAGTGAGGGATTACGAGGCGTTGAGAAGAGAACTACCCGAGGATGAGGAGGTTGCGGAGTCTTTGTTTCACGCTCGAATTGCTCTGAAGAAATCTCGAGGCGAAGAAGTTTCCAACATGAAATTTGGTGGCGAAGTGGAAGAAGTATCGAGTCTTGAACAGTTTAGAGCTTCAGTGTCTTTGCCAGGTACTCAATTGTCAATCAGATTTTAAAAATGGTTTTGGTACATTCTTAATCACTTGTATGTAACCACAGGAGTTTCCGTCGTGCATTTTATGAAGGCCTCTGATTCTCAGTGCAAAGAGATATCTCCATTCGTGGATACACTATGCACTCGATACCCATCTTTAAACTTCCTCAAGGTGAATGACACGTTAATCTCTTCGTGATTCTGTTATGATAAGTTGTCTCACATCGGTTAGAACATGAACTTTGCACTCATATATATAGACTCCTATATATGGTATCAGAGCCAGGTTCGTCCCGACTTGAATGTACCGATGTTGGACCCCCGATTGCGATGTCCACGCTCCATGTCGAGTCTGGGCGTTAGGGGAGTGTTATGATAAGTGGTTCAACATCGGTTAGGACATGAACTTTGGATTCATATATATGATATTGGTTAATCTTAAAATCTTGAGTTACCTTTTGGTATTAGTTAGGTCCAACCCATATTTGACAGATTCAGTAATTTCGATAAAATGTGTGGAAACTTATCGTTTTTTTCTTCGTGCATTAGGTGGATATCGATAAATGCCCTGCGATTAGTAGCGTCGAGAATGTAAGCGTTGTGCCAACATTCAAGATTTACAAGAAGGCTAACCGGATAAAAGAGATTATCTGCCCTAACCGTGAAGTCTTAGAGTACTCGCTGAGGCACTATAGCCTTTAGGTTCGTTCGTTTTTTTAGCTGTTAGATTCGTTTAGGCCGAGAATTCGAGGTAGGGCATAGCTTTCCCTCATTTGTTCATTCACTTTCCGTAATTCTTTTCGTCCTCCTCGGGTCCTTGACATTCCATGAAACCCTAATTTCGCTGTACAAGAACGTTAAGATGATAGGTAATGGCGGAGGTTACTTTGTACATAGAGAAGTTTAAATGTAAGGAACTTATAAAAGAGAGAGGGAGATATGGTTACTTCAGTTCACTTCTCGAGTTAACAAAACTTATATAAAGAAAATAAGAGAAATATAATTGAAAGGTATATTTTTTTTCTATTTTCTAAAATAAGGATTATAATATTGTAATTTATTATTAGTTTTGTAGTGAATGTGATAAAATTGAGTATTGAAATTTATAAAAAATGGTTTGGTGAGAGATAGAGAGTACATGACAAAATTCATTACTCCATGCCTTCTTTAATTAACTCTTGTGATATCCCCATAATAAATTATTAAATGTCGTTTAATTTTTTATTAATGGTTCTATTAAATTCCATTTAAATGGATTTAGTCTGATTTCAAATTTTAACCATTAGACTAATAACTTTTTTAGTCGAAAATTATGGGTCATTATTGTTATTATGATTAAGATATATATGCACACTAAGGGATAATTAATGTGGCATAATTAGATTATCATTTTGTTTACAACACAAGCCACTTTTATGAATCTCATGTTGTTATGTTATTTCCCTCTATTAAAGGGCAATAAAGGGAGCCACAAGTGCGCATTTAATGTATAAACAA
The DNA here is from genome assembly GCA_036759665.1 of Gynandropsis gynandra. NCBI lineage: Eukaryota > Viridiplantae > Streptophyta > Magnoliopsida > Brassicales > Cleomaceae > Gynandropsis > Gynandropsis gynandra. The sequence continues at coordinate 3,689,974 of CM071867.1, read as the reverse complement.
TAATATCTTTGAGAAATAATAAATATCCCACAAATGATAAAGAAAAACCTAACGCCCAAAAACAACTATTATTATTTAAGACTTCAATGAATAATAAAAAGAGATTATAAAACAAACAAAAAAGACTAAAAATAGAAAATTAATTATAGAAAGTCATAAAGTTGGTAAGGAAAATAAAAAATATAGATAAGTTGGTCGTTGGACGGTGCAAATCTGCGCCGGGAGTTGTCGGTGCCCCCACTCGCCCTTTATTTCATGTAATGTAATTCATTTTTTAATATTTTTCATTACAATATTATTGTTTTATCTTAAAACCTTTTAAGTATAAAAATTATTTGTTCATGAAATAAAAATATTGATCGAAAAATTATCTATATCACGCAAAAAGATAATACTGCAATCAATCATTTATTTGGCGGTATAAAAGAGAGTTCTAAGACAAACGGAATTTTAGATTTTTTTATACTTTTTAAATATTTAAAGATATATATATATATATTATGATAATGTACAAGTATTTTAGACATAAAAAAAGTTGTATAAACGTTTTGGCCATGTACCATCTTGTTTTCTTCAGTTAGTTATATACAGTTAGTTATTAAAATTTAATTTCATATTTACAATAATCGTTAAAATAATTTATATGAAAAATGGTCGAACAAAGTTGCTCATATTTTGATCCATTGTTACAATTCTCAGATTTAGTTAATGCTTTATTTTGGATATTTATATTTCAAAAAAAAAAATAATTTAGAGTTTTTGAAAACTAAATTGAATGAAATGAAAATATTAATTGAATTCATGTTCTAGCCATCAATCCAAATATCTTGAAACTGAAAACATTTGATGACCTTTACGACTACTACGAGAACAAATCATCAAAAGGTCACGAACGTTAATACGATTAGATATTTTAGACTCATGTTGCACCTCAAATGCCATGATTTCCAATAGTGATTCAGAGGTCTTCAAATCTGATTTTGCAATTGTATTTTGTATCAAAGTAGCATATACGTGTTAGAGAGACGGTAATATCATTAAATCCAAGGAGAAATAGATAAATCCTATCATATTTTCGTTTCGTCGAAAGTTTAGTTACAATGGTGTATTTAAAACCAACACACAAACAATCAATACATTCATATCAATTTGTTGTAGTAAACATGTACGAAGAGTACCATGTTGCCTACATAAATAATGTTCAGATTTCAAGTTAAGGATACGTGGCATATTGCTTACAATCGCGTTCAATTTGATATCGTCCCACAGTTCTTGTGCATTCTCAATGTGAGATACATTGGAACAAAGTTCCGGAGATATAGTATTTCAAATCCGAGAAACAATATTCGAGTCATCCGAAGGCTTTGTAATAGTGCCATTAACAAAATCAAACTTCCCTTGTAATCGAAAAGCTATATGTATGTCAAAATAAGATACCCAAGATTATCACTTGTTGTAAGATCATAATGTGAAATCATCCAACGTGTAACAATAATCAAAAGATGAGAAATAGTTGATTTTGAAGTCATAACTGAAAATTAAATCTTAGATGACTAATTCTCCACAAGCACCACACATGAAACAATGTGAATTCTCTATCCTTTCCTTCACTAATGAATATGCCAAGATACGCCGACAAATAATACGCCGGAAATGAAGCAACAACCTTGTCAGAAATAACATTGTTAAACTCACAGAGAACAACGTCAGAAATAACACCAGTATTATTATCGAGAACAATGTCGGAAATAATGTCTGAAATAACATCGAGAAATCGCCAAGAATAGCAGTCAAAGACCCAAAACAAAATCAACGATCGAAGCCGAGTCAATTTGAAACAGACCAGATAGAAATAGCAACCACATCAAAAGGAAACACTAGACACAGACCCAAAACAAACCACTCGCCAGACAAAACTAGAGGCAATCCACAAACACCCAAAAGAACACACCAAGAACATACGCCCACTACTAGAAATTGAAGATTTAAAGACTGAAGATTTCGTCCCTAATCGATCGCCAAATACGTTTAGAAACTCATTAAAGACGGGAAAAAGTAGTCCGCAAACGAGCGTCGCCAAATGAATATCGTCCGCAGTATGTTCGCAAATACAAAAGAAAATTTCAGTCCATAAACCGTACGTAATTTCAGACCACATCGCCGTTTGCAAAACAAAAGGAAAAATCACTTATTAACGGACGAGTCGGGATTTCAATTTTTTTTTCAAAATTACGAACGCCTAATCCGTCCGCAATTGTGGATGCTCGGATCCATTCGCAATTTTGAAAATAAAAAATTTTAAAAATTTAAATAAGATTTAATTTTCATTAAATTTTAAATGTTTACAAATAAAAATGACTAATTAAAATTCATACATTATTAATATATATATATATATATATATATTACAAAGTCGTCGAAGGTATTTCTGTGGAAATGGCGTTGGGACGGCGTGGAGATTGTGTCGGATGAACCAAGCGTGGGACAGATGACATCGAGACAACATGGAGAAGAGGGATAGATGGCGGCGAGACGCTGGACGGATGACGGAACTCGGACGGCCGGCGAAACTCGGACGACCGCCTCAACATGCAGGAAAAAAGGAGGGGGGAGAGGTGGGGCAAAATGAACAATGAGGTATGAGATGAAATTTATAGTCATTTTTTGGACAATCGAGAAAAACCGTTTTTAAACCGTCGGCAATTACAGGCTAAAGGAACATTTTCGTCCATAATTATGGACGGAAAGAAAACGGGGCGTCTGTAATTACGGATGGAAAACAAACAAACGTCCATAATTGCGGATGGAAAGCAAACGATTGTTCGCAATTGCAGACTGCAACGGGGCTTCTGCAATTAGGAACTGCACGGGCGTTCTTAATTAGGGACTGTACGGGCGTCCGCAATTAGAGATTGCACTGGGCGTCCTTAATTAGAGACTACACTGGGCGTCCACAATTACGGACTGCATGCGGTGTTCACAATTGTGGAATGCAACGACGTGAGCCTTCTCCATTTGTGACCCGACATCGTCCATCAGTCTCGAGCCTTCTCCATCCGTGACCCAAAACCGTCTATCAGTCCCGAGCCTTCTCTATCCATGACCCGACACCATCCGTACATCCCGAGCCTTCTCTATCCCTGACTTAACACCATTCGTCCGTGTGGAGTTAACTTTTACAATGCCTAGTTTTTTTACTCTTGTTCTACGACCGATTATTGGACATGCAATATGGACAAGCCAATCGACCATGCATTGTCCATCCAGATAACATACCATAAGCTGGTACAACCATCAGTACAAAAGACCTAAAAATAACCATTTTGACTCTCAATTGCAAACTCAGGATATACCTTGTTAAACTGTTTCCACGTCTCACCATCTGAGGGACACACATCTCATGCCGCTTGCGGTCTTCTCATGTACGAGTAGATCCGTTGTCACGGGTTAGAGTTTTGACGATATGTAACGTAGGTTGTGCTTAATGCTTGGTTATATTATTTGATCATATTTTAGATTGATTGATTGTTCTTAATGTTTTTATTCTTGTTTTCCACTTGAATGAATGATTATAAAAGTCTGATTGCATCGGGAGGTGGATTAGATTTTGGAGCGTAGCTTAATGCTTTTAGTCACATAATATTCGATCTCGACGATGAAGTCAATTTAATCACAAACAATAAGAAGATATGTAATGAAATATATGAGAATTGTGTATGGAAAACAAATGAAAGTTTGAGGAGTTAAATAGATAATATCTAGACTGATTACGAACTAAGATAAATATTTACCGACGAGTCGTCCCGAAATCGTCCCAAAATGGATATGTGGATGTCCCGGATTAGGGACAGCGGCCCAGGGGTTACAGACGGTCTATATAGTTGTCCTCAATTTGCGGACACCCCTAGGTCGCGGTCCCTAATCTGGGACGTCCACTAGATTCGTCTCCAATCCGTCCGCAAATACGGACGACTTAGGGATATTTCCTCGTCTGCAAATTTTCGGACGAATTACGAATGGATTTTTGTTCTCATCCCTATTTCATTTGTAATCTGTTTGCAAATTTAGGGACGGTTTGGTCAATCCGCAAATTTCATTTGGAATCTTTAAATTTCTAATAGTGGGCGAAGACGAAGGAACTCAGAGCTCGAGAGCGAAATAGAAACTCGACATATCGATGGTAGACGAGACATATGGCAGACGAAACCGACGATGGATGACCAAGCAGGAAAAAAGTACGACGAATTCTTATTGCGGAAGACAACACAAGAAATTTTTGTTTGAACATAAAAGAGCATAATAATTTGTTCACCTAATAGAAAGTAAAAATTAGTGAATCCGAAAAACTTTCGTGCCACGATAAATCTTGAAAATTTTAGAAAATATATTAGGAAAAACAGTCTATTCCCCCTTGAAAATCATGCTTTAGTCCTATCCCCCATCGATTTTACCCTCATCCTATTCTCCCCTCGATTTTCAGTTTTCATCCTATTCCCCTTTGAAAATCATGTTTTAGTCCTATTCCCCCTTCGATTTTGACCTCATCCTATTCCCCCTCGATTTTCAGTTTTTTATCCTATCCCCCCTCAATTATAAAAAATATGCCTAAAACCCCCTACGTTATTTATCTGTTAACCGACCCGATTTTGACTCAATTTTGACCAAATTTTGATTTTAATTTTGATCCAAATATGACTCAATTCTGACTTAATTTTGGCCAAATTTTTTTACTTAATTTTAACTCGAATTTTAACAATAAATCAAGTTAATTATTCAATTTATTAACAAAAAATTGAATAATTAACTTGATTTTGACCCGATTTTGAATAAAATTCGCGGGTGATTGAACCGACACCTCGACCCGTACCCGCAAACGTTAAAATCTGCCTAAAACCACCTACGTTATTTATCCGTTAACCGACCCGATTTTGACCCAATTTTGATCCAATTTTGATTTTGACCCAGTTAATGATTTCAAAACTTGATTTAATTGAGTTCGAATAAAATTAAGTACGGTTTAATCCGAATTATGATCGGTATAATTGAGTCAAAATTGGGGTCGATTTTGGGTTAAAACTACGGATTAAGTAAAAACTGTACTTAATTTTATCGGGTCAAAATTAAGTAAAAATTCGAATTAAATCGAGTCAAAATTGAGATCATAATTTGGGTCAATTAAATCGTACTTAATTTTATTCTAAATCAATTAAATCAAGTAAGTCGATTAAATTGAATAATTAACTTGATTTATTGTTAAAATTTGAGTTAAAATTAAGTAAAAATTTTGGTCAAAATTAAGTACAAATTGTAATCAAGTAAAAATTCAGTGTCAAAATTAAGTAAAAATTCGGATTAAATCGAATCAAAATTGAGACCATAATTTGGATCAAAATTGGATCGGTTTTGGGTTAAAATTGAGTCAAAATTGGGGTCGATTTTGGGTTAAAATTAAGTAAAATTTTGGGTTAAAATTAAGTATAAATTGGGTTAAAATTGGGCCAAATTAAGTCAAAATTGGGGTCGATTTTAGGTTAAAATTACGAATTAAGTAAAAAATGTACTTAATTTTATCGGGTCAAAATTATGTAAAAGTTCGGATTAAATCGAATCAAAATTGAGATTATAATTTCGGACAAAATTGGATCAGTTTTGAGTTAAAATTGAGTCAAAATTGGGGTCGATTTTGGTTAAAATTGATTTAAAGTAAAAAACCGTACTTAATTTTATTCGAAATCAATTAAATCAAGTAAGTCGATTAAATTGAATAATTAACTTGATTTATTGTTAAAATTAAGTAAAAATTTTGGTCAAAATTAAGTACAAATTGGGATTAAATCGAGTCAAAATCGGGTCGGTTAACAGATAAATAAAGTAGGAGACTTTAGCCAAATTTATGATAATTGAGGGGGAATAGGATAAAAACTGAAAATCGAATGGGGAATAGGATGAGATCAAAATCAAGAGAAGAATAAGACTAAAGCATGATTTTCAAGGGGAAACAGGATGAAAACTGAAAATCGAGAAGGAGAATAGAATGATGATTAAAATCGAAGGAAAAATAAGATTAAAATATAATTTTTAAAGAGAAATATGCTGTTTTTTTAATATATTATTCCTGAATATGATACAGACCAATGAACATTACACAAACAATTAGTCTAATGACAGCACTTGCAGAAATATATACATTTCAATAATATATATATATATATATGCACGTCATAAAAAGTTGTATATATTAAGCATATTTTCAATATTTAAAAAAGAACATAAAAGCCTAAAACATAAAAATATATTTCAAAGAAGCCTCTTAACGAATCCAAACTTTCATCAACATATAAAATATAAATAATTTAATTATGATAAAATTTAGTGATCATACTTAATATTCACTTTTAAATAGATAGAGGTGCGTGATTACCACTCGCTTTCTTTAGCGTGTGAAGTCATTGACCCCTTAAAAAATTGTTTAAATTTATTTAAGTACGTTTCCAAAGGGAATGAAGACAAAGTGGATAGTGAATACGGTACACCGTACTTGTATAGTATAAGAACCCCCGGCGTACGGTTACGGTCTCTCTCCGTAATTAATATAACCGTTGGGGCGTAGCGGACCGAAATGCACGCCGTGTCAGTAAATAACACTCAAATGCTGTGTCGTTTTCTTGACCCACTTTCCTTCTTCAACGGCCTCTTCCATTATAACATGCCTGCCGTTCCTACCAGGACCACATACATGATGCACAGTCAGAACTCATGCCACAACGCATACATATACACACACATCTATGTCTATATGTCTATATGTGCGTGTTTATATGGCCATTTATGATCCAAGACTCACGGCCGCTATATGAATTATGAGTTGGTTTATACTATATCAAACCATGCTATAAAAATTCCTGTATAGTTTCGTCTAGTCTAGTCGTTCTATAAGCATTCGCCGACCGGTGATCACCACCCATCCCATCGATCGATTATACTCCGATCAATAAATTTAGATTTTTTTTCAAATATTTTATTTAAAATTATGTCATTTTAACCTATATAAAAATATAAAATTAAAATTAATTTAAAATAAATATGTTTGTTATTTCGTATTACAAATCTTACAAAAATTAAAGTTGACTCTAAAAATCAAGAAAAACAATTAAAAATAAAAAATGTTTAGATGTCGATTAATCACCAATTAATCTTTCTAGATGCTAGACACTCGTCGGCTGTCTGATTAGCCGTTACGACTTTAAAACACTGATTTTTGTATTATCTTTTAGTTGAGTTATATCCAAACACATATAACATTATATATTTAGAGATAAATTTGTCTTAATTTGAATATTACTGTACTAGTTCCCTAGTTGAGATTTATATGCCACAATTTTATTATGATTTTTCATTTGATAGTGAATCAGCTAGTTGATTAGTTAGTTTGTTATCAATATTGTTAGCTAATCTTGAAGATTAAACATGTATAAATCAATCCTTTGTGCAAATCAATTCATTTTGAATAAAAGATTTCAAGTCTTTTCCTTCAACTTTCGTCCGATATTTTCTTTTTCTAGAAATAGAGTGTTTCATTTTCAAGTGTTCTTTTTGTTCTTCTGTATTGAGTTTCTTAGATGAAGTGCTTTCTCCGATTTTCGTAATGTGGTATTAGGCAATTTATTTGTTTATGCACAATTCTTTCTTCAATGGTATCTTTTCTAGTCGATATAATTGATTGTGTCCTTCTCATTTTTCTTATTCTTCTCAAACTCTATTTTTTAGGAAAAAAATCACAACTCTTGAAATATACAATTTTCACACATAAAAAAATAATTCTTATGAGAATTGCTATTATTTTGGAAGTCATGATCACACCACTCTCGATCTTGTTTCTGATCACTAAACGAATTTGAAGATTTCAATTCATTGCATCGTTCCATAGTAATGACTCTAGAAGACCGAAATAAACTTAAATTTATTGATGTTTTCATAGATAAACCTTTTGAAAATGGTCATTTTCGTCTCTGGTCCACAAACAATGTTTTTATAAGCTCTTAGATACTGAATTCAATATTTAAGAGCATTGCATCCAACCTTCTATACTTTCAAACATCGACTTTCCAAAAATCCTTTATCGAAACCAAATTCTCATGATGGATCCATTATCGAGTTTTCAAAAATCCTTTCATCTAGTCAATCAACAAGACCAACAAAGATTGGTGAAAATTACTATTAAATCTGAAAATGTTGTTTTTCAAACTTCATCTACACCCTCCATTGAAACAATTGCAGTTGTTCCAAATCCAAATTTCACGAACAAACAACGCTCTCTATGTACCCATCGTGGACTTCTTAGTCATACAATACAGACATGCTACAACTACATGTCTATCTAGAGGTGTTAAGTGGGTTGGTCCAGCCCAATCCACCATGGATTGAGTTTATTTAGATTAGCCTAACTTCCTCCATATTTTATATGGGTTGGAATTTTTTGAATTAGCCCAGTACACACAAACCCACAAGTTATATGGACTGATTCGCGGGTTAAATTGTTTTATACTATAATATATATTTAATAATTCATAAAAATATTATAAATAATCTAAATAAATGTCTATAAATTCAAATAAAAACATCTAACTACTTTGGAATTTTAAAATATTAAAATACTCCATAAAAAAATATAGATAATCCAAATAAAAGTCTGAACATTCAAATAAAAACAACATTTACCTAAATATTTTAAAAATTAAAATTTCTAAACATAATATTCATCTTAATAGATGTGTTATAACTAAATTTTGTATTTCATGAAAAATATTATAATTATATGTTATTAATATTATGTATATGAATTATATATATACAATTTTTTATAGCACACGCGTTGGCCTGCAACCCATATGATCCAAATGAGTCGACTAAAATTTTGGCTTAACACTCATTTTTATATGGGCTGAAAATAGTTCAAACCAACCGCACTTGTATAGGTTAGATCAGTGCTAATCTGCGGGTTGACAACCCACTTAGAGCCTTCTATCCACCAAGTTTCAAGAATCAATACTCAAAATATTTTTCGGCTCAACAATTTCATCCTTTTTTTCGAAAGGCAACAAATACATATCACAACCTATATGTTTTAGATAAACATTACTTTCATGTTTTGAGTTTACAAAGATGTAATGCGATAGTTGCATATTATATCATTTGGTATAATCGCTTAGGACACCCTTCAATGGATGAAATAAAATATATTTCTTTAGTTTTACATTTAGAAAAATGTACAGATCTGACTTGTCATCTAACAAAACAAAAAAGATTGTCATTTCCTTCAAATAATAATTTTTACGAGTCTCCATTTGATATGGTACACATGAATATTTGAGGACTATTCTCTGTTATCTCTATAGATAGAGATATACGTGTTTTTTAACCATTATAGATGATAATTCACGAGCTACATGGGCTTATCTTTTGCAGTAGAAAAGTGAAACTGAATAGAGATTTTATGACTTTGTTTCTACAGTAGAAACATAGTATTAAAAGAATATAAGCTCTTTAGGATAGAAAATGCTTATGAGCTTTTGTTTACTTTTTCGTAGAAAGAAGGGTATCCAACATTATTTTTCTTGTACATACACTCCTCAACAAAACTCGACGGTAGCAAGGAAACATCAACCCATATTAAATGTGGTCAAAGTATTTCTATTTCAATTAAATATCTCACCGCAATACCGATTAGAATGTGTAAAAGATGCAAAATATGTTTTTAACATATTGTCATTGACATTTTAAACAACGCATCTCCTTATGAAATATATATTATCCAATAAGCTTCTTGAATAATCTTATCATAAAAGTTTTGTATTACAGGTCTACACAACTTCATGAAAGACACATTTCACCTAGAGCAAGTGAAACAGTTTTCATTGGTTATCTAAATGACTATAAAGGATACAAGTTGTTAGATTTGGAAAGAATCAAAATAAATATCTCAAGGAATATGAAATTTTTTGAGAAAATATTTCCATTTCAGTCAAGCAAAACACTGATTCAATCTTGGAATCAATCACCTCATGTCTAATATAGTCCATTTTTCCTTTTCATGTTCCACAGATTATAGCCACTGATACCATAACATCTAAAGTTTTGGGTGTACATTTTTAGCCTGATGTTATACCATCATTGAATAGAAGGCCGGAAAGACAACTTCAGACATCATCTTATCTACAAAACTATCATTGTTATGTAACATAACATCAATCATCTTGTTCATCAGTTGCTTATCCATTATCGTATGTTTTATTTTATGCAAAATTAACTCCTCATTTTAAAGATTACAATTTATAGATCAACATAAGCAAAGCCCCAAACCTTCAAAGAAATCATTGGTTTAGAGCATTGGAAAGAAGCAATGAATGTCGAGCTTTAAACTTTGAAAGGAAATGGAACATGGATTGTTGTTCACTGCCACCAGGTCAGCGTATAGTAGGTTGTAGATGGGTTTATAAAATCAAAAGAAACCACGATGGAAGCATTAATAGATACAAAGTAAGATTAGTTGTTAAAGGGTTTATCTAATAAGAGGGCGTGCATTTTATTAATACATTTTGATTTCAAGCATTCTTCCTCTTCATCTGTTTCGAGTTTCTGAAAGAGAGTGGTTTCTTTGATTTCTCGTAATATGTGAGGAGATTGTCGTGTTGTGTTATTATACATTGACTAGTACATGGATCATTGATTCATAAACACATCATTAAACTATTGAACTATTTTTGGGATAGAGATAGAGACAAACTCATTTGACATCAATATTATAGAAGAACACACACGTAGGTTCAGTGTCGGGGGAGGCGGTAGTGGTAAGAGAAAGTTTTTGGGTCGGTTTGGAGATGTGGTTTTTGGCTCGGGTAATCATGGGATGGTGGTTTATGGGCGGTGGTATGTTTGGTCCGTGGGTAGGTGAGGTAGGGGATGTCATCGGTGGTGGAGGATCGGAACATAGGGGCGCCATTGCTGATGAAGTACTTACCGAAGTTGGCGTTGTAGATGATGATGTACGAGTGAGACTTAGTGGGATGAGAGTGCATGGAGGTGAGGACGGAACGGATGGCTCGGCGGAAACAGGGGTAGCCGAGGAGGGGAATGAAGAGAAGGGAAACTGATGTTCAACAAACTCCACGTGGCAAGAGACATATACACAGAGGTGGGAAGATGAAGACATAGGAACGCACTTTGTGTGAGAGAGTAGCCGACAAACACACAAGGAAGCGAACGAGACTCGAGTTTGTGATGTGTATAGGGACGGAGCCAAGGATAGCAAAGACAACCAAAAATTTTAAGTTTCAAATAGTTTGGGACAGATTGGAAAAGAGACTCAAATGGAGTTTTAAAACCAATAGAAGAGGAAGGTAGGTGGTTTATGAGGTATACCACCGTAGGAAAAGCAAAAGTCCAATAGGCAAGAGGGATGGATGCATGACTTAAAGAGCAAGTTCCGTCTCGACAATATGGCGATGTTTTCGTTCCGAAATCCCATTATGTTCAGGAGTATGTGGTGGTGTTGTGTAATGTGAAATGCCATGACTCGCTAAAAAATTCCGAAGAGTAATGAACTCTCAGCCATTGTCCGAGTAAAGTGAGACAACACGAGATGAAAAAAGATTTTCAACGAGTGCTTTAAACCAAGGAAATATTTCAGCAACTTGAGACTTTCTTTGCAATGGATAAAACCATATATAGCGAGTATGGTGATCGACGAAAATGACATAGTAGCGGTATCCATCAAACGAAGTCACAAGAGATGTCCAAACGTCCATGTAAATCAATTCAAGGGGACGAGTGGAACGTATAGTAGAAGTGGAAAAAGGCACCACAAGATAACACCATAGTAGATGTTCGTGATAAAGGTAAAGAAAATGATGACATAATTTTATTCAAAACCTCGGAGGACGGATGTCCTAGGCGGGAATGCCATTCGGACAGATTCGATTTGATACTGGATAGGGCTCGAATGGAAGAAGAGGGTGATGTGGAGTTCAGCACGGGAAGAGAAGGCCACTCGTACACCCCATCATTGAGTAGACCGCGCGTTATTGGTGCCCCCGTGTTGAGATCCTTCACCTGAAAATAATGAGGAAAGAATTCCATCGAGACATTATTGTGAGTACATAGTTGATGGATAGGTATAAGATTTTTATTCATGGACGGAGTGCATAAGACATGATTAAGAGATAGGTGACGTGATGAGGAGGGTAAGGACAAAGAACCCGTATGTGTAATCGCAAGCCCCAAACTATCACCGAGCATGACCCCATCATTACCCATGTAGGGAGAATGAATGGCAAGATTGGCTAGATCAGATGTGACGTGGTGAGAAGCTCCGAAATCAACAATCCAAGTTGGAGATGCCTCCGAGGAAAGTGTGGTGTGATGAGCACTTGGTGGCCACGGGGAGGCGTTGCGAGGGGTCTGTGAGGACACCGACGGTCCATGGGACGGACGGAAGAGATTGAGCAGCATGCACTATGACCATGTACACCACAAAGCTAGCACTTTCCTTGGTAGCCACGTGAGGGATCTCCACGGGAAGAAAAACGATGCGCGAGCAGGCCGCGGTTTTCAACGAGAGCACGAGAGTCCGAGCACCAAGATGGACGTGGTTTTTGTTGAACGTGATTGGTAGTGATGGGTAGGGCCGAGGAGATCGATTCCGTAATGAGAAGATCAGCCTCATGATCGAGAAGCTTCTCATGCAATTCAACAAACAAGATCGTCGTATCCTTTGCATTCATTACGTCTCAAATGGGTTTGTACTCATCACCAAGACCGGCCAAAATAAGATCAAGGAGATCCTCATGATCCATGGGTTTCCCGAGAAGAGATAGTTCATCGTTCTTGGTTTTGAAGAAGTTCATGTAGTCATCAACCGTCTTAGTGCCCTTGGTGTGGCGTTTCATTTGATTATTGATCTGTTTGAGATGGCCACGACTCAAACGACAATACGTCGAGGCCAAAGTGGCCCAAGCTTCACCGGAAGTGGAAGCGGAGGCAATGAGCGCCTGACAAGAGATCGAAATCGATCCAAGGATGGCTGCGAAGATCAGTCGATCTTGACGAAGCCATGGGCCATTCGCAACGACATTGTTGTTGACTATGAGAGTCGCCGCCGGAGCGAGGGCAAGATCTAGAAAACTGTCAAGATTGTATCCTTGAAGGATGACTCGAATCTGAATGCTCCATGTAAGATAGTTTGTCGTCGTGAGTTTGGTGATGTTAGAAACATTCACATGGATGAGAGTCGAAAGAGGGTTGGTGGAGTTGTAGGGGGTGACCACGTCACTTGCTTGGGGAATGTCCGATTTGTCGCCGTCGGTAGCCATAGAGGAAGAAGGAGACGACGACAGAAAGAAAAAGAAAAAAAATAGGATAATTGTCTTACGATTTGGTGCTATATACCATATTGACAGAGAGAGTTTGTGAAAAGATTGCTTGAATTGATGAATGATGTACAATGTATATATATAAGGATAACTTAACAAATATGGAGATATTATAGAGATTGTAATCTAGAATAATATGCTAACTTAACAAATATGGAGATACTATGGAGATTGTAATCTAGAATAATATGCTAATTTAACAAATATGGAGATACTATGAAGATTGTAATCTAGAATAATATACTAACTTAACAAATATGGAGATAGTGTAGAGATTGTAATCTACAATAATATACTTTAGAATATTCTCCTAACAAATATATCATATCTAAATTGTGTCACAATAACTAAAAGCATATCATGTGTCAATATGTTCGGTTTGGATGATCGTAATGTCAATGAACATATTAGTAGAAACAAAATTCACTTTTTTGAATGGATTTTATCCTTTATACAATATTGTTCTACATGTATTAGATTAGTCAATGAATCATAGATTTATATATACAATATTAGACACTTGAACTAATAAGATGTAAACCCATTTGATATTATATCAGAGTTTGGTTTATCATGATTTGAATATTTCGACACCGAGCAACCAATTATGTTGTGCATATTCCAAAACCGAGTATAAACGTGAAAAAATGTTATGTTATGTTGTAGTATATTATAAAAGATATTAATCATGAACTATAACGATAATATGGCAATCCATAACTGAAAATTTCATTTGGTGGCTCTATAATGGACGGATTAGCCATATAAAATGTCCGAGATTTAGCAGTCAAGGACATGAAAACAAAGTCCAAGCTTCTATGTTCGGAACAAGTAGCATCACTCTGTGTTGCACTACAGAAACAGAGCAGAGTGATGGTTTCACAGTTCATACATTAAGATAAAACATAAGAAATGGCGGATATATAAACAGCATCCAGCCATATAACTTTATTATTATGTTCGTTCTGCAAAAGAAAGGGAAAAAAACATTCCTCGAGATGATTAGTCTTTGCGATAAATAGCGAAAAACCGGCAGAAAGATTGGATCTTTTCTGCTTAACCGGTGTTTTGGAGACCCGCGGCAATACCCTTCATGGTTAAGATGAGGGTATCTTCGAGACCAGGGGCGTATTCGCTTGTTGGATTAAGCTTGACAAGTTCATCAGCTGGTTTGCTTGATTCCATTATCTCCTTAGAGATGTGAGGCCGTAACTTCACGTCGTAGTTTGGATCACGAATCCTCTTCAGTGTGTAGGCTTGGCAGACGTTAAGAGTCGTTATGTACGAGTCACGCAGCCGCAGTCTTTGCTTCAAGTAAGGGTCTCCTTCAAGAAGATCTTTGTGCCCAGCAATCTGCAATAGTTTGATTCGTAACGCAATCTCAATCAGAACCCGAATCTCAAAGAATAATTTCCATGTTTCGATTCTGTATAATGTATCGTTTTACCTGGAGGATGAGGGTCTTGGTCTCTTCAAAGTTAGCTCTAAGCTTGTCTCCAAAAGGCCACAGTTCCTTCGACACAAGAAGCTTATCATACAAAGCAGCAATCCCGGGATCTCCCTTGGCGAATACCATTTCAACCAGATCAATAGTGACTCTGAAGAACGGCCAGTTATTGTACATCTCTTGCAGCATATGAATGTTCCTGACATCTTTCTTGATTGCATGTCTGAATGCTGCTCCGAATCCCAACCATACAGGAAGATGGAATCTTGTCTGTGTCCAGGCAAAGATCCATGGAATGGCACGGAGAGATTCAATTCCTCCACTTGGTTTACGCTTCGAGGGTCTGCTTCCAATGTTCATACGGCCATACTCCAGCTCGGGTGTAGCCTGCGAAAAATGTTTCTCAGTTATTTACGTGCTTCAACTAAACTGGGGGGCGAAATTTATATTATGTAAATTACTTACCAGACGGAAGTACTCGACGAATCGAGGTTCTTTGAAAACGTAAGACCGATACTCCTCGGTTGCAACAACTGCTATTTCATCCAACAATGCACGCCATTCGGGCTTAGGTGCAACTGGGGGGTTCATACCGTGTTCAAGAGTAGCGGCTGTGAATCGTTGAAGGGTTCTGAAGCACAAGTGCTCCTCTCCAAATGACTGTTCAATGACTTCACCTTGAACTGTTACACGGAGTGAACCGTGAATGGTGTCTGGAGGCTGAGACAATATAGCAAGATGGGTCGGTCCGCCTCCTCTTCCAACTGTGCCACCGCGGCCATGGAACATGGTAAGCTTCACTCCATATTCCTTTGCAACCTTCACGAGCTCTTCCTGAGCTTTGTACAACTGCCAAGCAGCCGATAGACGACCAGCATCTTTCCCTGAATCTGAGTAACCAATCATAACTTCTTGTTTACCATTAATACGGTTTCTGTACCAATCTATTGAGAAGAGCCTTGCGACAGCGGCGGGTGCAGCTTCTAGATCTGCAAGCTTCTCAAAGAGTGGAACAACTCTCAATGGCTGTTTTATGTGGCATTCACGCTGTAAAAGCTCCACGGCTAAGACATCAGAAGGAGCAGTTGCCATTGAAATAATGTAAGCTCCAAAGCTGTCCGCGGGCAACTCGGAAATGACATGAAATGTGTCGAGCACATCAGCTATTTCCTCGGTTTTGGGAAGATCAGCACCAAAAAGTGGACGCTTGCCACTTAGCTCAGAGAGAAGCCATTCTTGGCGACGTTCTTCAGACCAATCTCTATAGGAACCAATGTCCAAATGCTTGGTGATTGCATCCAAGACATCAGTGTGACGGTCAGATTCTTGCCTGATGTCAAGCCTGACAAGGGAGAGTCCAAAGGTTGAGACTTGCCTCAAGAAATCCAAAAGCCTTCCGTCAGCTATTGGGCGGTCACCGCATGAGCATAGTGATCGGTAGCAGAGCTCAAGAGGTTCTAAAAACTGCGCAAATCGAATACAGCAAGGTAAGTACAAATTCCAGTTTCGAGAACTGTATAACGGAACAAGCTGAGGCTATAAAAATCACTAAATCTTAAGGGAAATAGCAGAGAGATCAATACCTGTTCTACATTATTGAAAGTTGCTTCGTCGGGGATGTCAGACATTCCATTTGTCAGTAATTGACGGGCACGTTCCCTTGTGTGATACAATTTATCTCTCACATCACCAAGAACCACTCGGTATGGTTCGCTTGGATGAATTGTCTTCCAGAATTCTGTCGATAGAACAACGAAATAGCATGAAGTAAACCTTTATGCACATTCAAATGAATCTCGTAACTCTCGCGTCTTTTGGATTATAAGACACTATGGAAAATGATTTAGATTTATTACCTATGTAGTGTTTTGCTGCATCTTTCCTTGAATTCCTGTGAAGTTCATCAGCACGCACACGGAGCTCTTCGTTACAACGCCACATAGACAACTGCCAGAATACAAATTTGTGAGTAAAGCAAATCGGTGTTCATAAAGAAAAACTAAAATATCAAATATCAAACCTCAAACATTAGATCCTCAATTTGATTGAAGTACATGTTTGCTGCCATCATTCTCGCCAACAAACACACATCCCTGGTGACCTCTGGTGTAACCCTTGGGTTACCTGAAAGTCATATTAATGGTTAAACGGTGAAATCGAGCGTAAAAAAGCTATAAACGGTCATATGTTAGTGATGCAAAACAATCATACCATCACGATCACCGCCCATCCAAGACGAGAACTGAATCAATGGTGCATTGTAAGGAAGGCGTTCATTAATCCCTATATTTTTCAGAGCTGTATCCACACGGCGCAAGAACTTGGGGACACCCTTCCAGATTGTCTCATGGAAATAACTCATTCCAGCTCTCATCTCATCTTGTGGGGTCGGAGGGGTTCTTCTGATCTCATCCGTGCGAAATGCAGCTTGAATCTATACGAAAATAAAGGCCAATCATTTCTTCATTTACGGACAAATATATGGCTTAACAAAATTCAAATCAAGAAGGGCAGTCCACAAAGTGTCTGAAGATTTCTCTAGACGGGTAAATGCACGAGAAAGCTGAATGTACCTCTCTTTGCATAGCCTCATCGAGCTCTTGCTTGTCATCAGGAGTAATGTCCTTAGCATACAACTGAGCCAGACAATTCCTTATCCTGAAAGAGGCCATAACTTTAAGACCAAAACAGAACCGAGAATGAATCACCCTTCAGCGAAAGTAAAAGGCGGTACCTCCCGTGCTTCTGAAGCAAAGATCTTCGCACAGATTGAGTTGGATGAGCTGTGAAAACCAAATCCACAGTCTGATTCTTGAGAGCTTCAAAAACTTCTTCAGGAGACTTTTTCAGATCCACCACAAGTCTCTTGAAAGTTTCCTCAAAGTCTGACTCAGTTGTGGCTGAGTTCTCATCAGTGAAAACACGTTTTGTCATCTTCTTGATCCTACGACGGTAAGCAATCTGTACCTCCTCAGCCAAATTGGCCAAGTTAAGCATGTGAGAGAAAGCTTTGGCAATAACAATGGAGTCCCCAGGATCCAAACTCGTCAGGACATTCCCAAGCTCCTCCAGCTTTTTCGGGTCATGCTTTCCTTCATACTCAGCTGAAAGCTCATACAGCTCTTGAACCTACATCAACATCATTCATCTGAATCAATCACAGTCTTAAAGTTCCTTTGACTAGTAGTTCCAGATCTTATAAAAGCACAATATTCAACCCTCCACTAGATGATCAATTAGGTGGATATGTTAGCTTCTCAATGGCTCTTTCACCTGAATCAACCATTGATAAATCTGAAAAACCTAAAAACATCTAAGAACTTATAGTCTCGGAAAATGGGCATCAATCAAATCGACGAAAATAAAAGGATTTCTAACGAAAAGGAAAGAAATTGTACTGTTTCTCTGAGATCATCGCCGTGCAAATCCTGGAGAATGTCGAGGAAACGATCCAGGAGCAAAGCATCATACTCCACGAGCTTGTCGTCTTCACTAACTTTGGCAGGAACCAGTTGACGAAGCTGCGCGTCAATGGACGCCATCTTCTCTAAATTCCGGGCCGCCATTGTCGCCGATCACTAAACCTTCTCTTCCTTTTTCTCTGCGAACATAAAAAGAAAAAAACCTAAAGTTAACAGGGAAGAAAAAGCAAGATCCGTTGACTACAGTAACAAAATCTCGAATTTGATGGGCTAAAAGCCATTAAAACTGGAAAATAATAACATAAACCAATCGGACAACAGAAAAAACAAGAATTCCAAGAGATTCAGACAGACCCAGAAGAGGAAAACTCAGCGGCTATTGCGGAATCAAAATCCGGGCGAAAAAAACGGAAATGAGTCAGAAGCAACTCTGACTACAGGAAAAAAAGTTTTTTTTTTTCTGGGATCAGATTCAAAGTTGAAGAACGATGGATCACTAAACTATAGGCTTTAGCATATATAGAGAGTCAAAGAGAGCTGCGTACGTTAGGCTCTCTAATCTGATTGGATAATAGACGCTCTCTTACGTTTGAATTTTATTTTTTATTAATATTTTATTTTATTTTATTTTTGGTTACTCCCTCTATTTGTTTCTTGGGGAATTTAAGAAAAAGGAAAACGGAATATTCTTCAAGTTTTTCTCAATGTTATCACCTTTAATTAAGAAAAATAATTAAGTTAATTAAATTTTGTTTGAATTGTTATGTTTTACAATCGATTATTTGGATGTATTTCTCTTTTTGGTTGTTAAGAAAATAGCAGGATAAAAATATATATTCTGTATTTCTTATTTTAGAAATGAGTCAAGAAATTATTCCGAAAACATATACGAATTCTATTAAAATCTAATTTCAAAATTATACCAATTTTTTTCACGATTCTTAAACTAGTTTTAAATATTTCTATTATATTTAATAATATATTATAATTTTATATTTAAACATAAAAATATTAAAATTCATTTGTTTGTCCAAAGTTTAGACTTTTACCGGATTTTCTAACAACTTTTTAAACTAATTTGAAATTTGGATATTATGTATAAAAACATAATAAAATTTATAATTAATAATATAATAATTCATTGTTTGTATCAGGAAGTTAAGATCTAAATCGAGTAGTTTTAGGAACTCTACCTAAATACTACAAGTTAAAACTAAAATAGTGCATTGTTGAAAATCTTATTAAAATGGTAAATCTTCATATGCTAAAAAGGATGAGGATAATATGACCACATAATTGAATATATTGTGGTGAAGATGTATTGATAGATTTCTATTACCAATAGAGTTACCTTGGTGACATTCCATTAAATTTTATTGTCTAATAGGTCTTAGTTATACTTGGTTATTTTTCTTAAGTTTATGCAGTAAATCTGATTATTTCTTCAAATATACACAATGGTTATTTATTTTATAATGTAATGGAAATTGAAACAGAATCCGATCCCAAATATCTTTTATTTCTAGTTATTGGAGTTTTGGTTTGAATTGGAATTATTAAAATTTAAAACCATTAAAATCATAATAAAAATCCAAATTATTTTTCAATGGCTAATATTAATATATAACAAATCCGATTTTAATTCCATATATTTAAATAATTTTAATGGGCCTCGAAAATTATATTAATGGTGGTGGTGACTTGAAAAAAAAAGATTCCAAGGATCTAAATGTGACACCCTCCATCATTGACTTATTATTACCTAAAATTATAAAATATTCAAATTTTCTAAAGGCTTTTTCTTTCTGTATTACCAAGTTATTCTCTAATAATATTTATAATTCACCTTTATTTTTTTTAAGACCCGGAACCATTTTACTAACTTTTCAAATGAATAAAAAAGTAAATAATATTAAAGAAAAGTTTAGGGTGCTAAAAAAGAGATTAAAAAAGTTTAGGGGTGATAAAAGAGGAAATTAAAGGTTTAGGGCTAAGATAAAAAAAAGAGAATAATGGGAGACATTGTGGCTTATCAAACGTGGAAAGTTGCATGTGTCATGCACCATTTCCCATACATCTGTCCCTAACTCTCACAAGATCCATCCAATTTTCTATTTTTCTAACCTTCAAGTTGAATTTATTCTCCTTTTTAATAAATGTGAGAATATATATTGATTATTTTTCGCTTATTAGTACCTTTGTAACGTATACAATTAGCCTGTAAATTGTATTAATCAAAATTTATGCAATAAAGAAATTGTACTTTATATAAATATCAAATAAACTATAGACAAGTTTTGTATAAAAACCAACTATATTAAAACAATAGTATTGATAAAATTAGCATGGATTTGCTAGTTATGAATTACAAAGTGATAACATGTGATGTGACCCGTTACCAAAAAAACATGTGATGTGACATTATGACCTAACGTTTCCTTCAATTATTTTGGTTATTACTTTTTTAATGGAATATTCGAATAATTTTATTTTTTGTAGGTCTTCAAGAACTTGCAAGTCAACGAGATTTGTGACATGTATTTGTCCCTCTTTAGAGTATTCGGCATATCAAGTCTTTATCATCGTTTTGTAGTTTATTGCACCATAATTTAAATTTTAATATTAAAAATTATGTAAATTAAATTTCAATTTTAATGGAAATATTATATAAATAATAAATGACCATTAATGTTCATGCCTTTTTCCATAAAAATTTAAAGTTTATCTCTAATGTTTGAACGGTTACGAATGAAAATTAATATCTTTATATGAATTTCGTTGATCCTATAGAGATGTATAAAAAATATCATTTTCAAATATATTTTAGATAAAAAGTGTAAAATTCCAAAATTTCACACATATATAGTGTAAGACAAAAAAATGCGTAGATATATGTAGACGCATTATATATATATATAATAGAAGTTCATTATTGGTCGATGTGCCGTCAAGGTCGGTGATAATTAGGTTGACGTATTCGGTGATAATTAACGTTCATTATCACAAGGAGATTGACAAGTGACAATAATGTCCAATTAATATTTTTAAATATATAATATAAAATAATATACATAATTCAAAGTTACGTCTTTTTTTTAGGGTTTGACAAGGCAGGTATGGTCAAATTGGTTTTCGGTTCGGATTTCGGTTTGGTTATGATGGGTGTGACTTATTCAGATTTTTATAAATAATAATTATATTATAACCACATTTAAATCAGTTCAGTTCGGATCGATTTTATAACGGTTCGGTTCGGTTATATGTAAAAGAATGATAACTAAAATAACCCGAGCTTTAATTAATTTGATTTGGTTCGGTTATTATTTGGATGTTATTTCGGTTATCATTTAGATATTAGTTTGAGTTCTTCAAAATTTAAGATGAAACCACTCTTATGTAAAAAAAAAGTTAGATATAACCAAATAAAGAACATAATTAAATATAAAATCGCTGGTGAAATCATCGGGGAAATCGATGGGTGGGTGAAATCTCCGAGTGAAATCGATAAGTGGGTAAATCGCCGGATAAGACCTAAGGAAAAGAAGAAGAATAGTCTGAAGAGAGAAGAAGAAGAAGAAGAGCGTGAATAGAGATGAACAGCGTGAGGGAGAAGAAGACTTGCGTGAAGACAGAAAAATTTGGGGGCTATATTTTTTTGTTAATATATTTTAATACCCGATCGGATAACCGATATTTTTCGGTTATTACCCGAACCGAACCGAATCGAACCCAACGAGTTTTACATAATCATATCTAATCGGGTAATTTAAATATATCCAAACCGAATCCAATACAAAAATTCGATTTGGTTCGGTTTGGTTTTTAAAATCCGAACAGTAATGTCCAGCCTAGGGCAAACCGAATATTTGTGAATATCTAAAATAATATTTTTTTAGAATTGAGCAAATAACAAATATTTACGAATATACGATTATTTGTATTTGTATTTGTATTCGACGAATATCGAGATTTATTATTTATATTTGTAAATTCAAATGTTTGTAAATATTAATATTTGTCGGATATACGGATATCCGTGTCCGAACCTATTTTTTTACGTAAATATATATATATATATATATAAGAATTTTAATAAAAACCAATAATTATCAAATATAATCTAAAAGAAAATTCAAATCGCATGAAAATACAAAGATACATAATATAAATAAAACAAAACACCAAATCTTCACGTTTGTCTCCACATCAATCATTTAAATTTAGTTTCGTCGATGATTCTACAAATATCATCAATTCATCTAAAACAATGAAACAAATTGTTAGATTATCAAATTAATACACTAAAATAAAAACTCGCATAAAAATTATATATTTAGTGAATTCCGTTACTACAAAAAAACCGGCACTTCCCAAAGGACATATCCGTTGGAAAGTGCAAAAAATCCATTGAAAACAGCCGTTTCCAACGGACGCCAACGGATTTCCGTCCGTTGCGAAAAGTTCGTTGCGAATGAGGATCCATTGCAATTCGCGACGGACTTTCAACGGATATTATCCGTTACAAAATTGCAACGGCATGGCAACGGATTTTTCCGTTGGAAAAATTGTAACGGAAGCCCGTTGGAAAGTGTTGTAACGGATCACCGTTGTAAGCTTGCAACGGACGACCGTTGGAATGCAACGGCTGTCCGTTGCAAATTAGGCGGGGAAAATTCATTTGCAACGGACACATCCGTTGCCATGCGGCGGGAAATAGCAACGGACGCCCGTTGCAAACTGGCGGGAAAAGATTTGGCGGGAAATGCATTCCAACGGATGCACGTTAGCACTGCCAACGGATGCCCGTTGAAAATTGACGGGAAAAGATTTGGCGGGAAATAAGTTCCAACGGATGCCCGTTAGTACTGCCAATGGATGCCCGTTGGAAAGTTAAAAAAAATATAAATATTTTTAAAACTAAAGAGTTTTTAATAAAAATATTAAAATTATATTACAAAACACAAAAAATAAAACTATTTCCTATTATAAATCGTTCAGATTGGTTGCGTCCATATCATCTCCGCCATCACCACCACCTCTAGACGGAGTTGCATCCGAATCGAGCCCCGGTTCTTGCTGCGGTGTTGATCCCCTCACCTGGTCGGACATCAACTCAATGACGCTCTCGAATTGTTGTATTTGAGATGTTTGTCGCGCCACTTGGGCTCGAATTTCTCGAAGTTGTGTTTCGAGATCTTCGATCCGCCGTTGTTGCGAAAAACTCTCTTGCACCGCTGGAGGTACCATCGTGACGTCCTCGATTATATCTTTTTGAAGCGCTCAGAGACCGTATAGACGTCCCTTATACGGTCTCACCGACTACATGACAAATAAGAGTAATGTTAGATTTTAACAAATTATTTGATTAATAATTTACAAATAAAATAATAATCTTTTACCTCTAAATAAATTTGGTCCTTATGTAAAGGACTGAGGTCGTCGGGGCTTAAACCGCAAGCCTGAGATTGCTGTGTGATCTTCTCCGTTACAGTTCTCACGGTTGGGGCCGCTCGAGGATCGATGAGTTCCGGTTCGGCGGCCTCTTTCCCAACAACCGGCTTCTTCTTTGCGTGGGTTTCTAATACCACTTCAAGAAGAGTCGGTTCTCTTTCCATCCGTTGCATCTACAATATAAAACAAATTTTGTTAGATAAATATTTAAGTAAACAAAAAATCTAAATAATTAAAACTTTACCAATTCTTTTTTTCTCTTCGTGAAGGATTTTGATCCCGAAGTATGGCGATGCGGACCATCTCCGGGAACCTTCTCACCGTAGCGATTTTGTTTGGCCTTCTCGCTCTTAGCCTTGAATGCCGCGGACACCCAGTGCTCAATCATTTTGTTGAACACCGCTTCGGTTGTCCATCGCGGTTTGCTTTTGTTGGGGTAGTAGTTGCGTCTTGCACCGCTCATCATTAGGCGCAATCGAACCTGCATGTCGCGCATCCATGCTATGTAGATGCGCAACGTATGAGTTCAACGCCATCTGTATGAACGCTGCAAACAAAATTATTAGTTTTCAAATATATTAATAATTATAAAATGAGCACAACTTCTGGTGTCACTTGCCATGAGTAGTAGAGATTGTCCTGTAACGACCCTTGGATGATGGTATTGTTGCTGTATTTTAACACATCATCCTCATCAAACCTGCATATCAAAAGTAAAAAGTTAGATAATATTTACGAAATTTAAATAAAATTAAATACAATTATATAAAATTTACCATAACGTTCCAGGAGAACGTTCGGGATCGATGATCGGAAGGCTTGGACGCCCATCGAAATCATCGATCAATGCATCGATGTCTACCATATCGTCCTCGTCAACAAATATCGGCGGTGCCGATTCTGGAGACTGAGGATGATATGGTGGTGGCGGTGGGGGAGGCGCTCCCGCAGAACCAGCCAACATGCCCCCTCGATCCTATAAATCGTCTAGGCCTCATTTTTTTAAAATTTTTGTAATGCTTTGAATTCTGGATTTGTGTTTTGGTGTTAAAATAAGAACAGTTCCGTCGCAATATATATATCGGAATTTCTAACGACCATTCGTTGGAAATTCCAGCGGATACGTCATCGCAACGGAAGGATTAAATTGACGCGACGTTTCGCATTCCCAACGGCCATTGGGAATGCTTGTTCCCGAGGCGACGGACGGCTAAAAGGCAGCTCGTCTGCCTTTTCAACGGTCATCCGTTGGAAACCTGAAAAAACGGTTGGGAAAGCTGCAATTTCTGTAGTCATCATTACACTTTCCAACGGACGGCCGTTGGAATTCCAACGGATGTCCGTTGGAAATGAACACGTGGCGTCAAGCGTCAACACGTGGCGTCAATTTACCTTCTAACGTTCCAACGGATCAGAAATTTTTTCTGAGTGTCGGGGGCGAATTCGTGTTTTAACGGACAACCGTTAATATTTTGAACGGGCAACCGTTAATATTTTCAACGTTGGTATTAGATTATTTTAATTTTATACATCAAACATCGTTTATATAACATGTTCGATTGTATTAACATTTCGATTATTCGATTACACATCATACATCAAACGTGAAACATCGTTCATGGACGTTATACGTCATTTACATTACACATCATCTACATGTATTACACATAGTAAACATTATTGTATTTACATTTCTTCTTCAGTAGATTCATCGATGGGCGAGTCGTCCTTCGCTTGTTCATTGAATTCATCGCCGTTTTCATCTTCAGCATCTTCTGGCTCAATGTCTTCATAATCGCGTATGAATTCTCCGTCTATGTCATTCCTCGCAAGAATCTCCTCGTGATCTGTATCAATTAAATGAATCGGCTGCGGATGATCGGGTTGCAACGGATCTTCTTTATCATCAGAGCTTATGATCCCTTGTGGCTTGATCTTTACTACGGCCCACCACTCCTCTCTTTGACGTTTCAATGTTGTTGGATATTGCACGTAACATACTTGATCTGCTTGATCTATTATGATGAATGGATCATATTTACCATATTTTCATGCCGGGTTGACGTCAATTCCTCCCCCAACGGTTTTTTCGTATTCCACGTCCTACGGTTGAGTCAAACCACTAACATTTAAAAAGCATAACCTTCAACCCAACGAGACCGGAATATTCCAGTTGTATGATTTGGTGCAAAATACTATAGAATTTATCACCCTCTATATCACTATTAACGTAAACTCCATAGTTGTATGTGCTTCTATGTTTTCCGTGTTCGTACGTGTGGAACGTGTAGTCGCGAGTAAACAAGATTGGCCAACACATGACATTTCGTGCGGGACCATTAGCCAAATATTTTATCCACGTAGGAAGTCTTTCATCAGAACATTTCACCTGTATGTATAAAAGAACAAATTAATACTCTTATATGGAATTAATTTATATAGATGTGTACGAGTATTTACATAGTCTCTAAACCACGATCCATAATGTTGAACTTTCATGTCTGTGAGTTCATTTGCATTTAGATAAGGATATGTATCAAGCACTTCTTCGTTAAATATCCTGAATAATGAAATTACTTGACATTTTAATATATATATATATATATATAAAGATTGAAATTATACCATGTACGTACCTTTCGAACGGTAATAACTCTTGACAATTAAGTAGTATATATGTGTGGACATGATTATACTCCTCTGGTGTTAACCAATATTCATCGGATTTACCTCATGTACGTCTAATTGGTGTAAACAACTCAGGAATTTTGTCAAACTGTGGATTATATTGATACAGATAATTTGTGTGATCATCTGCTGCACGTCGCTCTTTCGTCTGAATATGCGACTCGAAATAAAATGTGCTGAAATATGTGATTTCTTCCAACAAGTATTGTTTGACAATAGATCCTTCGACCGCTGCTTTGTTTTTTGCTTTTTTCTTTAAATGAAAGAAGAACCTTTCGAAAGGATACATCCATCTGAATTGAACTGGCCCACCGAGTATTGCCTCATCTGGTAAATGTATTGGAAAATGCTCCATGACATCGAAGAATGAAGGCGGAAAAACCTTTTCCAAAGCACATAATACTTCAGAGATATTGTTTTCATTACTTCCAAGTCATCACCTTTTAAATTCCTCGAACATATATCTCTGAAAAATATGCTGATTCC
>CM071867.1:3640436-3657352 GCA_036759665.1 Gynandropsis gynandra | reverse complement strand
TAAAATTTATGAGAGAAAAATCTGAAACGTTTGAGCTGTTTCATTTTCTATTCCTTCAATTGAAAAATACTAAAGGTTGCATTGAGCGTATCAGGAGCGATCATAGAAAAGAATTCGAGAATGGCATATTTAACAAATTTTGTCAAAAACATGGTATCATTCACGAATTCTCAGCACCTAAGACACCGCAGCAAAACGGAGTTGTAGAAAGGAAGAATATGACATTGCAAGAATTGGCTCGAGCAATGCTGCATGGTAAGTCCATATCCATCAGATTCTGGGCAGAAGCGGTAAACACAGCATGTTATATCATCAATCGTGTATATCTTCGTCCAGGTATGTCGAAAACTCCATATGAGCTGTGGAAAGGTAAGAGTCCAAATTTGAGTTATTTTCATATATTTGGGTGCATTTGCTTTGTACGGAACGATAGAGAATGCCTTGGTAAGTTTGATGCAAAGAGTGATGAGGGAATTTTTCTCGGTTATGGAAATAACACAACTTCTTTTCGAATTTTCAACTTACGAACAAGAAAAGTTATTGAATCAGTAAATGTTGTGTTTGATAAAGATCATTCAACTGACAGTGTTATTTTTCCTTTCTCGACAGGAACTGTACAAGAACAGACAGATTCAACTCATGAACATTTAAGTGCACCTGCTGACCACTATATGATTGAAAGTGAGACAAATGGAGATGTTTCGGAACATGAGAGTCCTCGAACCAATGTTGAGCAAATAATGGTACACAAAAATCATTCTATAGAGGATGTTATTGGTAATCTTGAGGATGGAATACGCACACGTAATAAACCACGAATAAACTATCATGACATGGTAAAATTTGCATGTTTTACCTCACAAATAGAACCAAAGTGTGTTCGTGATGCGTTAGACAATGAATCCTGGATCAAAACTATGCATGTGGAATTAGAGCAATTTGTTCGAAATGATGTTTGGATTTTAGTTCCTAGACCACTACATCTAAATGTAATAGGTACGAAATGGGTGTTTAAAAACAAAACAAATGAGCAAGGTGAGATTTTCCGGAATAAAGCGAGCTTAGTTGCACAAGGTTACACTCAAGTAGAAGGAGTAGACTTCGATGAAACTTTGGCTCCAGTAGCTAGACTAGAATCAATTCGTCTGTTGCTTGGTGTTGCGTGTTTCTTTGGCTTCAAATTGTTTCAGATGGATGTAAAGAGCGCATTTCTCATTGGTATACTTCAAGAAGAAGTATATCTAGAACAACCAAAAGGATTTGAAGATCCACATAATCCAGAACATGTTTACAAGCTTAAGAAAGCCTTGTACGGACTAAAACAAACACCTCGTGCTTGGTATGAAAGACTCACAAGCTTTCTTGTGCAGAACGGCTACAAAAGAGGGGGAGTTGATAAAACCTTGTTCATTCATGATTCAGATGGTATTTTATTGGTTGTTCAGATTTACGTTGATGACATTGTTTTTGGTTCGAAATCGCTGGAAAAGGTGAACTGGTTTGTGGAAACCATGAAGAGAGAGTTTGAAATGAGCATGTTCGGAGAACTAAGCTACTTTCTTGGACTACAAGTCAAACAACTCGACGATGGATTGTTTATTTCTCAAAGCAAATATGCCAGAAACCTGGTAAAAAGATTTGAACTAGATCACAGTAAATGGGCAAGTACCCCCATGTCGACAACAACAAAATTGACAAAAGATGCAGATGGTGAAGATGTTGAGGTTAAATTATACAGAAGCATGATTGATAGTCTATTTTATCTTACTGCAAGTAGACCTGATTTGTGTTTGAATGTAGGGATTTGCGCCAGATATCAAGCTAAACCAACGAAATTCCACTTGCTTGCTGTTAAGCGTATTATCAAATATGTCAAAGGTACTACAGAGTATGGGATATTATATTCCAAAGATACTAATTGTGAACTTGCAGGTTTCAGTGATGCTAATTGGGAAGGAAATGCGGACGATCGGAAAAGTACTTCTGGAGGATGTTTCTTTCTCGGAAACAATTTAGTTTCATGGCACAGCAAAAAGCAAAACTCGACATCTCTTTCTACTGCTTAGGCCGAATACATTGCTTTGGGAAGTTGCTGCACTCAACTGTTATGGATGAACCAAATGCTTATGGACTACAGTATGCAATCTAGAACTTTTACTGCATGGTGCGACAATACTAGTGCAATAGATATTTCTAAAAATCCTGTCCAGCATTCTAGAACGAAACATATAGAAATACGACATCATTTTTTGAGAGAAAAGGTTGAGCAGAAACAAATGAAAGTTGAATATGTGTCTACGGAACGTCAGCTCGCGGATATTTTTACAAAACCTCTGGATTTAAATCGGTTTATTTCTCTGAGAAAATCACTTGGTGTTTGTGAGCTTTGATCGTCTCTTGCGTATTACATTGGTGAAATTGTGTTTTTGAAGTGTTTGATGATCTTACGAAGAAGAGGAAAATTACTGTCATGTCTGTTTGATTTAAGTACACTTAAATGATCCTTGTTATGTGTCTGAACATTGTTTCTATTTCTGAATGCTTTAGTTTTTTAAGTGCACTTAAATTTCTACTTACTTCTCTGACAACTTTTATATGCATTTATATGCAAAAATAAAATGTGTTTGTCATGAGTATATGCTCGGGTCTAAGTTGGGAGATATTCAGTTTCAGTTATAACGTCTTATGACACAAATACTCCTCTATGTGTACATAAGAGTATACCTAAATAAAAGTAGTCAAGGAGCTTGTTATATGAACAAAAGGATATCTAAACAACGTCCTAGGAGCTGTAAATGAGTGGTTGAAAAATAAAAAAATAAGAGAAAAAGAAGAGAGAAAAAGAAATAATAATAATAAAAAGAAATACAATAGAACACATTGTTTTAAGTGGAGAATAAATTTCAGTAAGTGTACTTAAACAATCAGCCGTTTACAGTCTTTGACTAATTCATAACGATCTGATTCTGCTTTGATTCCATTCATCATGTTTTATGTCAAGTTATTCACATTGATCTGACGAGTAATAACTGCATTTGAGTTTTTTTCTCTTTCAAATTGACCAGCAGTTTTTTAATGTGATGGGATGTTTTTTGTGGACTGATGTGAGTTGTGCAGTAAATTCAAAATTTTTCAAAATTCTTGAAATTTCTCTGTAACTACACTTCACCCCTTTTAAATCGCTTCATTTCACATAGTGCGCTCACCAATTCCAGCATTTATCTGTGTGGGACTTACTGGTCAACATGAAGTTGACAAACATAGTCACCACAGTGACCCGTGTATGTAAGGACTTAGCGTACACCAATTCCAGCATTTATCTGTGTGGGACTTACTGGTCAACAGGAAGTTGACAAACATAGTCACCACAGTGACCCGTGTATGTAAGGAACTGGTCTATGAGTTTTATGCGAATCTAGCTCCTGAGATTGAAGATTCAGGCTCTGCTCTTTTTGGTACCACGTATGTTCGTGGTCAGGTTTTCAAGTTTAGTGCAGAGGTTATAAATGAGTTTCTGGGTATTCCACATACTCCGGTTACTCGAGCTAAGGAACTTCAACTGGACCTAGACATGGATGCTGTCACTAAGGAGCTGACAGAGGGTCGGTTAACATCATGGTCAGGGCAGATTCCGAACTCAAAACTTCAATGGGAGTACACGCTGTTGAACAAAATTTCACGCATGAATTGGATACCGAACAAGAAATCAGATGCGATAAGACATGATAGAACAATTTTTCTTTATTGCTTGAAGAATGAAATTCCCATAAATTTTGGGAAAGTATTTTTGGACTTAATCGTTGGATTGGGGTTATCTAACTCCACAAAGTTCATTCTTCCATTTCCCTGTCTGATTCAGAACATTTTGGTTCAACAAGCGTCTGATATAATTGGGAAAAACGAGGTTCGTGAGAATACTCCGCCCTAGATTATCTTGGAAAAGCGCTATATGGCGAAGATGCCATCTGCTTCGACATCTGGGACTTCCAAGAACAGTGTAGTTCAGGAGCTTACTAAACTGCAGCGGACCTTGAGTGCAACGCTAAGTGCAGTACTCCGCACCATTGATGGCCTGGTCTTGCGCTCTCAGAGTAATCAAGTGCATTTATATTAGGGGTGGGCGTTTCGGGTTACACGAACCGACCCGGACCGACCCAACCCGAGGAATCCAACCCGCGAGATAAAGGGGTTCTGTATAAAACCCATATGGATTCTGAATTTGGAACCCGAACGGGTTCGGGTCGGTCCGGGTTGGGTTCGGGAGAACCCGAGGAATCCGAGGAACC
Source organism: Gynandropsis gynandra (assembly GCA_036759665.1). Taxonomy (NCBI): domain Eukaryota; kingdom Viridiplantae; phylum Streptophyta; class Magnoliopsida; order Brassicales; family Cleomaceae; genus Gynandropsis; species Gynandropsis gynandra. The sequence goes on along the minus strand of CM071867.1, from coordinate 3,653,066 downwards.
CGAAACAAAAAACCCTAAGTTAAGTTTACCTCTCTCCCTCTCTCATTCACTGCCTGTCGCGCCCACTAAGTCTCCCCTAACCCTAACTCTCTCCCGAGGAAGCCATTGCTTCGCTCGCCCGAGGAAGCCGTTGTTTCGCGTCGCTCGCCCCTCACCGTCGTAAGCCGTCCGTCGCTCGCCCATTGAAAACCCGAAAAATCCATTGAAAGCCCGAATTAACCATTGAAAACCCGAAATACCCATTGAAAACCCGAAGAACCCGAAGAACCCGAATGAACCCGAACACAATTCGGGTTTTTCTGGGTTCAATATTTCAGAACCCGAACAACCCGAACCCAACCCGAAACCCGAGGAACCCGTCCCGAAAACCAATGGGTTTTTATGGGTTCAATTTTTTAGAACCCGAGGAACCCGAACCCAACCCGAACCCGAGGAACCCGTCTCGAAACCCGAAACGCCCATCCCTAATTTATATTAGTATGTGATTTGATTTTGCCTATATTATGACTAATCTGGTTTGAAATCATATCACATAAACAGGGGGAGAAATGTAGAGTGATGAAGAAGAAGAAGAGGTGGATGTAGAGATTGAAGAGATTCGGGAGGAATCTTCTTCAAAGAAGTGCAAGGGAACAAGGAAGAGGAACTGATGCTTTCTCACATGTTCTTCCTTTTATTTTAAGTGCACTTAAAGACAATTGCTTAAGTGTACTTAATGATTACTTGTCTATGCTTGAACCTTAAATGGTCTGGACTTAGGTTGTTAAATTTCATATTGTGAATGTTATGTGCTTGAATGATTTTTATTGCATTATTTTGAATTCTGTGTGTTTGACTAATATATGTTTTCGTGATAAGAATTCAAAGGGGGAGATTGTGAATGCAGTAAAAATAGGATCAGAGTCTATATTTGTTGTTTCAGGAGGTTAAGACAATTAAGGAAGCTTGAATTCAAATTGAAGAGGACTAGAGTGAGTCAACGAGAAGACTAAGGAGAAGAAGGAGGAGTCAAAGTGAATCGAGCGGATTCAAAGCTGAAGAGAGTTCAGCATGACGGCGCGACGGAAGAACCGGGACTGGTTGCTGAGCCGAGAGCAAGGCAGATAAGTTTACTTGGAAATCAAAAAACAAGGTTAACGAATCTAAGGAGTATCATTGAAGTACACAAAACAAAGAAAGAGAGAGTTCTTAGGTTTAGATGTACTTAATTGGATATTGTACTGAGCAAGTAAACAGTTGAGGTTGTATTTACGTCTAACTCAGGGGGAGTTATCCGTGGAGGTCTTTCAGTACATTGTATAAACTGGCAAATGTACTTAAAGATTGACAAGTAAATAAACGAATACTGTTTGATATTTTCTGATCTATTTGGTTATTGTTTTAACTGTCATCTTCTACAAATTTTCATACTTGTATTTGTATTTGTCGAATATCTGGTTCTAATATTTGTATTTGTGTCAGCGGATATTCGAATTTTCGGTTCGAATACGAATCGAATACTTTGAATATTTTGTTCATATATATTTTTTTAAATCAACAATATAAACATTAAAATTGTTACTAAATAAACTATAATTTATAAATTTTCCAAAATTTTGTAGTTTTATTTTGTAATGATTATTAATTTATATATTGATAGATAATTAAAAATTTCTGGAGTTTTCATTAAAACATGGGATTATAGCATAAAAAATATTCAATTATTTTATTTTAGCCTATAAAACATGAATTATTATTTTCAACCTAAAAAAATCCAAACTTATTTTTTGACCTTTAAAACACTAACTTTAGGATATGATTAATTTGATAAATTTGTGTTTTTTAGACAACACTTAAAAATTCAAAGAGTTAAAATATGATTTCGTGTTTTTGTTTGTGTATGTATATGATTAATTTGATAAGTTTGTATTTTTTTAGATAAAATGTAAAAATTCAAAATTTTTAAATTCAAAATAATAATTTGTGTTTTATAGGCAAAAATTAAAAAGTTTGATATTTTTTACACTATATTCTTAAAATTAGTGTTTTTAAGACCAAAAAATAAATTTGGAATGTTTTAAGTTAAAAATAATAATTCATGTTTTATAAACTAAAATAAAATAATTTAATATTTTTTATACCATATTCCCTTCAAACATTTCTCTAAAATTATTATATATATGTATATATAAATATATATAATTTATAGTTAGTGGGGTGGTTCATGAAACAATATCGGCTTAGTGTGATGTGATGTGACCAATGATTTCTATATTATGTTTCACTTTTGGTCCGTTAATTATTCGTGTATTCTAAGATTTCAAAATTATTGAATAATGCCTAATGCCAACAATAAGTGTGTTTGGCATCACTTCATTGGATATAGACATAAAAGTTGAATTTATTATACACATTAAGAAAAGCCACCGCGCCAATACGCGTGATGATGATTTGTTTTTTTTAACTAAATTAACCATTAGGTATAATAAATAAAAAATATATTAAAATAAACAATATTAAAGTTTAAAGCAATTACTAAAATAAAGATAATAAATTAACCGTTGATAATATTGAAATAGTTTGGCGATGCAATGTCTAATGATAAAACAATAGACCTCACTCTTAATAAATTTTGATAGAAAAGTGATTATTGAAGTTTGTTTATCAATATTCTTGGTTAACGTATTTTTGCATGATCAATTGTTTAATTTATATTTGTATTTGTAAAATAATTGTGTTTGAAATTATATTGGAATAACAAATATATTATTGAAATTGTTTAGGATTATGAGTTTAAGAAAATTATATCGAAGTAGTAAATGAAGACATATATCATTGCAATATTTAATTGTTTCTTCTCCATCAACTTAATTGTCTCCAACAAAGAAACACATAAAATTAGTAGTAACATACGATTATTAAGTTTAAGTACTTTATATTAATACGTAAGATTTGATATGTTGGAGTAATTCGTTCATATAAATTTTCTCAAATGGACAACTATAGATTGCAAGTCGCATCCGATTAAGCGATTATATTTGTTCAATCTCATTAGACAAATGAGATGATTTAGTGAGACATAGAATAGTTATTAATTATTATATAATCAATTATTACATAATAAATTATTATTTATGCATATATTGAACATGAAAATGACTAATATTGTAATAAGATATTTTTTGTGCATATTAACGTGATACATTTGATCATTCATTCAATATTTCTCAATAATTAATGTTTGTTGATTAAACTCTAATAGAAAAGTAAAATTTTATGGAGCTTTACACTAAAATTCAAATAATTGTTTGAAAAAATATTTTTGTATCCTTTATATAATATATATATATAAATTAAATTGTCATTATGTAAATTTTTATTTTTAAATTTATTTATTTTAAGGGAAAAACTTGTTTTGGATTGTTATATTCTATGGAGTAATACATAAATTAACCATATAAATAAAAAATTGGAAACAAAAAAAGATAAAGAAAATTATATTATTTAAATTATATATATAGATAAATATATTAATTACAAATAAAATAAACGAATATATATATATATATATAAATATATAAATTACAATTAAAATAAATGAATAAATATATAGATATATTTATAGATAAATATAGAAATTAAAAATAAAATAAACAAATAAATATATATATTGATAAATATATAAATTACAAATAAATAAAAAATAAATTTATATGGAAAGATTAGAACGTTACAAATAGAATCCAACATCCAAAATAATGATGAAGAGATAAAATGAGAGAGTATATTACATATACAAAAGAATCGACGGACATCGTCATATTGAGAATGTGAACTTCTATGAAATTAAGATCTTCCTTTTTTGTGATAAATGGGCGACAGAGAGAACTTAAATCGTGTGTAGTTTTAAAAACTTTTTCATCCGAAAAATTAACATCATGTGATATCCGAGTAATAACCAAATCCAGAAACTATATATCATCATCGTTTCTAATAGCCGTTTTTTTGTGGTGCATGACATGTTGCGGTACCTTGTTATTGATTCCTATGGGTCTGATCCCAAGATGCTCTACCATGGTATGTGGATTTAGATGTTGCTGGTAAGGATCTTGATGATGAGGATGATGAGGATACGGAATTGTAATGGGCTTCTTAAAAGGGAATACTCTGAGTGGTGCTTGTTGAGGCATTGTTGTGCCTTGTGGGTGTTGTTTGAAGTTGCTTGGTGGTTGCATTGCAGGATGATGTGTTATCTGCACATGCCACACCAGTAATAGGAATAATAGTATTGTCATGTATTCTATTACATGTCGAAAATGCTAGGGATTGATAAGTAACTAATAACAAAAGAAAATTATGATGTAGGGGAGGTTTAAAACACCTCATCAACAAAGGTCTATATCAAAACTTGTGCTGCTCTTCGAGTCTGTGGATGATGTTGTGCATCAACCATTGTAGCTAGATACATCAAATTATTCTAAAGAAGAGCTTGATACATGATACATATGAACATATATTATGTAGATATGTTAAAATTAGCATGATAGGTTATAAGTACAAGCAAAAGACAAGTGAGGTTACCATGATGACATCAATTCTCAACAAAATGTAAAACATAAGGTACTACAAACAACCTACATGTATAATTTCCAAATCACCATTGATTGTTTAATAAATCTATACTCACTGTGCAAATTCTGCAAGTTTCAAAGGTTTTGATTTTTCAAAATTGCAATGATCAATTTTTTATTCTCATTAAGGTACTGCATAAAAAAGAAGATAAAGATGTGAAACTGAGATGATTGTAAAGACACACAAGTGAACACATGCTTATTTAATTCACTCATACACCCAATATAAGGTATCAAAGAATCAAAATCCAATCATTCATACGGAAACCAGTGATGAAAACCTTGAAACAGAAGATTCATATAACAACTAAATCGGCTAATAAACTCAAACAATCAATCTTGCCTTCAAAAAAGAATGGAGACTCATGAATCAAGCAACAATCCTGTCACATACAAAATACCAGTATAGCCCTCTATGCTTCCTTGACAACGGTATCAAAGCCAAATGACTTATTGATAACCTAGAACAATATGTTAAAAGAGTAAATTTTTTCATATGATAATGTATATCTGAATTCCAATAATTTTTCATATTCCCATCAAGTATAATCTCTCGATCATTTTCCTCAGCACCTTATCATCAAGCATCAGGTTTTCCTAATCCTAGATTCCTTAACAAACCCATTGATGTATCTTCTTTGAGTCTCAATAACAAAACCAAACTCGATGAACCAGATAACATAACCAAATTCGAGTAACCAGAAGATCAAATTCACGGAAGAAGAAATACCTCGTCGGAACCCTGGTCCACCCATCACTATACCTCGTTGTTGACCCACTGGCCATAATCTATGCACAACAGAGTCTTTCTAGCCAACTCGCCTATCCTAAACTATAGCGTGAAGAAGTTAGAGCTATAAGAAAGGAAAAATGCCAAAAGAATGAGGATACAATGGAGATTCTTCGATGTTATACTTCTTACCCTGCGACCTATTTCTTCAACCAAATTTGAATGAATCATTAAATTATTTTTGTCAATATTCGTCGTAGCCTTTCCCTTCCCCATATCTCGGATGTGGGTAAAATTCCTGAAAGAAAGAAAAACCTTGAAAGGAAGATGAAGCAAAAAGAAGGAATCATGATTAGGATTAGAGAAGAGAAAACGGTTGGGAGAAGCCACCTTTAAAAAAAATCATTACTGACACTGATGAAGACGATTCACGTCGATCTTAACTTTAGCAATTAAATAGAGCCTTTTCATCTCTTACAAAGTGGAGGGAAACTTCATGGAATCCTTTCTGATGCAGATACATGATCCTAGTCTACCCACACGATTGAGAATTCCTAAACATCATTACATGATCATACATGTTCCTCAACATAGGATGGAAAAAACCTATTTTTCCCATCAATGTCTAAGTAGAAGATGTAAATTATTGAAACCTTTGTGATATAGATAGGGACAATGAGAGTTTGGTGCATGCCAAACATACCAAAGCAGCAAACTGTACTTTTCTCACACACACAAAAAACAACTCTTAGGTTACATACCTTGAAGCATCTCAAGTCTACGATGAATACGTAGGGAATTGTTGCATTTACACCAGAAAAAAGAACTGGATAGTCATTTTTTAGAACATAAAAACATAAGTGAGGATACAAATAGCAAACCAAAAACTTTATTCCTTACAAAATCACTAAATAATATCACCAAAATAAAAAAAGGCTTCAATATTGAAGCATAGATGTTTGAAAATGTCTATATGCATTTATTTTCATAGAAACCATAATAGCGGCAAGATTCAATGGATGGAAACAAAGGCAAAGCCTTTTTTCCATCTCTTTAAGCTTGTAATACATACTTAATAATTTACCTCTTACAGTGAGGTTACACAACAAAAAGGCCCAATGGGATTATCTATCGAACGGACTGATTTTCAGATGCAGTAACCTTTCATTATTAGGCTCGTTTCCAACTTTAGGATGAAACATTCCTCACCTCAGATCTTAGAGATCATGTGAAGAAAACTAACACATTATTTACATCCTTAAAGACTAAAAAATAACAATATTGGTTTATTGAAGCATTTTTTCATACAATTGATGGTCAAGCATTTTGAACTTACATGGGTTCATCGAAAGTGCCTGGATTCAAGCCGACAACGATGGTTTCAGAATTGAAGCCAACAACGATGGTGTCGAGATGATCATCCACATTATCATGTCTCCCTCTTCGTCGTCGTTGAGATATCAAGTTCCTTACCTTAAGGACCAAGACGAAGAAGTGGAGGTGGATGAGGGGCTTCGAGATTTTCTTGCCAAGCATCAAGCGTTCGTCAGCCAACGATAAGCTAGAATTCAAATTGTATCATTTGAGTAGTGATACAAAGCATTCAGGAAGGCGACATGAGGATAAACAAATCGATCTATACCTTCTCATATGTAAAAGGGACAACTTTATCGGTTGGAATCCGACTTTCATTTGAAGATCCGATATAAGGAGAAACAAATCCATCATCTCCTTTTGGATTATCACAGCTTAGATATAGAGGCCGTTCGATAGAATTCGAAGAGGAGATCAACATGAACGTGAGATTTTGATTTGAAGAGTAATGAAATTTATTGGTTATGGTTGATCTTGGATTAGGTTCTATTCGACGACGGTGAGAGTTCCATCTTGTAGAGATGAAGAGAACATGAGAAGAAGTCGGTTGAACTTCTAAGGGATGAAACATGTTTTATTTTTACTCGTCTAATTGTTTAATTTTTTGCATGTTGAACTTTTTAGAGATAAAACATTTAAATTGAAATTTTTATTTTACTCATTTAATTGTTTTAACTATTTACGTGTTGAACTTTTAATACGTAAAAACATTTAAAATTGATATTTTGAATTTTAAAAAATTTAGTAAAGAATGTTTGGATAGAAATTTAAGATGTTGAATGAGGTGAACTCTTGTATTCCAAAATAAAAAAAAATGGTTGATGAGGTGGCTTCACCAGAAGCCACCATTTGCAAGAACTTTTTTATATATAATTTTTTGCTTGTTGAACTTTTTAGAGATAAAACGTTTAATTTGAAATTTTTATTTTTACTCATTTAATTGTTTAACTTTTTACATGGTGAACTTCTCATCTTGGACTCGTGGTTCCTCAATTTCTACTTAGCGTGACTATCAAAGGAAATGTTAAGCATGCGGTACATTTGTTTACAATATGCAAAACATTGACCACAAGTTCAGCTCATCTTCCATGACAATTTCGGTGTGCATCCTTCCAACTCGTCATCTTGACATGCATCATCATGTTCAGGCCAACCTCGTGCACACAACATGATGCTCTCATCTCATACTCCTGACACATGGCTCCTTGACAACGGTGCAATCCTCCATATCACGTCTGATCTCAACAATCTATATCTTCACAATCCCTATGTAGGCAGTGATACAATTGTCATTGGTGATGGATCGACTCACTCTATCACGTACACATGTTCCACCTTCATACATACTTCATCTAATTATCTTAGTCTTGATGATGTCCTTCGTGTGTCCAAGATAAATAGAAATCTTATTTCAGTTCACAAATTCTACAATATTAATCATGTTTCGATTCAATTTTTCTCTGATAATTTTCAGGTGAAGGATTGAAGTACGAGGATAATTTTAACATGAGGAACAACTAAGAATGGTGCCTATGATCTACGTTATCCAATCAATTTGTCGCCCATCCAAATATCTCTAATTTCCATTTCGTAAGACCATTTTGTATAATTTGGCACTCACATGTTAAGCATATAAGCTCCAAGTTTTTAACTATTTTTCTCTCAAAATGAGTCGTTTTGTTATGCAATGTTTATTTAGTCAACAAAAGTCATAAGCTTCTTTTTTAGTCTACTGTTACATCGTCCCACCCACTTGAAGTTATTTTCTCTTATGTGTGGACATCCCTTATTGTTTCTTCTGATGGTTTCAAGTATTATATTATACTTGTTAATCATTTTACTCATTACGCATGAATATATCCTACAGAACAAAAATCTCATGTCTATCCGACCTTTACTCTTTTTAAAAAGTTTGTCGAAACTCATTTTCGAAATAAAATTACCATTCCCTATTGTGACAATGGTGGATAATACATTGCATTAGTCTCATTTCTTGAATTAAATGTAATTTCTCACCTTAACACACTTCCACAGACCCTCACGTATAACCAAATCTTTGAAAATTATCACCATCACATTGTAGAAACGAGTTTATTCCCTATTGTTGTCTATCTCATTAATAATTTGCTTACACCAAACTTATCTCAATCATCATCTTTTGAACTTTTATTCCACTGTCCATCCAATTATAACAAACTTCGAGTCTTTGGATATTCATGTTGTTAGGAATCACATCTTTATGTCACATCATGTTCAACTCCATGATATTGTCTTTATATTCTTGGATCCATCTCCTTCCTTTATTTTCATAAGATTTTAGTCAAGTGATTAAGGCTACTACAATTCGTCTTGCTCTTAGTATTATTGTTTCTTATGGATGGTCTCTGAAATAACTAGATGTCAACAAAACCTTTCTTACAAGGGAATATATTGAGGATGTATTTATGTCACAATCTTATAGATTTATTCATAAAGATAATCCTAGTATGATCTGAAAACCCGATAAGTCTATCTACAATCTCAAGCAAACACCGAGATCATGATATTCTAAACTCTAATATATTTTTAAGTATTAAAGATTTGTCAACTCTTTTTCTGATGAGTCTTATTCTTCCTATGTTTTAAGTTTTTTCGCTTTTCATCCTCATATATGTTGTGATCTGATTTTTATTAGAATGTCTAATTCATATGTTTGTGATTTCATCAGTTTCATTGCAATTAGATTTTCATTAAAGGATCTCGAACATCTCAAGTATTTTTTTTAGATATGAAGCAACACGAACATTTGATGGTATTTTTCTCACTCAACATAAGTATATTCATGATCATGTAAACATGGATTCTTCCAAATCAGTTTCCACTATCCATTTTTTTACAATATCTTTTACTGAGCTAGAGTAACTCTCTCTTACCTAACATTCGTGGTTTCATCTCCCATCTTAATATATATATATATATATATATAATTATTTTATTTCACAACTTTTTAAATATGTAATTATCCAAAGTGACATTCAAAACAAATATATAGAGCTATTATTTTACATGTAAACATGGACATCAATACATGTAGTGAATAAACAATCATAAGAATAATCTTAATTACTTTTAAACAGAAATTTATTATTATTTAGTTACTTTTTACTCTTTGTATATTGTTTGTTGTTATGTGAATGTGATTCGATTCCTACTTTCACTTTCTTATATTTATTTTTATGTTGTATTGTTGATAACTTTTTATTTATAAATAATACAATTTTAAGTACATTTGATAGTTTTAATTAGCTATGGATAAGATATTTACCTAAAAAGAAAAAGAAAACAAATTAGTACAATAGTTTTTCATGGGATGAGTTTTCTTGGGGTTAATTCTCAAATGATCTTAATAAGGGTGGAAACTTTCTCACGTGATCTGTGACTTAAATTTAACCTCAACTGACCTTTCCTTTTATAATAATTATATAAACCCAAAAATAACATTCATTCCTTTAAAATTTCCTGCAATTTGATTGGTTGAAAACGAAACCCTCCGATTTGTCGATGTGTTGTGCATTCTGATTGATCGAGGTACTGTATACATAGCCGTTTTTTCTTTTTACGTACTAGGTTTACGAAAAAAATTACCTGATTTATGCTTCTCTTTCCATGCAAAACACCTCTTCTTCTATGTGTAATTTCTACTTCTGAACAGAGCTAATGCATTCTCGTTCCTCTTGTGCTTCATATGCTCGTTCGTCGTCTTCTTCTTCTTCTTCATATGCATGGTCGTTCGTCTTGTTCTTCTTAATTGGTGAAGTTGATGGATAAACTTAGCACAGAATCTGTACACAAACATTGTGTACAACGTTCGTGGTAATATTTAGCACACACGTTGTGCTAAAGTACTAGGATGAATGTTGTGTGGTACAAATTTTGCAGTACAACATTGTAATAATACGAACGTTATACCATACACGTTGTATCGCACACGTTGTACCACTAACATTGTACTAGGATGAACGTTGTATGGTACAATGTTTGTGGCACAATATTGTACTAGCATGAACGTTGTACCACACAACATGTGTGATACAACGTGTGTGGTACAATGTTCGTGGTACAATATTGTACTAGCACGACGTTGTGTGGTACAACATTAATGGTATAACATTGTGCCACACACGTTGTACGTACAACGTTGTAACACACACGTTGTACTTATAACGTTGTGTCACACACGTTGTACCATATAGTTATATCACACACGTTATACCACACACATTGTGTCAAACACGTTGTGCCACACATGTTGTATCACACACGTTGTACCTACAACGTTGTACCACATAGTTGTATCACACGTACCACACAGTTATATCACACAAATTAAGCCATACACGCTTTACCTATAACATTGTACCACACACGTTATACCTACAACGTTGTACCACATGTATTTTTGACATATCATTTCATTTGGGTGTGTAGTATGGATGTTAAAGGAGCTAATAAATGGTTAGTAATTCATTTTGATTATGGGGGGGGGGGGGTTATCAGAAGATCCAAAATGAGGAATCGACAGAGTGGAATGAAATTTATACAATAGTGTTGAAAACTTTGCAAAAATCTGAAATATAATGATCTCGTTGATCACATAAGTAGGAATATTGATTATGGATAAATCTACGAAAAAGATAAGATTAAGCTATGTCCCGATGATTGTAGAACCTAAGAGATCTTCATACATCTTAGATTATGAAGATGTTATTAGCTTTTTATTAGAGGTTGACAAGGATGGATACAGAAATATCCTACAAGTTAAGATCACCGACAAAATCCAAGAAATAGTACGTGTTAAAAATGAACAATATATTGAAGCCAGAGCTGAAGTTTAAAATGACGTTGGTGTTGAAGCCAGAACTAAAGTTGAAAATGAAGTTGGTGTTGAAGTTGGGCCCGTTGTTGAAGCTAAACTTGATGAAACTAGAAATAAAGTTGAAAATACAGAACATGTCGAAGCCGACAATGAAGTGTCCCTTGATGATTTAATGATTATTGGTTCCTCAAGTTTTGATTAGGATGACATGTTAGACATTTACGTGGGTCAAGAATTTGCATGCAAAGACGACATCGTTTTGTTGCTAAAAAAAGACTATATGCATGAAATGTTTTGGATTTAACATAGTGAAGTCGCGAAGACATTGTTTTCTGCCACATCCAAACAATGAGATTTCGGGTGCAAATGGTCATTATGTGTGGCTAGGAGAAATCTTTTAAATGCTTTTTTTAGTGAGGGTACATGCTGCCCAGGTGAGTTGAGTAATAATGTTGGCACACCAAAAATGGTTCAATCCTTTTGCAAGAACGATATCCGAGATAACTAGATACACCAAGTCCAAAAAATATTACAACGATGGTGCATGGATGTTTTTGTGTAAAAGTATTATATTCTACAGCATGGAGAAGAAATAAGTTGGCTGAGTATGATGTACGCAGTAGTCAAAAAATTAGTTTTGAAATGCTTACACGTTACCTGCACATGCTAGAAAAGGTGAATGAGGGATCTATTACACACCTTGAATTAGACAACAATAACAGATTCAAGTATTTATCTATTGCATTAGGAACTTGTATTAAGGTTTTTAGACATTACAAAAAAACAACAGCTTTCAAACGGATATATCCGTTGGAAAGCGCCAAAATTCTGTTGGAAACAGCCGTTTCCAACGGACGCCAACGGATTCCGTTCCGTTGCGAAATGTTCGTTGCAAATGCCGATCCGTTGCAATTCGCGATGGCGTGTCAACGGAAAAAATCCGTTACAAATTTGTAACGGACAACAACGGATTAAGCCGTTGGAAATTCTGTAACGGACGCCCGTTAGCAATTGTTGTGACGGATCACCGTTACAAAACTTCAACGGAAAGCCGTTGGAAG
>CM071867.1:3620908-3635234 GCA_036759665.1 Gynandropsis gynandra | reverse complement strand
GGGGCAGCTTGTCTAGATCACGTGTCTATACCTTGAGAGAGGGTAGATATCATGTTAGGATCGTCCGCCTTAGATAGATTTAACTGGGATTGCATAAGAGATAGGCTGATCGTTGGTTTCGGTAGTCTTGTGGTGAAACCGGATTCCTAGGAATCGTTAGAACCCAAGTAGTTTATTTACTTTCAGTATTTCATTCCTCATCACCATTCTTTCGTTAGCAAGTTTGATTCGTAGTTCGGGTTTAGGTAGCGTTGCATAGTCTCTGTGGGATCGACACCTAAAATACTACACACGTGCCGTGCACCTGCGGGTAGATTAGGTTATTTATATTTAACTCTGATAACGCATCAACCGCAAAACTTGCATTCCAACAAGTCTTTATCATTTCCCCAAAACAACATGCAACTGTTTCTACAAACATCAATTTTCTCATGTGGCATTCCCAAGTCTTTTAACACATTTCTTTGTTTCGTAGTATGTCTCGGGAGCTTGGTTATTTTCCGGTAAATATTCCCGCATTGTTTTACAAAATGAATCCATGCAATTTTCAGCCACATTGTAGTCTGTTTTAATACTCATCAATCTTGAAGATAAAGATAAACGAGACCGACCTTCACGACAACCTTCATATATAGGTTGTTTCGCCGAATCCAATAGGTTGAAGAATCGACGTGCATCGATGTTCGGCATCTCTTCATGCGTTTGTTCATTAACAACTCTAGGAAAAGCATCTGACACCATTTCCATATATGGATTGGTCGTTGATTCTTCATAAATAACTTCTTCATTTCGTTGTACTTGTGCATCTTGCACACTATCTCTAACACCGCAATCTTCGCCGTGAAAAAACCAAATTTCATAATTTTCAATGAAACCCACCTTATCAGATGTTTGCAAACAATTTCTTGACTTCGATACTTCATGTTTTTGCATCTCTGAACATAAATGGCCACGAACAATATCCTTTCCCGTTGTAAATGCTTGCAAATTCGTTATAATTTATTATTTTTTGCATATTACAATAGTTTAAGTTTTGGTATTTATGATATTGATGATGTAAGAGGAATTGATTTCATATCGAACTCAATCAGTACGCAAAAACCGAAATATAGAGTCTAAAATTTCATTTATATCTCTTTCCAATTACATAATTAACATAGGATAACAATAATAATTTACATAAAAAAATAACTTTAACATAGAATCCTATCCGACAGCTACCTCCATCACCAAAACCAGTATCTTTATTTCTATAATCGAATCCAAAACAACCCTAACAAACTTCCTCACCACCGGTAAGAAAGTTTATCAAAGTTGTTTTAGATTCAACCATGGAGACAAAAGATACTTGATATTGGTGGTTTGTTTGATATAACCTTTGGTTCCCATATATATAGTTAAAGTTCCAACGGACATCCGTTGGAAATTACAACGGATGCCTGTTGCAAGATCTCAAGAATTTATTTCGACGGGTGAACCTCGAAATTACCAATATCAACGGCCATCCGTTACAATTGGTAACGGATTACCGTTACAATTGTCAACGGATGACCGTCAGAATATTTTCCTCGGATTCTAACGGTCTTCCAACGGACACGGCCAACGGAACTTATTCGTTACAATCCATCGCAAATTGTCAACGGATTTGTAACGGATTGCAACGGATATGCTCCCGTTGAAAGCATTAACATATCCGTTGCAATCCGTTGCTATTTTCTTCCAACGGACGGATCCGTTGCCCCGTCCGTTGGAAATAGCACGTTTTTTTGTAGTGAGAGCATTAATAAAATTCATTATCGTGGATGGAAATTTCTTGAAGAATGCCTATGGTTCAGTCTTGATCATTGCTACTGGTCAAGATGCCAGTTTTCACCAATATCTAGTTGCTTTTGGAGTAGTTGACTCCGAGAACGATGCTAGTTGGATATGGTTTATGATAAAACTTCAAGAGGTAATACCAGATGATCATGATTTGGTATTCGTCTCGGATCGAAATAAGAGTATTGCTAAGGTGATAAGCGAGGTATACAAGAATGCTAAATAAGTTTTGCGTTTGACATTTATCGTAAAATGTGAAATCGAAAGTTTACCATGGTAAGAAAACAGATAGGAAATCCATAGCCTAGAAGTTTAGAAAATTGTGCTAAAGCCTATTCGGTGATTCGATTTCATGAGCTTTATGAAAAATTCAAGACTAAGTACCCTCAAGCTGCTACTTATGTCGAAGATGGTGTTGAACTAGACAAATGGGCAAGATTTTATTTACCTAGGGAGCGGTACAACATTGATACTACCAATGGAGCCGAATCTATCAATTTGATATTTAAAGAGGCAAGAAAATAATCATTCTTACCAATGTTGGACGCTATAATTTTAAAGGTAGCAGATAGTTTAATAAGCATAGAAAAGAATCTAACGAAGGATCAAGTTCACAGAAGCTGACACCGCCGTTGGAGAGTATATTACACACACGGTTCATGGAGTCGACAAGGCTGCAGGTGCATGGACTAAACAACTTTACACTCGAATTCAATATCATTGGTGGTGATGGAAAAATTTATTCGGTGGATTTGAGAAGTCGAACGTGTAATTGTAGAGCCTTCGATATTGATAAATACACGTGTGTCTATGCTCTTACGCTACCAAAGGATGTTCCGATGATATAAAATCCACAATTTGTGTTCAAATTTCTATTTGAAAGAACAATATGCATTGGAATATGTACAGACAATTAATATTATTCCCCACCAGTCTTATTGGATCGTTCCGGATGAGATACGAGAATTGATGGTATTTCCTCCAGAAAAAAGAATCACAAGTGGGAAGAAGATTCGGTTAATTCGGATACCATCTGCTGGAGAATCACAATGAAAAGGACATAAAATAGTTTGTTGATGATTGAACACAAAAGAAAGTTGAAATATTGTTGTATAAGTATTGTTAACGTTCAAGAATTGTATTTGTATAAGTATTGTTTACGTTTAAGTATTGTATTTGTATAAGTATTGTTTACGTTCAAGAATTGTATTTGTATAAGTATCCTTCAATCGAACAAACCACGATCTATCAGATTTTATGATCATCTGAGGAATCCAACACAATCTTCACAGCAATCCAATGAATTGGTTTATCTGTTATAGGGTTTTAGTTATTTGTGATGAAATATAACACATATACATCATCCCATAGTATCCCTAAGTTACGAGGATACTCTTCAACAAAATCTGTAAAGCCGACATGAAGGTATTGGGGAAAACTTCATCATCGATGAAGGCTATCTGGTTCATACGGTTGTGGACCTTGGACTGCTTTTTCCTCAGCAACGCAAGACATTCGTCAATATGTTGTAGATGGTGAAAAAAATCTTAGTACAACATGTGAAAATTGACATTGTACAACGTGTGTACAACGGTGGTACAACGTGTGGTACGTGTGTACAACAATGGTAGAACGTGTACAACAACTGTTGTACCACATATATTATACCACAAACATTATACTACGAACGATGTACCATACATGCTACCACAAATGTTGTACCACGAACGTTGTACCAAACATTGTCCCATGGAGGTTGTACCATGTTGTATCGTACGTTGTTCCAAAAACATTGTACAACGTTCGTGAAAAAAAATAAAAGATGAAGAAAATTAAATGGTACATACCTCAGAAGAAATCTCTTTGGTTTGGGTCATAAGAATTTTAAAAAACTGTCAATCCTGAGTTCCCCCAATTCTTATTTCCATCCACCAACTTTTTCAATGATGAACTTTGTGACACGATTCTGGATCTTCGCGTCGTACTTAATCAAATTCGGTTGTTGTGTGCACTTGCTGGAGCATGCTTTAGCTCGAGCCTTCTCTCTAGATGCCTTTTCTACAGCATCCTCTTCACCAGAGGCACCTTTTTTTTGTGTTTCCTTGTGGTGTATAACGTCCTCTAGTACTTTGATGGTTGTAGTACACTTCGCATTTTGTTCTTCTTCATTTTCATAGTCATCATAAATATTTAATTCAGGTTGTACCTCTTTTTGGACATTCTTTATGATGCAATCTTCAATATTCTTGAGATGTCTTTTAAATTTGTTGAAACGTTCTTTAAAATTATTGAAACTTACTTCAAAGGTATTTAGACATCCTTTGACTTCTTTTTTAACAATGTTGAGATGTTCTTCAAAGGTATTTAGACGTCTTTGATTTTTTTTCAACATAATTGAGATGTCCTTCAATATTTTTAAAACGTTATTCAAACTATTGATATATCATTTGACGTCTTTAACACTTTTAAAACCTTCTTCAACACTAGTCATACGATCTTCAACACTTTTCAGACATCCATTGAATTGCTGGACCACCCTCGCGTACACAGCTTCAAACAATCATCTTTTGATTACGAGAGAGTTTGTTGGGGTATTTTTTGGGGCATCCTGGATTGTGGGGAAGATTTCAGTGGAGAAGGGATTAGAGGTAGAGCCAAGAATCGAGATGTGTCATACAACGTCCTCCTCGATTATGGTGATTTAGATAAACTAAGAAAGTTTTCAATGTTTCTCACCACCATTCCCTCATCGTAGAGGTTTTGAAAAAAAAAAGGAACACCTCTACTTATCCTGGACATCCAATCATCTACAATTGGATCAACTTGGCCTAGATCAAGACCTCAATTTCATTGGAGATGATAATACTGTTGATGTCCGAAAGTGAAAATGAAGAAGAATTGTTACTGTGTGGTATAACGTGTACGAGGTGTGGTTTAACGTGTGACTGTGGTACAATGTGCTTGTGTGGTACGGTGTTTGCATGTGATACAACGTGCTTGTATGGTACAATGTGTGTCTGTGGTACCACACACATTGTACCACAAACACCCATTATACCATACACTTTGTACCACATGCACACATTATACCACACACGATGTAACATATCTCGTACACATTATACCACAAATGTTGCTAGAAATTGGTATTCAATAGACTAACCTTTGTATTCCCAATTTCTTCATTCAAAACATGCAAGCCGTATCCACACATATTTTCAAATTTGTACTTCGACTTGCACATTCTTGGATATTCAGAGAATTCAAAATGCATCTTTTAGTATATGAACGGTCTCATATATAAGAATCTGTTAACAAATTTAGACACAAGTTATTAAACTAATCAAATGATTACGATTAATTAAATTAAACAAAATCCACACTTACCTTCAAGGGCAAAATAAACCTAGGACGTGTCTACATTTCCTTCATTTTGCCTTAAAAATTGTGAAGTATGTGTTTAACCTCACAAATAACCTCAAAAAACGTGAACCTTTTCCATGGAAAGTTGGTGTAAGCTTCCAAGTCATCGATAATTCGCACCAAGAAATTGTCGACGGGGCCATTGATTTTATTATTTCCTCTAATGGCCATTTCTAAAAAGTATAATATGACAATCTTCAACCGACCTTCAAATCTCGATAGTGAAAACATCATGTTCTTCATGTCGCTTGTAGTGATTGAGCTTTGGTTAGGCCAATACCTATCCTTGAACCCATTTCCACTAAGATTTAACCATTATGGTGGATATTCGTGATAATTGAGTCCACTTATCATGACGTGCTCTATCAACGAATATCAGATAGACACACCATTCAGCACGAATCCTTGTAAGGCGAAGAAGCAATGTCCACAACCCAACAGTTTTATTTTGCTTCATCTTCTCCATATAGAATAAATATTTAGATTGAGGAAGTTGCACGATGAACCATTCCAATTCTTCAGAATGCAAGGCTTCTTGCAGTTCTCAAATTGTCTTGAACAAAGAGCACTTTGTTGCAATTTACAAGAGTGCAAAAACTTACTAGAATAGAAATAGAATTATTTTGGATCCATTGGTCTGCATTGTCAAACAATAGAAAAAAAAGAAATGTTTAGTACTGTAACAAATAAAAAACCTGGAAAAACTTGTACAACGTGTGTATGTGTGGTACAACGTGTACAAGGTGTAGTACAATGTGTGTCTGTGGTACAACGTGTGGCTGTGGTACAACATGTGCCTGGGATACAACATGTGAGTGTGGTACAATATGTGATTGTGATTCAACGTGTGTTTAGGGTACAACATGTGCGTCATAGAATGCGGGGTGGTACAAAATTAACTCACACTATGGTACAATGTGTGTAAATAGAGAAAAGTTTAGAAAAATGGTGATAGTTGAAAACTTTTTCGTACAAAGATGAAAACCTAACGATGAACTTGACTACAAATACATACATATTCCAACGATATTTCGTGATACTAATCTGAAGAGGATAGGGGTGTAAAATGAGTTGCCGGCTCGCGAGCCAGATCTAGCTCGGACCATATTTGAGCGAGCCGAGCTGAGTATTTTCTAGCTCGTTTAAAAAACGAGCTGACGAATGAGTCGGCTCGTGAGCTGACGAGCTGGCTCACGAGCTGAAAAAAACCATGCACAAAAATAAAATATTTTCTTTTTTTTTGTATATCATATATAATATTGCATTTGATAAAACATAATATATCGTTTAAACATAGTATACTTTTATAATGTATTTTTCCGTTTTCTAATAATTGATATAACAAAATGAAGAAACATTTTAGTAAAATTACGAGCGGTCGAATTTAGTACAATGATATTTTATACTTTTTATTCGAAAAGGTTATTTTTTATATAGTACAATGATATTTTATAACATTATGTATGAATTAATGTTTTCATATTTTCGATATTTTATTTGATTCGTTTGATATGTTTATCATATATGATATTATAACTAATTCAAAATAATTAAAAAGTCTGGCTCGCGAGCCAGCTCGTTTTTTGGCGAGCTAGAGGTGAGCCGAGCTGAGTTGGGATTTTCCAACTCGTTTAAAAAACGAGCCGAGCTGAGCCAACTCGTTTTTTGGCGAGCTGAAGGCGAGCTGAGTCGAGCCAGCTCATTTTACACCCCTAGAAGAGGATGATGAATATGATGAGATTTCAAGATTTTGAGACATTTTTAAAGAATTTGGAGAATTATTTGAGACGGATTTGAAGATTTTTCGAAAATAAAAGAAAAATGAAAGAATTTCTTTTAATCTAAAAAATAAAATAATTAATAGTGGGAAGAATGTAAATTGTTGAGGTTTTATACAATATGAATGACATTTTGTAATATTTAACTAGATTACCATGATTGGAATTATTAATATTTTTTGCATAAAAAAGTAAATATATTAAATAGCTTTTATAACAAATTTATTCTGGCAAAGTGACATTTAGGGCTGGGAAAATATTCGAAGTATTCATATCCTATTCGAACCGAAAATTCAAATATCTGCTGATACAAATACAAATATTAGGAATGAGATATTCGACAAATACAAATAGTAGACTCAATTATCCGAACTATTCGTATCCGTAAATATTAAATAGAAAATTTAATTAATATATAGATACATATATAACAAAATTGATTTTAATGATCAAATTGGAAATAAAAAACATTATTAATCTTATTTAAACATTTATTATATAAATATATATAGGTAAATATGTAACATATTTATGATTGGAGGACTAAAATATCAAATACTTTAAAATAACTAATATTGTTGAAGATTTAATTTATACTCAAGATTGGTTCTAATCCAAATGGATTGGATAATGTTATAGACATATTGCAATATATGAAAAAAATACATAACTCACTAAATATATAACTTTTTGCGAATTTTATTTCAGTGTGTAATCTAACAATTTGTTTCATTGTTTAATTTGAATTGACGATATTCGTAGAATCATCTACGAAACAAAATTTAAATTACTGGTGTGGAGATAAATGTGAAGGACTTGTATTTTGTTTTATTTATATTATGTATATTTGTATCGATTTGAAATTTTAATTTTAGATCATATTTGATGATTTTTGGATTAAAATTTTTTTGATTCAGATACAATATCCGTATATCCGACAGATATACATATATTCGACAAATATTCGTATTCACAAATATCCAAATTTACAAAATACAATACTAAATTTAGATATTCACTAAATACCAGTGTTCTAAAAATCCCTCTAGGCATCCGCCTAGGCCCCGCCTAGGCGCTGGGCGCTTCCTAACCGCCCGCCTAATCTCTAGGCGGTCTTTTTTTTCTGAAAAAAAAGTAACGTCAAAACGACGTCGTTTTGGTATTTAAAGAAAAAAACTAACAATGATATATATCCATGCGTTTATCTTTTATCGACTTTAACATCATCATTTCATTTATCTTTTTATATGTATTCCATCGTTTATTATCTTTATCTAACTCTCTTGTCCTTGCATTTGTATCTAATACTCGTCTTTGCATTCATCCTTGTTTTCTTATCTTCTATCGTCTCTCGTATGTTGTCATCATCTTCATCTTTTGTCATCGCCTTCATTTCTCATCTTCATCTTTGTTTTGTCTCCACCCTTGACTTCATCTCTCGCATTCGTCATCGCCTCTCGCCTTTGCCCTTATCTTGGTCTAACATCGTCCTTGCTCGACGTCTATTTTTTATGTTTTGTTTATTTTATGTTATTTGTCATCGTATGTTTGATAGAATTTAATACTTATAAATATTTTTTATAAATACTAAACTTTATTTATTTATATATGTTTTTATAAAATTAAATATTTTATAATTATATTAAACACCGCCTAGTCCGCCTAAACACCGCCTAGGCTCTGGGCGCTAGGCGTTGGCTGTCCGCCCGCCTAGCGCCTAACGCTAGACGTTGGCTGTCCGCCCGCTTAACCCCTACCGCTTTCTTGAACCTTGCTAAATACAAATAAAATTTCAAATACAAATACAAATAAAATTTCAAATACAAATACAAATAATCCTATATTCACAAATATTCATTGTTTGCCATTCATTTTTTCACATTGAACCCCAGTTTTCTTTCTCCGCCCTAATTGTCCCTGCCGCCTCTGTTCTCTATCTCGCGCGCTCACTATCGCCGGAAATCTCCCGTCGGTAAGTCCTTCTCGCTACTTCTTATATTCGGCCATCTTCTTTTGCTTCGTATCCGTCTGCTCCGTCTCTCTTCACCGCGCCCGTGGCCGCCGCCTCATCCTCCTCCGCATCATAATGCTCTCTTTCTGTATATTTTATTAGCTTCCTCTTTCAGTGATTGGGGACTGTGGACGCTAGCTATGTGATTCGATTACCAATTAGATAGCTTTGCGATTGAGTTTGATTCTCTAGTCATGGAATTCGATGACTGAAGGTCTCGAGCTATTGAATGTGGTGGTCTTCTGCTAGTTATTATCTAAAGTAAAACACACGTTTGAAGGGAATAATTATATTCAATTGTTAGTGTATATAAGGTTCTTGATTATCTTGGTTCTGTTACTAACAATTTCTGTTACACTTAGGTTGGATGTGTCAATTTGTCTGCGCATACTTTTATCCTTACGTTTTGGGCATTGTATGAGATGAGAAGTTGAGACAGTGAGCAAAGCATAAGGGGGAGTCTAAATTAGAAACGGAATGGAGATAATTGAAGCTTTGGAGGAGATTCCAGTGCAGAATCCTCTAGTGGAAGACTTTTCTTCTGCTGATTTGACTTGGACTAAGTTCGGTACAGCCGAGCATCATGATGATGTCGCGCTCATTCCTTATGCAAGGGTGGATGAGTTCATTATTGGAGAATGCTCGAATGTGGAGTGCCCAACTCGGTTTCATATTGAGAGGGGAAGGAAACGCTCTCGGGGAAGCCTGAAGGAGTACAAGAGTGATGAGTATTTGGAATACAGGCTGTAAGTTTCAACCATCGGCTAGCATTGTGATCTTGTTCGTTTTGCTTTAGATTGAACTTCTTTACTTTGCTGTTTTCCTTTTCGAAGGTATTGGTGTTCCTTTGGTCCTGAAAACTATGGAGAAGGTGGGGGTGTCTTACCTAGTAGAAAATATCGTCTCAATACTAGAAATCGTGCTGCACGACCACAGTCAATGAGGGGATGTACTTGCCATTTCGTGGTGAAACGTCTTTATGCTCGTCCTTTGGTCGCGCTTCTCATATATAATGAAAGACGTCACATAAACAAGTCTGGGTTTATCTGCCATGGGCCTCTTGATAGAGATGCTATAGGCCCTGGTGCAAAGAAAGTTCCTTATATATGTAACGAAATTCAACAGCAAACTATGTCTATGATATATCTCGGTATTCCTGAAGAAAATGTGTTAGAGAAACATATTGAAGGGATTCAGAGATACTGTGGTTCAGATGCAACAGTAAATAGCCTTGCAACTCAATATGTTCACAAACTTGGGATGATTATTAAACGATCAACTCATGAGTTGGACCTTGATGATGAGGCTAGCATCAAGATATGGGCTGAGCGCAATAAGAAATCCATTTTCTTTTATCAGGAATCTTCAGAAACAGATCAGTTCATGCTGGGAATTCAAACAGAATGGCAGATGCAGCAATTGATACGTTTTGGGCATTGTAGTCTTATTGCAGCAGATTCGACGTTCGGTGTTAAGAGGCTTAAGGTAACAACGTTATCTCATGTCTTTACTTGGAGGAAAGTGTACGCTAATCCTAATCTTATAAAATATTGCAGTATCCTTTGTGCACACTGCTTGTATTTGATTCTAGACAGCATGCACTCCCCATCGCATGGATTATATCTCGTAGCGTTTCGAAATCTGATGTGGATAAGTGGATGAAATCACTACTTCAGCGTGTCCGTACTGTAGAGCCTGGTTTCAAGGTCAATGGCTTTATTATTGATGATGCTGCAGTGGAGATTGATCCCATAAGGTATGATCCTTCAACTCTAAATATGATGCAAAAGTGTTAATACTGACTCATGTTTCTGCCATTTCAGGGACACATTTTGTTGCCCCATACTTTTCTCGCTCTGGCGTGTTCGGAGGTCATGGCTTAGAAATGTTGTCAAGAAGTGCAACGACATTGAGGTGCAGAGGGAGTTATTCAAATGTTTAGGACAAGTTGTGTACAGCATTTGGAGTGGAACTGATTTATCGAAGGCGTTGGAAGATTTAATTAAAGATTTCGTTGATCAAACCGCCTTTATGCAATATTTCAAGTCTACTTGGATGCCTAAGATAGGTTAGGTCTCTTGCTTAAGATATTTATCTGCCTATCCTTCTAAATATGGTTATGCCCATGATACATACAAATATATAGGTGGATCCAGATTGCTGCTTCAGATGCTCGTGTTGTTGCTTGATTCAGTGCATAATGGTACTCATGTTTCCTTCATTTTCTACAGGAATGTGGCTTTCAACTATGAAAAGTCTTCCGCTTGCGAGCCAAGAGTCATCTGGTGCGATAGAAGCTTACCATGTAAAGCTGAAAGCAAAATTATTTGATGATACACACCTCGGAGCCCTTCAGAGAGTGGATTGGTTGGTACACAAGCTGACGACTGAACTGCATTCAAGCTATTGGCTTGATCGGTATGCTGATGAAAGTGATTCTTTCCAAAATGTCAAAGAAGAATACATTGCTTCTACTTCATGGCACCGAGCATTAGAGATTCCAGACGCTGCTGTTACATTAGATGAAAAGAATCACCTTTTTGCCAAAGTCCAGTCTCAGAAAGATGCCAATACGACACATATTGTATGGAACCCGGGATCTGAGTTTGCTTTCTGTGATTGCTCATGGTCCTTGCAAGGGAATTTGTGCAAACACATCATCAAGGTGAATTCAATTTGTGAAAACCATGAAGGCCACAGTCCCTCAATGTCACTTTGTTCGTTCAAACGGATACTGAAAACCCTAAAGGAGAAACCTATAGATGATTCGATAGCATTGGATCTGTCTATGGCATGGACTCTGCAGATGCTTGATCAGATAAAGCAAGTGATTCAACTGAACAATACAGACGATATCAGCAACATAGTTCGTGATCTGCCAGTAAAATGGACTTGTAAGAAAAGCAGAACAACAATAGGGATTCCCGCATCAACAAGTGCATTTGCAAAGAAAAAGAGTCAGAAACGGAAACGGTTATCACAGATGAGATGAGATGATGAATTATAGATAGATCAGTCTCAGCAAATGTATTAGAATCTTAACAATCTGTCACTATTTTGCAGGTCCAGCAAATAGTTCAGTACAAACGTAGAGTGAGCAACAGTGTAATTCTTTGTTATAGGATCCAACACCAATCTGTGTAAGTTATTCCCATTCACCACAAAATAATTTTATTAGCTCAATGCAGACTTCTCCACATCATGTCACATATGGTTCTTCTGCTTATTTTATGGGAAAACAGCTATTTTTTTTGTTGCGGTGATAATACAATGGGGTAACTTCAAAAATACTCTACTAAATCTAAGGTGCTTCAAAAATACCATTCGCTGGAAAAAAATAATTCCAACCTCAAATCTACCCTTAAAATATTGATAATTCTATATTACCTTTGTCGACAAATTTTCTCTCCTCTAGATTACCTCGATTTCTCTCTCTATTGTGGCGCGAAAATAATTGTTCTTCCACACCACGGCAGATTCGGTGAGAGTAGTTTGAAATCGACATCAAATTCGTTGCCAATAGGTTGAAATCGTTTGTTGTCAACAAATAAGCTTGCAATTAAGTAGATTCCGCAGAAAAACTATTGCACTGGGTCAAAGAGTCTTTTTAAGGGTCCAAGGGTCGTAGGGGTAAAAGGGTTGCAAAGGGGTCAAAGGGTCGCAGGGTTTAGGATAGAATCGCAGGGGTTCAAGGATCGGAGAGGGTAAAAGGGTTGCAGGGGTCCAACGGTCGCAGAGGTACAAGGGTCGCATGAGTTCAAGGGTCACAGAGCCTCATACGACCCTTGCGACCCATGTGGACATTACGACCTTTCCGGTCATTGCAACCCTTGCGACCCATTTGTCCATTTCGACCCTTGCGACCCTTTTGGCCATTGCGATCCATTTCGACCCTTCCGACCATTGCGACCCATTTTGATCCTTCCGACCCTTACGATCCATTTGTCCATTTCGACCCTTTCGACTAGTCTTTTCAATGTCAGACTATTGCTTTTTCCAGATGCTAACTATGCTTTTTATTTTACCAATGTCATATTCAAGACCATTGGGACACGTCTCTGTTACCCCTATATTAAAAGGTTCTTTAATATGGTCAATACATGCATCTTGGTCATTCTTTGTATTTAGTGTCTTTCTGAAATTTTATGAGTCCATTTATTTTTCATTAAATATGAGTTTATAAATAGAGGAGGAAAAATAAAAAAGTTACAACAATTTGCACCAAATCATCTCTTGTTTCGAGTCTTTCATTCTCTCAAAAGGACGATTTCTAACATATAACCCTAAATTCTTTGAAAAATCTTTGTTACCTTTGTAACCATTTTGACCTTCGTCACGAAGGTCACATGGTCGACCCAGGGCATCGTGTTGTCTATTTGTTACTTAAGGCATCGTGCTGTCTATTTGTTACTCAAGGTCTTGGTAATCGTCGGACTCGGTCTCTATGCAGATACACACAAGTACTTACAACGTGGATGAAGGACTTTGTGATGTATCTGCACTACATAAGGTCTTGGTAATCGGCGGACTCAGACATCAAGTTGTATCCGTGTTACCTAAGGTCACGGTTGGAGTTCAATTTTGAGAAGGCGGTGAGTCACACACAACTCTCCTTACAGAGGAGGGCTTTGATGTGTCTCTAAATTTGGCAAATTTGACCTTTTGTTCTTTCCTTTATTTCTTTAACTTCTTTTTGCATTTTTTTAACCGTTGAGACCTTATGTAACCTTATATAACTTTTGTGACCTTTATAACCTTTGAGACCTTATGTAATCAATATTAAAACATTAAAAATATCTTATTTTGCATCTATTGTTCGCAAGATTATGACCCATCGACTCATGCGACCTAATATGACCCGTTATGCGACGTTCAATCGGATTAAATTAGAATCAGGTTTAAACGGGAACCCATCCGACTCATGCGACCACACATGACCCATGTACGACTCATGTGACCATATATGACCCTTGTACGACTCACGCGACCACATATGGCCCTTTTACGACTCATGCGACCCAATATGACCACATATGACCCATGGACGACTTATGCGACCACATATGATCCTTGTACGACTAATGCGACCCAATATGACCACATATAACTCTTGTACGACTCATGCGACGCAATATACGACTCATGCGACTTGTCGTTTTGCTGTCAGACTCTTGTCTTCCGACCTATGTGACCTTTTCGACCCATATGACCATTCCTACCCATGTGACTTGTCGTTTTGCAGTCAGAATCATTTCTTCCGACCCATGTGACTTGTCGTTTTGCTGTCAGACTCCTG
>CM071867.1:3582064-3620872 GCA_036759665.1 Gynandropsis gynandra | reverse complement strand
CATGTGACCTTTCCGACCCATGTATATAAGTTAACGTCTACGTCTCTTCTCTTAGTATGCGTATCTAACCCATATTTCTATGAAAGATATTTTTTAACTTTATGACCTGCGTGACGCAGTCACCATTGTCGACGCAGGGCATCGTGTTGTCTATGTATTACTCAAGGTCTTAGTAATCGGCGGACTCAGGCTCTATGCAGCATTGACGAGTTGCCGGGGTGACTTAGGTGACGGTGTTGGGTCACTCTTCAAGTGTGACTAGAAGACAAAGTACATGGCAGGAGATGACTTAGGTGACGGTGTTGGGTTACTCTTGGGTCACTCTCGATTAATGAACTATCTCTCTAGTGAACCCATGCGACCCATGTAACCCTCATTTGGCATTAATTAGTTTGACGTTGTAAATATATTATTTTGATTGGTTTTTGGCATTTTATCATTATAAACTTGTAAATTCGTCGAGTTCATATCTATTCATCCATATATGCGACTAAGCGACCCATGCCATTATCAATATATTTGAGTTGTATATGTCTAATTTAGAATCAATATAGATAATAATATAAATAATATCGGCATTTGAACAAAATGTTAAATGTATTGTTTAATCATCCGCCGAATTCTTAAAACACTAATATCACTTTTGAAACACAGACATTGGTTATACACAACTCAACTAGGTACACATGGGTCATAATCTGTTTTAACCGTTGATTGACGTTGTAAATATATTGTTTTGATTGGCTTTTGTCATTTTATCATCATAAACCCGTAAATTCGTCGAGTTCACATCTATTCATGCGTATACGTGACTCATGCGACCCATGCGACTCATGCGACCCTCATTTGGAATTAATTAGTTTGATGTTGTTAATGTATTCTTTGATTGGTTTTTGTCAGTTTATCATCATAAACCCGTAAATTCGTTGAGTTTGCATCTATTCATCAATATATGCGACCATGCGACCCATGCGACCTTCATTTGGCATTAATTAGTTTGACGTTGTAAATGTATTGTTTTGATTGATTTTTGGCATTTTATCGTTATAAACCTGTAAATTCATCGAGTTCGCATCTATTCATCCATATATGCAACCAAGCGACCCATGCCATTATCAATAATTTGAGTTGTATATGTCTAATTTAGAATCAAGATAGATAATAATTTAAATAATATCGACATTTGAACAAAATGTTAAATGTATCACTTTTGAAACACAAACATTGGTTATACAGAACTCAACTAGGTACACATGGGTCATAATCTCTTTTAACCGTTGATTGACGTTGTAAATGTATTGTTTTGATTGGTTTTTGTCATTTTATCATCATAAACCCGTAAATTAATCGAGTTCGCATCTATTCATCAATATATGCGACCATGCGACCCTCATTTGGCATTAATTAGTTTGACGTTGTAAATATATTGTTTTGATTGGTTTTTGGCATTTTATCATCATAAACCCGTAAATTCGTCGAGTTCGCATATATGCGACCCATGCCACCCTCAATTTTGATTGTTTTTTGACATTTTATCATTTTCACCAGAATTCCCGCCAAATGGCTCACCAAAATTTAAAAAACATTTCGAATTCCATCTGACGGCGATTCGATGTCAGGGTCATGTTTTTTCATATTCCAGCCGTTTCTTTTTTTCTAATAACGACACACACACTCTCTCTAACTGTCATCATCATCATCATCATCTTGCCGAAAATGCAATATTTCGTAGAAGCAGAGTCATCTTCTTCTGGTGAGAGGATTTTCATGGTACCAGTCACGCGTTCAAATCTGGTCGTAGATGCAGTGGTAAGTGAACTCAAATCGACTTATTCGATTCATCAAATCTGGTTGTATAAGCATTAGTTTGGCGTTGTTGTAAATTTATTCGGTTATCGCAGACACTTCCGATAGGGTTTGCGAGGTTGAATGGTCTTTGCGGTAGACGATGTAAGGTTGATATGATAACTAATTACACAAACATTTGGGAGGCAGATCTAAGGCTCGTGAAACGCGGTGGCGCTAGCATCACTAGGGGTTGGACAAAGTTTTGTGACGATAATGGCTTTAACGTAGGTTGTACCCTCAAAGTCGAACTGGACACCGTTCTTGATGATGTACCTTGTCTACTGCTTGCCCCTATAATCTTCATAGATTGAGTTCCGTTGTATTTTGATTGCTTTGAACCTCATTTGAACAACAAAATTCATGTTTGTATTTGGTTGGTTTTTTTACTATTATTCAATCGAATGTATTATTGTTAGAATCGATGTTTTTGTGGATTTACTATTATTGTAATAAGGGTCGCAGAGGGTCCAAGGGTCGTAGGGGAAAAAGGGTCGCAGAGGGTCCAAGGGTCGTAGGGGAAAAAGGGTCGCAGAGGATCCAAGGGTCGTAGGGGAAAAAGGGTCGCAGAGGTACAAAGGTCGAAGGGAGACAAGGGTCGAAGGCAGATAAGGGTCGCAGAGGGTCCAAGGGTCGTAGAGGGTACAAAGGGTCACACGGTCCAAGGGTCTAAAAAAATGTTTACTCGTTTATTCAACTTGTTCTTTTTTTAACAGTTTATTTGTAACATAATTTTGGGATTGGATAATTCAACTTTGTACATTGTAATTTTTTTAAAAATTATTCATATTATTTGTAAATAATAAAGCGTAAAGGGTCGCAGGGGTCCATCGTCGCAGAGGTACAAGGGTCGCACCATTTGTCCTTTGCGAACCTTTTACCCGTTCGACCCTTGACCTTGCGAGGGAGAAAAGGGTCGCAGGGGTCCAAGGGTCGGAGAGAGACAAGGGTCGTAGAGGGACAAGGGTCGCAGGGGTCCAAGGTTCGAAGAGGTACAAGGGTCGCAGGGGTCCTAGGGTCGAAGAGGTCCCTCTGTGACCCTTTTACCTCTTCGAAAGTGTCGAAATGGACAAATGGGTCGCAATGGCCGGAAGGGTCGCAATGGTCGAAATGGACAAATGGGTCGCAAGGGTCGCAATGACCGAAAGGGTCGCAATGTCCACATGGGTCGCAAGGGTCGTATGAGGCTCTGTGACCCTTGGACCTGTTCGACCCTTGTACCTATGCGACCGTTTGACCCCTGCGACAATGTACCAAATATTAAAAAAAACGATGTACCAAATGTTTACATCTACAATTAAAAAAAACAATGTATCAAATATCAAGTTAGTTTTCTTGGGATTCATAGATACGTTATCCATTACTAAATATATCAGCCGTTATCTTCTCACGCATGGAAGTAACATTGTCGTCGCAAATAAAGTGAAACATATTCCTCATTTCAATAACGAGGCTTCTACGAATTTGTAGGAGAAAACACCACATTCATTCGTACTTTGGTTTTGTGATAGACCTTCATAATACCCATACTTCCATTCATCTTCTCCAGAAGGCAAAGAAGGAAACCTTCCGAGAATGAGCATCTTGGGGACAACTTTTCTTACCTTCTCAATCACCGGATCGACATGCGTTTCCTTAAGCTTCATCTGGCAGTCGTATACCGTGATGCATCGGGTTTTGAAATCCGCTTTGATTGCTACCCAATGACATCCTACCCATCGATTTTTGTCCGTTAGAATGTTTAGATTCGAGACAAAACCTTCATAATCACTAATTGGTGTCTTCCTACTTCTGAATGGTTACTTGGCATTCAAAAAATTACTAAGCATTTCCGAAAAAGTTTCCATATCCTCGTACATCCACATCGAGAACGTCTGCATGAAAGCAACAAGATAAACGTAATAATTCTGATTCGTGCTGTGATTCAATGCTGAACGAGAAGACAGCACCATCAACGCCTCATCCAATTGCTGCAAAAAAAAATGAACACACTTGAATACATATGACACAAAACTCTGTGAGACTAAGGGTTTAAAAAAACTTACATCATCTTCAAGCCATACGTTGACATTTAATATAATCTACCAAAACTTTGGCCCCCGAGGAATATCTAGCTCAGATTTCCACCACCGCTCATGTCGAGGTGCCTTAAGGAACCAATATAGTTTAGTCAACTTTTCACCGCTAGCGTCAATGAAGGAAGGAAATCGGCTTATCAAGTACTTTACTAATCCCTTGGGAATCCACACAAACTCCTCTTCCCCTTCAGGTTCTTGAACCATTATTTTTTCTCTTTTTGCCGGTGGAGGTTCAACATATGGCGCAGACTCATTCGATAAATGTCCAGGATCTGCATAACATTTACTTCATTAAACATATGGCGACCAATGCGACCTATGCGACCCATGCGCCCCATGCTACCAATGCGACCAATGCGACCTCAAATGTCCGTACTTACTTGGTGGTGCTGGAGTATCCTTGGCAAGAACATCGTCGGCGATGTCATCGACTGGACCCACTCTCACTAAAGTATCTTTAGTGTGCGACCCATTCGACTTTAGCGACCCAGTGATCAATGCGACATATGAAACCCATGCGACCCATGCGACTCTAACGATCCTGCAGCTTATGCGACCCTACGACTCTAACGACCCTACGACTTATGCGACCCTACGACTTATATGTTCCGATGGAAATTAACACTTAAATGACCTTTTCACTAAATATTACTTACTTGGTGGAATTCTATCAGGAGCAATGTTTGCCAAATCCTCTTCTAAGCCATCTCCGCTTGGCTCTTTTCTTGACACTAGATTTGGACGTCGAAGAATTCAAAACCAAAATCACTAACAGTGTCAAAAGATTGGTTTTCGATGATCGCAACTTTCTCGGTAGTCTTTGATTTTGGATTAGACATATGAATCCCGACATCCCTTAGAAGGTCTCTTACGGCGTTGATGATTCTCTTCTCCGACTTTCTTATTTCCTCTATTAATTTATGCTCCAGTGTCGGAGGGACTGCATCATCAGCATCAGCATCACTCACGCTCTCCTTCCTCTTAGTCCCTTTTTCCATCTCCTTTTTTTGATCACCAAGAGCTGCTTTTCGTGTCAGTAGTTCTTGCTTACGGATATCCTCCCAACAAATACCTTTCGGATTTCTATGCAGATGTTTCATCCATATCAGAACATCGGGATCGTCACATCCCTCGTAATCCTCCAGATCAGAAAGTAAAGCTTCATCTACGTGTTCAGCACGAAGAATACTTAGAATATCCTAAAAAAACAAAAAAATAACCATTATTACCCTCTGTGACCCTTGTTTTCCTTGTGAACCTTATGTAATTGTTACCTTAGAATCTCCAATCTGTCTTATCACATCTACATACTTCGGGTTAAAATTGGATTTAACCATCTTCTTGCACATTCTTGGGCATGATCGATGCGCATCCATAACCTCAACATACCATCCTTTTCCGCCCAAACTAAGGATGGTTTCGAACGGAAGTAACAGAAACATTAAAACAAAATGATAAGAATGCAAAAGTACGACAAATTCAAGTTATTCGAATAATATATACAACTTACCATTAGTGGGATCATGAAACCGCCACAATACCATTTTGGTTTCGGTGATTCCCCGCTAACGTGCTTGCCGCAAGTATCCACAATCTTCTCGAATGTATAACGATCCCATGGAAAGCCTTCACAAAATTCCAAGTCATCAACCATGTCAATGAGATCATGGGTGATAGAGTTTTCTGCTGAAGGCTTGTGAGCCATAACTTGCGCCAACAACATCAAAGTTGCCAACCTCTCTCGGTCGTCAGAATTCTTCCCCTTCACAAGCTTTTCACTGACTTGTTCGGGGGTCACCTTTCCACGGTCGAAATTCTTCAGCCTGAATGTGACACCCATCATGGACTCCCATCCTATGGGATATGGTCATCATTTCAATCCAGAAATTAGTGCGTGCTCCACTATAGAGTACCGGATGGGAATGCCGTTTATGACGAACCAAAACTCCGTCTTGTCCTGTATAATCACGGAATGATTTAGTAGGACACACATTTGAACCTTCGTCAATGTGGAGTCACATTATAAATGGAAAAAATGCCTAAATTGTGACTCCTTCTCGAAGTAATGCAACTCGTGTTCATCTAAGATTCCTCTTAGCGTCCTTATTGTCTCGTGAGGATAATACTTTGGTGATCTTTGGCATCCTGTCCATGTGCTTGAATTCATACATAACCTTCGGCTTTGCCGGCGCCACCTGTAAAATGACCAATTACGAATACATTATACTTCTACCGACTTAAGCGACCCATGCGACTCGTTCGACCCATGCGACTCAACCGACTCAACCGACTTGTGCGACCCATGCAACTCAAACAATCCTCAGACACTCTGCGACACTCAACCGACTCACTGAAACTCAACCGAACCACGTCCCTCAAACGACCATTGCGACCCATTCCACTCACCGAGACAACCGACTCACTAAGTCGAAGATGGTCATGCAACTCCTGCGACCCTTGCTACTCAACCGACTCACTGAGTCGAAGATGTTCATGCAACTACTACGACCCTTGCGACCTAACCGACTCAATGACACTCAATCATTTCAAATCAATAAACCATTTGTGACTTTAAAGCTTGCAAAACCCTAGAAATCGATCTACTTACACTTATTGACGCCATTGAAGATTGACTCGTGCTCTCTTCGTCACTACTGCTGCTGATTCTAGCATTTTCCTTCTCGCCAACTTCAAATCGATCCCTCTCAAGTTCGACATCACTCATTTCTTTCTTGCTATAAACTTTTAAACAGGTTTCATGTCGAAAAACTGTTCGGCTTTCTCGTTTTTGAAAGTTTTTCACGTCGAAAAGCTGTCGAACGTGGGTTTTTCACGTTCGAACATTAAGGGCAAATTTGTCTTTTCTTTAGTTTTTTTCGGATTTAATAATTATTTTAGGAAATGGTATCTTTGAAGTGGTTTAGCCCTATAAGGGTATTTCTGATATTCCGCCAATACAATGTTATTCAGATCCTATAGTCGTGACTTCTCTTGTAAAGTTTCAGATTCAGCTTTCATTTGCTGGGAAATTATTCTGAAAGATTTTATCATACTACCAGCCTCTTGCAGTTTCAAAGAATGAGCCGCAACTTTAAAATGGCCTACAAATCTTTCAACTACCTTTATATTTTTCAAAATTTCTCTAAACCACGTATTGTATCTCAAACCACCAAAAAAAATCAAAACACCCGAATTGTTTTTAAAAACGAATTTTTGGAAACTTTTTGTGTTACTTTGGATTGATAGAAAACTTAACCATCGTCTTTTTTGGTCATCGTATTGATATGGCAAAGGGAATTGTAGACCTGATTATCAGATGTCGTGTTTTTCTTCAAGGAGATTTGGGAAACTTAAGGGTGGTTGAGTGAAGACATTCTGCTTATATATATATATATACAAATATATATGTACAAATATTTATATGTATATATAAATATAATATGGACATCTGTTGCTTGCCAATATCATAATGAACTAGATCCAAGATTTCTAGCAATTGAATTATCGAATTTGGACTTTTGCTGCTTACTTGTAACACAATGCTCATGAAAGGGTAATGTGACCCTTTTGAGCCCCGGGAAAAGACCTCGATCTGCAAGAATCTTCAAGCCTCATTCCGACATGTGATCCAGTTTTTGGTGCCACAACATAGTTGAGTCTATTGTTGAACTTGATTCTGTAATATTTGTTTCTCCTTCCCGTAGTGTATTTCATTTAAACATGTACAGATTTGACGCTATCTTTTCAGCTTTCAGCACGACCAGCACATTCATGACAACTATCATGATTCAATTCTCTACATAGGTTTTGTACCCTATGCCATCTAGTTGTCCAATAGACAATAGATTCTTTTCAAGTCTTCTACGTACCGTACCCCTTGAATGGTTCGTATAACACCATCTTCAGTTTTCCATAAACACAGATCCTCTTGAAATAGGTTCATAATCATGGAATCATTCTCTCCGATAGGTCATATATCATGACGCTCCTGAATCCATAAGCCATACATTTGAGAAATTTTCTCTGTCTTCAGTAATCGTGGTTACCTCGCTGTACACCACTTCACCATTATGGGCATTTGCAACGTTGCTTTGAGATTTTGCTGCTTTCTTTCTATTTTTATTATAATGCTAACATTGCTTCTTCGTATGATCTTTCTTTCCGCAGTGAAAGCATTTAATAACCTTCTTACTCCCTGACTTTGGTTTGTTAGCATATTGACTCCCACTTGAACCATGTTCCATTGATTTCCCTTTAATCCCCGCTAGGGCCTCTGCTTGTTGCGAGCCTACCAATATGTCCTGCTTGTTTTTCGCCTCTGTTCTTCTTTCAGAACAGTAGTTACAACATCGTCAAAAACTATATAGTCTGTGAGAAGATTGATAGTCATGTTCACGATGAATGAATCATACGAATCTGGTAAACTTTGGAACAAGATCCCAGCACGCTCTTTTAGATCTATTTTGTAACTCATTTTGGAGAGTTTCGAAGATAGCGTATTGAGCGTACTTATATGCTCTGTCACGGAAGTAGATTCCGACATCTGGAAGGTGTACAATCTTTTTTTTTTCAAGAATATCTTGTTATGGAATGACTTTGTCTCAGATAGTTTTGAGAGATACTCCCAGATTTCTTTTGGAGTCTCCAACTCTTCTACACTATTGAGGATATTATCAATGAGACCAAAGTGCAAATTGGTGATGACACTTTCATTTATTGTGTTCTAATGCTAATCAGCCATACCATTCGGCTTTTCCCCAATATCTGCCAAAAACTTCTCTTTCATCAAAACAACCCTCATTTTTGTTTTCTATGTCGAGAATTATTCCCGTTGAACTTCTCTATCTCATACCGTGTTGACATTTTATTTGTATTTATCTCAATATAATCCAATCATTGTATGAAAAACTGGTATTAAACCAGAGTTTTGATACCACTATCAGGATCGGACGTGGATAAATAACTGTTAGGCAACAAAATAGATATGAGAAAAATAAAAAATTGGGCAACGGGATTTTACGTGGTTCGGCAAAGTGTCTACGTCTACGGGCGAGTAATAGAAGGTTTTTATTGACTCTCAAGAAATGAAAACACTTGTCGCAAATTATAAGGAGAAAACACTGATATTTCTCTCTAACAATTTGGAGAAAATTTCTCTCAAATACCCAAGAGAAAATATCCAAAAAATTAAGAATTTTTTTCTCTTGTGTTTCTTCTGCTGGATGGGATGCAAAACTAAGGTGATAATACCTCGTATTTTTAGGCATAATTTTGGAAAAAAATTCAACACTTGTGGGACCACAAGGTTAATATTTTTCTACAAAACGGTTCATAATATATTTGACTATCAACAAAATGAGTTTTTTGACTTTTCATGTTCAAGGTTGAGATTATGTTCTAACACATCTCATGACTCTACAACAATATGACATTGTGCTTTGGATGATCGTAGTACTCATTCTTTGTGATAAACCAAGAAATGCCTTTGAATTTCTTCCATTAAAGCATGAATCAAGGAAAATAAGTAAGTATAATCAACGTTTCCATGTACATTAATCCTATTGCCTAATTGCCTTCGTTCATTAGCCACATCTAGCGGTGTTAATTGGACTGGCCTAGTCCAATTAATGGTGAATTGAGTTATGTTTAGGTTAGTCCAATTCGGTCCATATTTTATATGGATTATAATTTTTCATATCAATCTGGCCCACAAAAATCCATGAATTATATAGATTGACCCGCATGTTAAATATTTTAAAAAAATTATAATAAATAATTAATAAAAATATCAAAACACATTAAAATTTGAAACATTAAAATAATTCCTAAAGAACATATATAATCCAAATAAAAATCTAAAATTTCAAAACAACACTTTATCTTCAATCCTTGAAATAATATATAAAAAAACAGATATATAAATCAAAATTATATCATATTCTCCGTCATACTTAAAACTATGCATCAAAAAACGATAACAAAATAAAGCTTGCACATTTTTAGGGAGAAGTCAACTTCTATATTTGTTCAAAATCTGGGAACCAATACTAAAAGATGGTTTAGAAGAAACAATATATATAGGAATATTTAGCACATCACAATCCATATATGCTAACGCACTGTATCGATGTCGATTATCATTCTAATAGTCCAAGACATCTAAATCGGGATAATCTGATATTCTCAATTTCTCTTCATTAATATATATATATATATATATATATATCCAAAACTGATTTAACTTTTTCTTCACTCGCCTTAGAAATATCATCATATTCATAGAAAGCCTATAGTGATAATAACTTCGCATCCAACAAATTATATTGAAAATAAATATTAATATTAAACTTAAAATACAAACAAACTAGAAAACTTACTCCAAGAATGCCCAAATGTTGGCTTGTAGTACCACGTTGAGAAGAAGATGCAATGTTAACATCATTTCCCCAAAAAAATCAAACTTGCTTTGATATGCTTCAAAAAGCTAAGTCATTCATCTTCACATGCTCAAACTTGTATTTGGAAGTTTTTGCATCAATCTTGTCCAAACGTTGTTTAACAAAATGACATTCATCCTATGATGAAGTATAACACCCATGGCTAGAATATCACCATGTTCCTCCCAATGTTTGTTGAAATTTTAAAGCATACTACGTACCATATTTTTTTATAAGAACATCATTACTCTTCGTATTTTCCTTTAGAAAACACTCGATATTCCAAACTTTTCCATAGTATAAATTTGAATTCGAATAACTTGAACCTGACATCAATGTGGTAATCATTTGAAAAAGTCTCAACGAATCACATGTGCTATTTGCTAGCCCATTCTTCACTTGAAGGAAAAAACTTGTAATATTTATCAACTAATTTGAACCTATTAAAATCTCGTTGATACTTACGAACCTTTTCAATCATTAGAAGTCCATCTATTAGACGCATCCATTGACAAAAAAAAATCTTTGCCGCAACCTTCTAATTCTACTCATCTCTCAAAAGCAATCATCCTTGATTGTGAATCCTTGATATACTTATCTTAGTCACGATATCACCAAGCACATTTAAACCATCTTTCAAGATAAAATTTAAAATATGTGCTAAACATCTGACATATAGAAATTTACCATCACACAAAAAGTTATTGTCCAAAAAAAAGTCTTTCTCTCAAAATATCTTGTAATACATCATTATAGGAAGTATTATCTAAAATAATGGTGAAACTTTTGTTCTATATTCTCTAATCTTTCAAAAACTTATGAATCGTAGTAGTCATAGTTTCACTGTTATGTTGAATAGGCGTATAAATGAAACACAATACGTTACTATTAAGTTTCCACTCTTCATCCACATAATGTGTCGTTAAACACATGAACCTTCACCATGGAGAGTTTTTCAACAATCAGAAGTCAAAGATATTCTACTAGAAATTCCTCCTGACTCAAATTTAATCATCATCTTATTTGTTTCAAAATGCTCCAAGTCACGAGATTTTTTAGTATGTCTACTATGAGATTTATTACTAGTATTGAAATATGCAACTAAGTCTCTAAAGTACTCATGCTCAATAAAGGGAAATATGAGATAATGTACGATGATTAACTTGGTACAGTTCCTCAGCAATTTTTTATCAAAATTTTTCGATTACACATTTTCTTCAAAATTTCTAAACATTATACACATCTTCTTAAACAATTGTTTTTTAGGACATTTGTTTCTTAAATGACTATCTAAAGTTGTAGTTCCATGTGTAGATGTCTTTTGTACATATTTTTGTTTTCAATGGATGTACATGGCACTCATCTATCCTAA
Organism: Gynandropsis gynandra; assembly: GCA_036759665.1. NCBI lineage: Eukaryota > Viridiplantae > Streptophyta > Magnoliopsida > Brassicales > Cleomaceae > Gynandropsis > Gynandropsis gynandra. Next base: position 3,609,140 of record CM071867.1, on the reverse strand, counting down.
TAAATGTTTCTACGTGTAAGAACTAAGTTTCTTTTTCCTTTTACGAGTAAGACTTATATCTATATCATCGTTAGATACTTCACTATTCTCGTTCAATACCAATGCTACTTCCATAGTAGCTCAATGTCATTCATTTGATGTTGAAAAAGCCATATACAACCATAAGAAAAACAAATTTAATTTTCTGATTGTGATCCAATGAATTTTCAAAAGAAATATAATTATATGTTTGAAAATTAGTAATTATAGACCAAAAAAACACGGCACTACCGAGGACGAACTACGGACGGACCACAGACAAAGTCGACAACTTAGAGGACGAACCACAGATAACATACCACGCATAGATATGTATGAGGATGAAGAAAATAGAAGAAACCGAGACCGCGAAGGAGACAAAAGACGAGGAAAAAGACGCCAAGTTACGGATGAAAATGAAGACAATAGACGAGACTAGACCACGAACACAGACGATAGACGAGACCACAGACGAGACGATAGACAAGAGCCGAGACCACGGATGAGACCAAAGATGGGGATAAAGACAGTACACGACGAATAAATACGAAGAAAAAGAACGAGACAAGACCACGATCACGGATGACAAACGATAAAAGAGGACAAGACGATAGACAAAACCAAGAAAGAGACCAAGACGAGGATGAAGACATCAAAGGAAGATGAATGAGGAGGATAATCTTAATGGACCGTTATAAAGTTAAGCCGGGGGAGATGGAAGCGGATACCAGATCACGAACATGGACGAGATTTTGAACCACATACGAGATGACATATGAAGATGATAGAGAGCTCACTTTCAACTGACGACAAAAGAAACTCATAGAGGGAATGTAAACGCAAGTAGAAGGGAAGAAGATATACGTTATTTGTAGGAGAAAAAATAAAAATTTATATGAAATATTGTAATTATATGTTATTATTATTATATATAATATGTTTTTAAATCTAGACCGCATGGATTGACTATGGGCTAACCCATATGATCGACTAAAATTTTGGTCCAGCGCAGAAGTCCATTTTTAATATGGGTTGAAAAAAATGAAACTAGCATGTACTTATTAGGGGTGCTGAATAGATCGTCAATCCATGGGTTGAATTGAATATTTTTTTAGTCATATAAAAAGTGGGTTTATGGGTTAGGCCATAATTTTAGTCGAGCCATATAGATTAATCTATATGGACTATGAATTAACGTGCATGCTAGATTAAAGTTATATATTTATTATATATAACTTATATACATAATATTAATAATAACATATACTTTTAATTTGTTATAGAAAACAAAATATAGTTGTAAATCATCCATGAAGATGAAAATTATGCTTTGAAGTTTAAATTTTCAAAATATTTATTTGTTGTTGTTTTTATTTGAAATTTTTAGACTTTTATTGAGTTTATCTATGTTTTTATGAATTATTTTAATGTTTTGAAGTTTCAAATTAGTTAGATATATAACTTAGGGACAAACTCCTATTTCCCTCCATGTTTGCTTAATTTGCCTACTTCCTGTTCATGTTTTGCACTCATCTCATTCCCTCATCATGTTTTGATCAACATCTTATTTCCCCTCATATTTAAAAAATCTGTCCATGACCCCCTCCATATAAACTTCCGTTAAATCGTCCAATTTTACTTCAAACCCCTAAAAATTCTTCAATTTTAACCCGATTTTCGACCCAAATCCACCTGACCGGATCCAGAATGAATTTTCACCCGGCTTAGACTCAGTTTTGATCCGGTTTAGATGCAATTTTGACCACAATTTGAAACCAATTTGACTCGATTTAGACTCAATTTAAACCAGAATTTAGGTCCAATTTTAACTTGGTTTATACTTAATTTTGCCCTTAATTTAAAACCAATTTTGATCCGGTTTAATCTCAATTTAAACCAAAATTTGGATGCAAATTTTTTTGCCCGATTAAAATCCGGATCAATATGAAATTTTAACCGAACTCTTAATTTAAATAAAAACCAATTCTTATCAGTTTTTCAATTTTGACCTAAATTTGGTCCAATTTTGACTCGAATTAGATGCAATTTTGAGACAATTTCAATTGAATTTTGAGTAATTCGGGTTTTAATCGAGTGAAAATTAAAACCAGATCAAAATTACACCTAAATCGCAATTAAAATTGCACTCAATTTTGATTTTCACCCGATTAAAACCCGAATTAATATGAAATTGAATTGAACTAATTTAAAATGTAAACAAAAACAAATCATTTTTTTGTTTATTCGAATTAGACCCAAATTTGATCAAATTATGACTCGAATTTCAGTATAATTTTTTGAGTGATTCGGTTAATCAAATGAAAATCAAAATCGAATCAAATTTGTACCAGATTTGTGTTAAAATTGCACCCAATCTCGATCCGATTTTGATGTTCACTCGATTAAAATCCGAATCACTCAAAGTTTCATCAAAGTTAGGTCAAAATTGCACCCAATTCGAGTCAATATTATACCAATTTTGGGTTAAAAATCGAACAAACTGACAAGAATTGATTTTTATTTAAATTTTGGTTCATTTTTAATTTCATATTGATTTGGGTTTTAATTGGATTAAAATAAAAAATAGATTAAAATAGTACCCACTTTGAGTCAAAGTTATACCAATTTATAGTTAAAAATCGAACAAATCGATAAGAATGAGCTTTTATTTAAATTTCTTTTAAATTTTGTTTAAATTCATATGGATTCAGGTTTGATTGGATGAAAATCAAAATTGGATCCAAATAATGGTCAAAATTGAGTCTAAACTGGATTAAAATTAAGCCTAAACCGAGTCAAATTTGGACTCAATTTCTACTGAAAATTGAGTCCGAATCGGGTCAAAATTAGAAGTTTAAATGGAAGGGGTTACAAACAGAATTACAAAAGATAAGGGGAAATAAGATTAGGACCAAAACATGATGGGGGAATAAGATAGTGTGAAACATGAAGGGTAATAAGCAAATAAGTAAGCATGAGGGGGGAAATAAAGGTTTGCCCTATAATTTATATACATATTATTAATAATATATAATTATAATATTTTTTATAGAACACAAAATATAATTGTAAGTCATCCATGAAGATGAAAATTATGTGTTAAAGTTTCAAATTTCAAAATATTTAATCAAATATTGTTTTTATTTGAATTTTTAGACTTATATTTGGTTTTGTCTATTTTTTATGAATTATTTTAATATTTTGAAGTTTTAAAGTATTTAAATATTTTTATTTGATTTTTAGTAATTTATTTAGATTATTTAGAATTTTTATATAAATTTATAAATTGTATAAAAAAAGTTTAACTTGCGGGTCAGCCAATATGATCTACGGGTTATGATGAACTGGACCAATTCAAAAAATTACTGTCTATATAAAATATGGATTGTACTGGGTTAACCTAAAATTAATTCAACTCGTAGTGATTTGGGTTGGACCAACCCATTTAACACCCTAATACTTATATGGATCGGGTCATATCAACCCAATATGTACTCTAAATCCCTTCATGTGCTAAAAAAGGCCACTATTTCCATTGATGTAATGAACTATTGGTCCCATGACATCTTCTCTTCAAAACTTGCACAATTTGGCAAGCCGGAGAAACACACCGGTATGTGTATCAAAGATGGAAGAATAATTCAAGCTCTCCATGCAAGTACCAAAATACCTCTTCGATGTAGGGTTTGGACCATCACTCACACATATCAAGAATTAGTTGGCAACCCCACGAATCAAATATATTTATGCAATGAGCCTCGTGCTAAACTTGGTATAGAACATAGTCGAAAATGGTGTGCCTTAAATGAGATAAGAGAGTCCTCAAAATATTTGGAGTAATGTGGCACATGCTTTTTATGATTGTGTATGTTTGCCTTTTATGATGTATGTAGTATTTTTCCAAGGTGCTCCAAATCCTAACACTGAATATGGTTCCTATCTTTCACAATGTGACTTATTTTTTAGAACCAAAATGTATGAGTGGAATGCAATGACTCTTAACATTGTGAAGAAATTCTTAAGCAATATAACCCTTTGTCGCCTCAATATTTGAAGAGAATCTCCAACAAAGTGCAGATTCTCTAGGTCGATTAGATGCAATTTTGTCAAATCTTCTTCATTTTGGGTCTGAGTATCAAGTCAATTTAGCCTCTTCTGACTGATTGAACATCAATCTATAATCCTTTTGTTATATTTATGTATCTTAGAACTTGTTTTATCTCTTTACATTTCTGTTGGTTTGGAGTTAAACCTTGACAGATAGGACACGACAAAGGAGTTGTTTGGTCTGGTGGCAGCAAGGTAGAGCAAAACTCCAACCATACTCCAGTAAGTAGTCTGATCCTTTATGTCCTTCTCTTCTTCAATGTTTTCTCTATGAGGAGTGAGTGGTGTACTCATTATCTTTGAATGTTGTATCGTATCCCATATTTTCTTAGGATAGACATTGCATACTTGCACTAGCTCATAAATATTCCTCTCTCTAAGTAGGTCAACTCAAAACCTAGGAAAAACCTTAGTCTTCCTAAATTTCTCATCTCATATGTCTCACTTAGCTTGATTTTAATCTGATCCACCATTCTTGCATTGCTTCCCGTGATTAAAATGCCATCCACATACAAACACACTATCAACACTGCATCTTCTTATAGCTTAACATACATAGCATCATCACAGCTGCTTCTCTTGCACTCTTCAGTAATAAAAAATGAATATATTTTGTTGGATCATGCTCTAGGGGTCTGCTTTAGATCATAGAGAGCTTTGTGTAACTTTTACACCTCTTTTTCTTCTCTTTCAACCTCATATCCTTGAGGTCGCTCCACATATACTCTTCAGTCAGTTCACAATTTAAAAATGCTGACTTGAGATCCATTTGGTGCAGGTTCCAATTTATTTGTGTTGCCACTGAGATCAAAGTCCTTATGGTGTCATGTCTGGATACTGGTGCAAATGTCTCACCATTCTCCAAGCCATATGTCCGGGTAAAACCTTTGGCCACAAGTCTGGCCTTCAACTTCAATAGCTTGCCCTCTTTCATTTGTCTTCACTTTTATAGAGCCATTTGACACTTATAATTTTTTTGTTTTTCAGGTCTGTCCATAAAAATCCAAGTCTGATTCTTGCTGATCATGTCAATTTCTGCATCTATAGCTTCCTTCCAGCCTTGGATTCTGACTGCCCCCTCAAAGCTCTAAGGCTCCTCGAAAGATAAGTAACATGCTTCTTGTTGCTATGTTTGTTCTGAATCTAGTTCTTCATCAATTTTGTACAAATCACTCGCTCATCTCATTTTGTGTACAGGTCTGGAGGAGTTGTTATCACTGCTCCCTCTAGTCCCTCAAGACCTCAACTATGAGTCACTGAGTCTGAACGTCACGTGTGTATTGAGGTGAGTTCTCTCTCCTTTCTGGTTGTCTAGGTGTTACATGTGATTCTGCAGTTTCTTGAGTCTGAGTAGCAGTAGTTGTAGGTCTAGGAATGTAGCTGCTAGAAGAATTTGGATCAAGACTTTCAAGCTGATATGGTGTTTCAGTTTGGGAATTCCAGTCTCAACTCTTCCTTTCTTCAAATATTATATCCTTTACAACTTCAATATTTTGGCTGTTGATTTTAAACACTTTGTACCCTTTACTCAAACTGTTGTATCCCATGAATATGCTTTTCTCTGATCTATCATCTAATTTCTTTCTCTTTTGTGTGCAGATATTAGTACATGGCAGATGCATCCAAATAACTTCGAGTGTGCCACAGATGGTTTATGGCCACTCCACACTTCAAGAGGTGTCATGTCCTTTAATGCCTTAGTAGGCATCATGTTCTGCAGATAAGCAACAGTGAACACGGCTTCAGCCCAAAATTTATTTGGCAAAATTCATTCAGGCGACATGTAACCAAGAACTTGTTCACTAAGGTTTGTGCGTTATTAGATAGTATATTAGGTTCCATAGTGTGGTTTACTCAATATTGTAAAACGTCCAAGTCGGTCGGTGTTAAATTGGTGTTTAAACATTTGTTTTTAGTTTCTTCCAAATAGTAAAATATACAAAATATAATATTAAAAAAATTAACTATGAAAACAAAGAAAATATTCAACTTATAAAATTTGAACTCTTCCAAATTCAAAACTATAATCATATTCATTACATCAAAGTATGCATTTTAGTTTTAGATTCCTAATAATTGTTAATACGACGATGTTTTGAATAGTAGTAGGCCAATTAATGAACCTGATCTTAACAATACTTAGTTAAGTATTTTTAGGTTCATTTGAAAAATGATTTGGTGAGCTGAACGAAACGCATTAGAGTTTAGACAAATCACCTCGCAAGAATGAAATCATTTAATACGTTAAGAAAAAAATAGATTATATATATATATATATTGTTGATACAGATTTTGAAGGATGTGAAACTATTATACAAAAGAGATGGAAAGAATGTCATGAGTAGAGTTACAAATGATCAAATTTAAAATGTTTACGTTTTCGACATTTTATTTCATATTCGATAACTTTGTATTCGATTTTAGTATCTTGATATTCAATAATTTTGCATTCGAAATAATATTCTAATATTTTATATTTTATTTTGTTTTGTTTGATAATTAACGTATTTTAAATTTTGTTAGAATTAAATGTTTAGTTCGTAAGCTAAGTCGTTTTTTTACGAACTAAAGATGAGCTGAACTTTAGATTTTCAAACTCGTCTCGAAAAGGAGCTAAAATGAGCCAACTTGAATAGAGTCGAACCATTTCATTTTTATTAACACTAGATGATACTCGCGCGTTGCGCGATTTTGTGATAATTATATTGTATGTTTCTTAAACGTTATACATAATTTATCAATTCAATTGTTATGACATTTGATATATGTATCGGTCAATACAAATACACGAATTCTAATTTTCACTGTAAAAGTTTAAACAATAGATTTATAAGATGTAATGTAAACTAACAATAATATATGTTAATAATATCATTGAAATTGTAAAACGTAACCTGTTGGAGATAGTGATTGCATAATTTGGACTAGAGTTTTTTTTTTTATTTTTTTCTTATACACATATGTATAATTTTTTTAGGACTAAATTGAATTTATAACATGATTCAAAAATAATTATTGAGGTATGGACATAATTTGAGAATCTTTAAAATTAATTTATGTTTGAATTTCTTGATTGTCTTTAGATTTTGATTGGTATAGATATTTGTGGAGCTTGACGGTCGAAATGTTAACAAACATGATTGATCCATTTACAAAGGATAATTACTAAACGATATGAAACAAAAACATATATTAATTAATATAAGTGTTAATTTGTTTAATATCGTTTATCAAAATTTAGATTTCACCCGCGCGTCGCGCTATTTTATGATAATTAAACTGTGTTTTCTTAAATTGTTTGTCCTCCATGTTTAGCTGTCCATTGCAAGAAAAAGAACCAACAGAACAAATCAGATTCTAGGTCTTTGATAATTTTTAGGTTGTTCAGATTGGTGTATATAATTTTTTTATAGGTAGGAATTTAAAATGCAAAGATAAAAATCGAATATATGTTTACTTTAATACAGTTCTATATGTGTTTATATGTTGTGTAAAATATGTTGTAACCTATATTTATATTTTGTGTAATGTATTGATTGTTTTTGTTAAATATTAATATTTTAAATCTTTATTTTATTTTGATTCTTGATATGATTCTATATCCACATACACATTGATATAATTATAAAATGATTTTATTCAAGTTTTTTTTACTTTTATTTATTATACCAAATAAATCAGCTCAAGCGAAGACCTTGCAACTTAATTATTTTTAATATTTTCATTTTTTTCAAATATTATTTAATTTTGTAACATTTTTAGAATTTTAATTTGATTAATTTAGAAAGAAATTATGATTTATGTTTCAAAAATTTAAACAAATTTTTATAATTTTAATAATAAAAATAATAACAGTAACAATAAAATATATAGGAGAGACTTGGTTTTTTCTCTTTATTGGTGACTTGGTTTCACCATAGGAGAGAAACCTCCTTATTATATATATGATTTAATAAATTATAAATCAACTCTAATTATATTATAAATATTAGTTTTTTAGTGTTTATTTGATTTTGATTCTTGATATGACTCTATATCCGCATACAGATGGATATAAATAAAAATAATTTTATTCAAGTTTTGTTTTTATTTTTTATTATATAGAAGAAATTAACTCAAACGAAGACCTTGCAACTTAATTTTTTTTAATTTCCAATTGTTTTCATTTTTTTATTTTTTAATATTTTAAAATTTTTAATTTGATTAATTCAGAAAGAAATGATAATTATTTTTTAAATTTTTGTAAACAAATTTTTATATTAAAATAATAAAAAATACTAACAATAATAATAAAATATATTGTCACTTTCTATTTTAATAATATTAAGATTATATTTAAATTAGATATAGATAGAGGGTTTTCTCATGGTGATGTGGTTTCATGAGAGGAGAGAAAAAACCTCATTATTATATATATGATTTTTTAAAAAAAATTATTTAATTTGGTAAAATTTTTAGAAATTTTAATTTGATTAATTCAGAAAGAAATTATAACTTATGTTTCAAAAATTAGTAAACATTTTTTTATAATTAAAATAATAAAAATAATAACAATAAAAGTAAAATATATGGCTACTTTTTTTTATTACTATTAAAATTATATCTAAATTAGATTTAAATAGAGATTTTTCTGTCTCTTGGTGATGTGGTTTCATCATAGGAGAAAAAAATCTTCTTATTATATATGATTTCATAAATTATTGATCAACTCTAATCATATTATAAATATTAGTTTTTGAATGTTTATATGATTTTGATTCTTGATATGGTTCTATATCCACATACAGATTGATATAAATAAAAACGATTTTGTTCAAGTTTCGTTTTTATTTTTTATTATAAAGAAGAAATTAACTCAAGCGAAGACCTTACAACTAATTATTTTTAATATTTCCAATTTTTTTCAAATTTTATTAATTTTTTAATATATTTTAAAATTTTGAATTTGATAAAATTCAAAAAGAAATTATAATTTATTTTTAAAAAACTTTGTCAACAAATTTTTATATTAAAATAATAAACAATAACAATAAAATATATTATCACCTTTTAACTTATTACTATCAAGATTATATTTAAATTAGACATAATTAGAGTTTTCTCTCTCTTGGTGATGTCGTTTCATGGAAGGATAGAAAAAAACTCATTATATATGATGTTTATATTTTGTGTAATATATTAGTTGTTTTCGTTAAATATCAATATTTTGAGTTCTATTTTATTCTGATTCTTGATATGGTTCAATATTCAAATACAAATCGATATAAAAATAATACGATTTTATTCAATTTTTGATATCGATTACCATAAACGAATACCTTGCAACTTAATTATTTTTAATATTTTTTTCCCAAAATTTAGAAACTTAAATTTGATTAATTCATACGAAACTATAATTTATTTTTAAAAAATTTTGTAAATAATTTTTTAAAATAAAATACATTATCACTTTTTCATTTATTAATATTAAGATTAGATTTAAATTAGTTTTAAATGAAATTTTTTCTATGGCTTCACCAAAAAAAGAAAAAAACCTCCTTATGATCTCAACGCAAGTGAATGAGCTTTATTTCACTACAAAGCACATCCAATGACAAGTGTCTCGGCAATACAAGATTTGTGCAGAGGACATATACCCAAAGTTTATCGCATTACTCGCTTGAGACTTTCACCTACAGCAATCAATTTCTTTCATTGTTATATGTTCCTAGCTCCCTCAAAGTTGTGAAGGGAATGCCTACATAGGCCTGAACCGAGGCTCTACTGTCGCTTTGCATAGAGTTTCAACCTTGTCATTGAGGATGGTGTAGTTTGAGCTACTGATGTTCCTGAAGTAACATTGATCACTCCCGAGGTATCGGTACACTTGTTGAGTGCTTCCATATCCACTGATTACCAAGTTGTCTTTCACAACCATAACACCTTGTGCGTCTTGCTTGTTGTTTAGATTTATCTCAAATGGTTTCATCCCATTCGTACGCTTTGATCTTCTCTCTTTGAATCCCATTGTGACATTCGAGATGGAGAGAGATGTGCCATTTCCTTGGTCCACGTAGTTTGAGTACAAGTAGAAGAGAAATGTTTTGAATGATTTCATTCTCATTAGTTCCTCAACATGAACTCGATCATCGACCTCGATCACCTGGTCTACGATCTGCAAGTTACCCTCATTACCAATGACCATGTTGTTCACATATCCAAATTCTTGAATGACATTAGTTGTGACATGGCCATGGGAGGACTTGATCCACCCGGTTGAAGTTATTGACCTGTTGGCTATTGTGGTGAACCTCCCATTTAAGCCTTTGAAATCTGAAATAGAAAAAGTCTCAAGTGAACTGCTCTTGAGCTCCAACAGCTTCCCTTCGACAATCTCACGCTCCGTATCCAACCAAAGATGCAAATTTGCATTGATGTACCACACGTTCAAAGCATTCGTAACCCTAAATCCCAACTTATGCTTCTTTCCATCTAACAAATTCCCCAAGAACGGTGTGATCTCAATATCATAAGTTGGCAAATCAAAAGAGCCAATGGCAGTGATGGGTCTCCAAAGTAAAGGATTGATCCCTCCAGTGAATACAACAGTAAAAGGCCAAACGGCACCGACAATGTCACCATCAAGATTAACCACAACTTCTCTAAAGGGTCCATTGCCAGGAGCACTAATATTGTTGGCCTTGATATAGTCATCAGGAAAATTCCCATACCAAAACTCATCATTTTCATGGAAAGAAACATAAACCTCAAGAACAGCTCTGTACACATTCATTGGGACCTCAAATTCTTTATTCTCTGTATGAGTTGAATTGACAATCTCGAACCACAACCCATCATTCAGCGGCAGGTTTCGCGAGATGGGTATGATCAAATCAGCATACGAACCGTAACTAGACACTGGATTTTGCAGATTTCTTCGGACACTCTCTTCGAAGGGATAAAAATGGAAGATCACATCGACATGATAAACACCCGTATACGTTTTATCTATGAGATTACCCAGATAAACAGCGAGAATCTGGGTCTCGTCCTTGACGAGCAAAGAGCGATACCTGGTGACATCCTTCTCCACCGACCAGACAATCCCGTTTGGTCTAGGTTCGGCGGTACAGCTTCGTAGAATCTCTATACCATTGATCCAGATGCCGAAAATCCGATCGAACTGTCTCCCCTGGCAAGTGGCTCTGAATTCGAGGACGATTTTGGAGAAATGACGAAATGGGCAGTTAGAGGGAGGGGTGTAATTGGCGAGGACCGGAGGTTTTCCATAAGTGTAGCCGAAGTCATGATGGAGAACGTGGTGGGAACATGGTGGCTGCGTTGTCGGAAGATCGGAAATGGGTTTGGTAACTTCGAAGTAAACGGTGGGAGAGGTGAGATTTAGGGTTTCGGAAACGAAGAGAGGAGAGAGATGATTGGGTCTGAGAAGCGATCTGGTTTTCTGGAGACTGGCGAATGCTGAAAGAGAATGGAAGAGGAAGAAGAAGAAGAAGAGTCGATAGAGAAAGGAAGAAGCCATTGCTCGTGACAAGCTAAGTCTCTCTTTAGCAACTGTTTTAAACACAAAGATTGTGTTTTTCAAATATTTTATTTATATTCCAACCAACTAAACATTAATCATGTTTTGACAGTTTGTTAAGTTTTTGAAGCAAAGCAAGGCGTCGAAATGCAAATTATCGAGAATTAAATTATATCCAAACTTTACAAAAGTATATAAAGTCATTCTAAAATTTATGTTTTTACATCAATTAATTTTTATTTTTGTTTTTCATCTACCTAATCTATAAAAATCAATTATAAATTAATAATGAATATACATGTTATAATTGACATATATAGTTACACAACGAATATTTATAATCAATATTATTCTAAAATTAACTAGGGGTGCGATACGGGCCGGGCCAGCCCGAGCCCGGTCCGAGCCCAAAAAAACCCGCATTTTTTCAGATCGGGCCAGTCCGGCCCGGATATGATCGGGTTTAGAATTTACGGCCCGAAACCCGGCCCAACGGGTTTTGGGTGGGCTCGGGCCGGGCCTCGGGCCTAAAGAGATAAAAAAAATTAAAAAATTTAAACAAATCTAAAACGCCTAGATTAATCTATATGAATCCAAAATTCACGTTAACAAATTCCGAAATGCTAAACAAATCATTAGTCTAATAGTCTAAAACATACATCAACAAAGATTAAAAACTATTCCATATAAGTCCATAAATGAAGAAACAAAAATACAAACAAATTTGACTTGAATCTGTTGCTCTTCCGGTTTCACCATCAATATGCTTATTGGGTCGCGACGAGAAATCCATCGGGGCCGCTAAATATAGAATTTACACATTAGTCAATCAAAGAAACCAAATCAACAACATAAACAATCGTATAATCTCGATAATTTGAATTGAAATGTATAAACTTAACCTTCTTCATTGTAACCAAGTAACCAAGAACGGACAAAAATTAAGGTTTGAATGTTTGAGGGTAAGAGACGGATTTTGTATTTGTTGAGCACACGCGAGTCGGCGCTGAAAGAAGACTCAGAAGCAACTGTGGTGATCGGAATACTTAAGATATCAGAAGTCATAAGCGCTAACTCAATACTATATGTCTTAGTGTTAGACTTCTAGAGTATGATCTTGCATGCATATATTAGGATCACGCATACATTTTTTATATTTTCCTTTTCACTTTTTTGTGTCACATATGATATATGTGTAAAGTAAACATTTATTTGTATTTATATTCTTTTAAATTTTCTTAATTTTAATTATTAATGGAAAATAACTCAAATGAAGTTAATATATATTATAAGTTTAACACATAAACATAATATCTAGGGATTTCTATCTTAGAAAAACTATTCTGAACATAAAGAATACACAAAAAATAAGAAGAAAAAAAGTTATTAATAAACAAAATAAAAAAATATTTAATTACAAATTAATAGTTTATGCACGAGGGAGAGAGAGAGAGACTTCACGACGAGGAGGTAGAGGGAGCGAGGGAGCTTCTGAGATTGAAGGAGGAGAGAGCACTAGGTTAGGGGTGCGGGCCATTTTCGGGCGAAAATGCATACGGTTTTGACATTTTTATTAGTGATAGGAGGAAAACGATACCTATTTCAAATTTGAGAAGAGAGAAACAAAGTTGAGAGCGATTTCCTTCCATTTTTTGAGCGATTTGCTTCTATTTTCGAGCGATTTCCAACAATTTTAAGCGTTTTCAGCAATTTTTGAGTGATTTTCTAATGATTTTTAGCCATTTTCAGTTATTTCCAACGATTTTTAGTGATTTCGAGCGATTTCCGGTGATTTCAAGCGCTTTTTAGCGATTTCTGGTGATTTCGAGCGATTTTCGACGATTGGTCGGCGATTTCCAGCGACGAGCGATTTTTGGCGATTTCGAGCGATATCCGGTGATTTCGAGCGATTTCTGAGCGATTTCCGGCAATTTCGAGCGATTTTCGGCAATTTTGGGTTGCATTGGATTGCAGGGTCGAACTGGTTCGCACTCGATCGCACGGTCGCACTGGGTCGTAGGGTCGCGCTGGGTCGTAGGGTCGAACTGGGTCGCAAGTGTATTTTGGGAATATCAATATTTATAAGGGTATTTTTGAAGTTAATTTTTTTAAGAAAGGATTTTTTTGAAGCACTTTAGTCCTACGAGATATTTTTGAAGTTATCCCTATCTATAATATATAAAAATAGAAAAAAATAATTCATATATAATTTCGATAATTAAAATAAATTTTATATTTGTCTATTTTGTATATTTCCTTTTCTTTCATGTTTCGCACTTATCCCATTCCCTCTCATGTTTTGGTCCTAATCTTATTTTTTTTCCGTATGTTTGTAATTTTACTTATAACCCCCATCTTTTAAACTCTGTTAAATTTTCTAATTTTAACCCAGTTTAGATTCAATTTTAATCCGGTTTATACCTAATTTTGACTCGGTTTAGGACTAATTTTGACTATAATTTGGATCTAAATTTGATCTGATTTAGGCTCAATTTTGACCCGGTTTAAACTCAAATTTAACGATAATTTGGCTCCAATTTTTATTTTCATATAATTAAACCCGAATTAATATGAAATTCAACAAAATTAAACCAAAATTTAAATAAAAACTCATTCTTATCGGTTTGTTCGATTTTTAATCCAAAATTGGTATGATTTTGACTCTATTTGGGTACAATTTTGACCTAATTTTGATTTTCATCCAATTAAAACTCGAATCAATATGAAATTCAACAAAATTAAATCGAAATTTAAATAAAACCCGATTCTTATTGGTTTGTATGATTTTTAATCCAAAATTGGTATAATTTTGATTCGAATTGGGTACAATTTTGATCCAATTTTGATTTTCACCCAATTAAAACTCTAATAAATATGAAATTAAATAAATTTAACAAAAATTTAAACAAAACTCGGTTCTTATCAGTTTATTCAATTTTTAACCCGAAATTGATATATAGACTCGAATTGAGTGCAATTTTGACCCAATTTTGATGCAACTTTGAGTGATTCGAGTTTTAATCGATTGAAAATCAAAATTAGATCAAGATTGTTGCAATTCGGTAAAAATTTGATTCAATTTTGATTTTCACTCGATTAAAAACCGAATCATTCAAAATTACACCAAAATTCGAGTCATAATTGGGTTAAATTTAGCTCTAATTCGAATAAAAGGAAAAGAAATTAATTTTGTTTAAATTTCAGTTTAGTTCGGTTCAAATTTCATATTGATTTGGATTTAAATTGGGTGAAAATCAAAATTTGGTGCAATTTTTTATTGCAATTACGGTGTAATTGTAATTTTCACTAGATTAAAATCCAAATCACTCAAAATTGCATTGGATTGTCTCAAAGTTACATCCAATGTGAGTCAAAATTAGACGATATTTAGGTCAAAATTGAAAAACCGATAAGAATTGGTTTTTGTTTAAATTAAAGTTTAGTTTGGTTAAAATTTCATATTGATTTTGATTTTAATCGGGTCAAAATTAAAATTAGATCCAAGTTTTTGTTAAAATTGAGGCTATACCATGGGTCAAAAATTGCTTTCAATTTATGGTCAAAATTGGACCTAAATTTTGGTTTAAATTTGGCCTAAAACGGATCAAAATTGGTTTCAAATTTTGGTTGAAATTGAGCCTAAATCGGTTCAAAATTAGTTTCAAATTATAGTCAAAATTAAGAATAAACCAAGTCAAAATGGACCTAAATTCTGGTTGAAATTAAGTCTAAATCGGGTCAAAATTGGTTTCAAATTATGATCAAAATTAAGAATAAACCAGGTCAATTTGGACCTAAATTCTGATTTAAATTGAGTCTATACTGGGGGACGGCGAGAGCTTTCCCCATATCTGTACCAGGTCTGAGTTGACTGTTCGACGCCCGGGGAAAGCTCCCAAAGAGCCGTTCCCAGTCCGTCCCCCGGGCGACACGCAGCGACCCGCTCTCGCTGGGGGAGCAGCTCAAGCAGTCCGTCGACAGCCGACGGGTTTGGGACAGGGACCCCCGTGCCCAGCCCTGAGAGCCAATCCTTTTCCCGAAGTTACGGGTCAAATTTGGTTTCGAATTCTGGTTGAAATTGAGCCTAAATTGGGTCAAAATTAAATCTAAATTGAGTCAAAATTACACCTACACCGGGTCTAAATTGTGCATAAACCGGATCAAAATTAATTCTGAATTGGATCGGATCGAAATTGGGTTGAAAATCGAGTTAAAATTGATGGGTTTTAAAGGTTTTGAAGTTAAATTGGAAAATTTGACAGAATTTTAAATTGAGAGGGTTATAGTAGAATTTGTAAACATGAGGTGGGAATAGGATATTGATCAAAGTATGAAGAACGAATAAAATGAATACGAAACATGAATATGAAATAGGCAAAATAGATAGAGGGGTGAATAGAAGTTTTACCAAAAAAAAATCTATATTTTGCACTAACTCAACAAGAACAAATGTTTGGAGAAGTCATTGTTTGACACTTTGTTACATATACAGAAGAAGTGAGTTGAAAGGTAAAAGATTATAACACTCTTATGGAACACAATCAAATATATAAAACCAAATCTCTCTTTCCCATTAATGAAGAGATCGATTAAGCAATGAGAGTTGGCCTGAATCTCCATTCAACAATAACACTTCTAAAGGTATATAAGGGGAAGATGATGAAATTGATCCAAACTTATAGCTCGGCTGCAACATTTTGCTACCTTTTCCACATTGAATTGACAAAAGCCGACGTCCCGTTCTCATTTGCCACACCTGTTCACCGCCAATAGTATAATCCATTGAACGAATTATGACGTGTTCGTTCCGCTGTGTGTGTGAGTGAATACATGGATATAGATTCTTTTGTGACGGAAAAAATGTACCTCGATGATTCCTTTGCGTGGCGCGTGAATGGCTAGGCAGAGACAATAATCGCTTTTCTCGGGTTCTTTATATGCAATCGCTTTTCCTTTATCTTTCTTGACTAACATTTCCATGAATACACAACTAGCGTCTCGATAACCCTGGCAACGGAAGTTCAAGTTCCGTTGTTAAAATGCACCGAGTAAAAAAGTTACGCAAAAAAAGAAGTTTTAGAAGGTTGACGAAACCTTCCATAGTCGGACCACGACAAGGGCCTGAGTGTCCAGCAACAGAATCCGACCAAGAGAGTCTGTTATTGCAGCAAGTGTTCCACTTGGGGACAGTGTAAGCTTCTCCCCCTTTCTTGGGTAGTCTTTTATACAAGTCAAGGACGAAGCTACACCCACATTGTTTAATAGGTTATAGCCGAATATGCTCACAAGTAATTACTTAAATTTGTTAATACAAGGAAAAAAAATCTTATAAAAATACATGAACTTGAATCAAAACTGTTAGAATTATACACAAAACCTTTTTTTTTCATTTTTCTATATGAACTATCATGTTAGTTCAGAATAACTACTTTCAACTTTCATGTTCTAGCATTGTCACTAGGGGTGGACATTTCGGTTCGGTTATATAAAAACCGAACCAAATTATAGTCGTTCGGTTCGGGTGTAGATAAAATAACCGATCGGATATGAAAGTTATAAAACTGAATAGATATGGTTCGGTTCGGTTATTAACCGATTGGTTACATAAAAATACAAAAAATATATAAATAAATGATATTTATCAAATGAATATTTATATATTATAATTAAAATTAAATATCAAATTTAAATAATAATATATTATATTATATTTTTTAAATATGACTTATTTGAAATACTCCGAATAATATCATTTATTTGTAATTTTATATGATAAAATACTTGGTAAAATCGAAATAATCGAATAACAACCGAACAAATTAGAGTTCGGATTTTACTTTGGTTACAAACATTTTATTGATATAACCGAACCGAACCGCTATATAATCGAACTGAACCGAACCGATCTAATTCAGTTATTGATTTTTAAAATTCGAATAATCCGTATCCATTATATCCGAACCGAAACCCGAAATGGCCAGACCTAATTGTCGCTAAAAGACGTTAGGATCAAACAAGAGGCAGTAGCAAAAGTTACCTCGAGCAAATGATTGAGACTTGGCTTGTGGCTTTGACTTTGGTGAATGATCACTCCTCCAAATCATTTTAGAGAAAGAAGCTATGGTTGAGACTGTCGCCGGCACAACTTTAGACAGAATGGCACCAACTAGAGATCTACCTCTGTCTTCTGAGAGTCTGTTCATCGTATTAAAAGAAAAATAATGTTTTAATCGACGAATGCTACAAAAAAATAAGAATATGAACATTTTTTGCCAACATTTGCTAACCTGTAAGCTGAAATTACAGCATCCTCTCCAATGGTTACTGCACAATAATAACGTTGACTTGACTGTCAAAGAATAAAATCATCCAAATTTAAAACCCGAATAACTTCTGAGAGGTCTTGTTATTCATTTTTTACCACCAGCAGAGATATAATCTAAGGCCTGACTGGTAGAGTCACAGCCAAACGTAAACGCGGCGATTGCATTTTCTGGCAACTTCGGGCAACATTAAAACCGACTGGTGGAGTCGCAGCCGCCGAAAATGCACAAAAACGCAGATTTTAAAAATCTGAAATTATATTGCGTTACGTTTGCGTTTTGGTGCATTTTGAATAAATTACTAAAATACACTCGTTTCTATCCCTTATCTCTTCTCTCTTTCTAATATAATTTATATTAATAATAAATATATATATATATATTGTAGATTTCAATGTTTTTATAATTTTTTAATTTTTAAATCTATTTCAAATATTTAAAAATTATAATTAAAAAATATACATTAAACAAAAAATTTAAATAAATTATTTTCTTAATAATTGTTTACTTTGGTAATTTTGTTCAAAAAGCAATCGCAACAGTTTTCTACCATTCGCTTTTAGTCGCAGTCCCCCGCAAACGCAGCAATTCCACCATTCAAACAAAATGAAACAAAACGTCGCCAATCGCTGACAGAAACGATGTCAAACGCAAGCGCAAACGCTGCGTTTCTATCAGTCAAGCCCTAAGTCGAGCTTATGATAAGTAGGCACAAAACTCTCCTTTTTTTAACCAAATATGAAATTCTAAAACAGTAAAAGAAAATGAGCAGTCACCTGAAGTTCCAGTAAAGGAGGAGGCATGATGCCTGTGATAGCAGCATCCACACAAGTTCCATACTTGTTGACATTCCATATCTGATACGGGAGCCGTTGGTGTCCAGAATCATCTGGATTTTCCTTCTTACTCTTTTGGTCCCAAAAATGAGAATTTGATTCTTGAAACCATTTCTCAAGCATACTCTGAAAAACAAAGTCCCACAGATCTCAGCACTACTACAAAACACGATTCGAAAAGGGTTTGAATGGCATTGAGATCGTGACTGATTCGGTTTCGATCTTAATTGAATGTGCAGGAGATATGAAAAACACACCTGAATAACGGAGCTGTCGAAACGGGCAATTATACCAGGCATTACAATACAGATCTCTTCAGAGGATGTCTCTTGGGTCACATCTTTTTTGGTTCCTCGTACTCTTAGTTTTAAGATACGGCTAGGATGTACCATCTGTAATAACAATATCAGTTCAACTTCAATGCAAAACATATGATCTCAACCTAAGAATGCATAATTTTAAGCTCAATGGTTCTTTGATTTTTGAATGAATGTTCATGAATTCAGTTTCATTTCATCACCATCACCCAAACAATAAACTAAGTTCCGACAGGTAAACCGAAAAATCGAATTTTTAATTCGAAATTTCCAACTAATTAACTCGTACCTGCTTGTGTATGAGATCCCCGGTAGGAGAGTAGACCAAGAGATACCCACAAGAGGTCCCGACGGCGATAACTCTGACATCATCGAAAACGAGCCACTCGATGGCCGTGATCGACTCAGCCTCGATCGGAGACAGATCGGGTCTGATCTTGAAGCGAGGCGCGTCAGGATCCGCCCAGGTCACGATCAGGATGAGAAATCGATTGGCAAGAGCGAGAGAATGCGAATCCAGAGCGCACAGAAGGTTAGGGTTGTCCACGAGCCAACCTTCTTTGCCGGCGCCGAGTTCGCCGAGCTCCTCGCAAGCGATGCAACCTAGCTCCGTCAGGTGAATCCGCTTCGCCATGAAAACGGAGCTCCAAGGCGCGTATTCGGTTCCAGCAAAATGGTTGGTTCTTTCGTTCGTTCTTATGGTTTCTTGTGGAAACATGAAACGACGCCGTTAATAGATTGTCTATATTATTACAGTTTTCATCACATACTGTCTTTCTCTGTGTTCTTTCAATCGTGAAGAAAAATGCTGGGCCAAGACTTCTCCTTCTCTAAAACCCTGAACCCTAGCTTCTTCCCCTACCCCAAACCTCTGCTCAGCTCTCTCCACCGAAGAAAAACACTAAATTTCGAGTACCCATTTCCTAGGAAAATAGTTTTCGCGGTTTCCGGTGGAGTTACCCCGTCTCCGACCGATAGCCCTGCCCTTTCCCGCCGTAAAGATGACGCTTTACGGAGAGACGTGCGGGCTATGGCGGGGCGGAGCAAGAAGAAGCCTGGAGGTTCCTCCGGCGGACGGATTGAAGGAAATGCGGAGATGAGACGCGAAGCGAAGCGGAACGCGAGAATCAAGTCGAAGAAGATTGCCGACTCTCTGTTTTACAGGTTGTATAATAACCCTAACCGCAGTCGCAGCAGCATCCTCAGCAACCACCCGGACAAGTTCACCGAGGAGGAACTGGAGATGATAGGGCTTGGCTACGATCGCATGGTTCGGTTCATGGACAGAGACGACCCGAGACTTAGACATCCAGACGACTGGTTCAAGTACGGTGAGTTCGGGCCTTACTCGTGGCGTGGTGTTGTGGTTGGTGACCCTGTGCGTGGGACAATCTCTGATGAGTGTGTTACTATGATGGGTGAGGTGAAGGACCATGAAGAGTGGGAAAAGATTGAACAGCATGAGATGAACATTGATTTCCAGAAGAGGGTAAAACAGTTAGATAAAAGTATCGGTTTGAGGTACTTTTGGGTATTCGTTAGACACCCGAAATGGAGGCTTGATGAATCTCCATGGCAACAATGGACGTTAGTGTGTGAAGTGGTGGTGGAAGCAGAGAAGAACAAGAGGCTAGATAAGTGGAACTTGATGGGTAGATTAGGGAACAAAACCAGATCCTCAATATGTCAATGTGCAGCATGGTTCAGACCCGATATCATATATGTGAAGAAGCCGGTGTTCCAATGTCGGTTTGAGCCTCAAGATGATTTCTTTAATGCAATTGTGCCTTATCTCCACCCAATGACAGAGTCGGGTTTCTTGTTCGAAGTGGAAGATGATGAAGGTAGAGTAGAGAAGTGTACTTACTATGGAGGTTTGTGTAAAATGGTGAAGGTGAGACAGAAGGCATTTGTGGATGATGTGGTGAATGCATATGAGAAGTTGAGTGATGAGAAGAAATCAAAGGTCTTGAAGTTCTTGCTCGGAAACCATCCAATTAACCTCTTGCATCCATACACAAAGGAGTGGAAGGCGAAGCAGGAGGAAATGGAGCTCGGGTGTGATGCACCAGATGAGGATGAAGACGAGAGAAACGTTAGAGGGAACTCGGGAGAGGCTGAATTCACTGATTGGGTCGAAGATGAAGGTGATGATGATGATGCTACTGCTGCTGCAATTGATGAAAATGATGATAACGATTACATGGTAGCTGATATGGAGGGAATGGAGGATGACAATATAGAAGATGTTGATGATGATGATGATGATGATGAGTTGGATCCCGAAGAGGATGAGAAGTATTGGGAAGAGGAGTTTAAGAAAGCGGCTAACAACGCAGAGAGAATGGAGAAGCTTACAACGAGGAATATGAAAGTGTCAAGTAGAATGTATGAGAAGCAGCTGAAGGGAATGGACGAGAGAGGAAATGGAGGATTAGCAGAGGATGGAGACGAGTTAGAGATGAGAGGGAAAAAGGCGAAGGTGGATCCAGAAGAATGGAAGATTGTGGGGATAGGAAGATGGATGAAGCGGACGAAGAAGAGTAAGATTCCGCCTGAGTTGTTTTTACGCGCGGCTGTTAGGCCTTTCACTTACAGGAACCTTGTAAAGGAGATTGTTCTCACAAGGCATGCCATTTTGGAAGGGGAGATTGGTGCAAAGGATGAGTAATGGTTTAACAATTGTAGAAACTAAACATCATGTATGTATTGAGTGTGAGCTGATTATTACAACATTCTACTTGTTATGTTTAGTTAAAGAGTATTCACACAACAAAATGTGGGAAAATGAAACATTGATGCCACTGCTTGTCTCAGTTTAAAGATTCGAAACGAATCACGAATCAGAATGGATATTTCAAATATTTTGTGTAACCCTAAAGCTCAACCCAAATGCTTGGATGACTATTGAATAGGCATGGCCATTTTGGATACCTAACCTGAATCCAAACCAATGATCTCAATTCAAACCAATGGATTCCATTAAGCTAAACCCAAAATTTCTGAATCCAAATAAAAAAAATGGATAAAACATTGATAGGGCTTTGATAGCCTATCAAGAACAAACATTCATTTAAAAAAATGAAATACGATAAAAATAGGATAGAGAATCCAGGTTTTATGGGTTTCTGTGTAGATTTTTTGGATTATGAAAAAACTTATATATATATATATATATATATACAATTTATTTATATATATATACAATTTTTTATATACAAATATTTATGTCCATTCTAGAATAATTTGTTATATATTCATATTCTTATATAATACAATTTGGCATATAAAAAATGATCAAGTTGATAACTACTTAATTTATAATTAAATATATAGTCTGTCATATTGTTGTTTACATCTATATATATATATACATTATGATATATAAAGTTCAGGAGTTATTATTAAAAAAGTATATTTTTATGAAAATGCTACATAGTTAATTGTTTTCTTAGTATCCAAACATGTTCTAGATGTTTTCATTGTTCTCTCAATTTTCAAACAAAAAGTAACCAATATGTGTGAACTTTTATTAAAAATGGAAAAATAATTGTAAGATATAATTATTATAGCTCAATAATAAGATTAAAGAAAAATAATTTTTGATATATTATTTCATAAAATGATAATGTAAAGAAATATATGTATGTAATAGAAGTTAAAAAGAATAAAAAAATAACTCATTTTGTATTAGCTAATATTAATTTTAAAGGTTTATTATTTTTTAGTAGTATACTATATTTCTAAACCGTAAGCTATGGTTCATACAAGAGATTCAGTGAAGAGGGTGTTTGTTTCGAAAGCAGCGGCGACACAAGAGAGCAAGAAGAAGAGAGTAGGTGGGCTAGGAAGACGACCTTTTCGCTTCCATGATAACGAATGGAAGACCACGATTTCTACAATCAATTAAATAAATGAAATCATTTTTGTTGTGCCACAACATTGCATATCCACGACTAAAAAAGAAATATATATATATATATATATATATGCATTTGTAAGTCTTTTTATATATATAATTTGTTTACATACATATTTATAGTATTGTTTGTTGGAAAATTACATTTCGGTTAGTCATCTCATTCAGTTAACATTTGGAAAAAAAATAATGTAGCATAGTGTGGGTTGAGTTAGACGTGAAACAAACTTATCAAGTTTCACGATAGAATGGTGACCAATATAAGTAAAGAATAATACTATGAAATGATTTTTACATGTGAAACCACTTATATTATTTAATTTATAATATACGACTTAGCAATGCCCTTCTTCACAAGCATATCATAAACTCGATTCACTTTTCTCCGATCCATCATCTTCAACACACTATAAGAATATGATTTCTTCCTCACCCTCTCTTTAAACATCTCTTCTGACATTATCTGTAGCATTTGAAGATATATCTCGCTGGAACCATTTTGGTCTTCGAGCGAGAAGGCCAAAAAATATCGGTACGGCGAAAAGGTTTCCGGAGATGGTCTGCATCACCATATTTCGGGATCAAAATCATTTCCGAAGAGAAAACAAGAATTGGTATATTTCTTTTAGTTATTATTTAATTTTTTTTGTTTTTACAATATTTATATAATTATATTTATGTTATATAACAGATGCAACAAATAGTAAGAGAACCGACTCTTCTTGAGCTGGTTGTAGAAACCCACGTCAAGAAGAAACCGATCGTTGGTGAAGAGAGCGACGAACCTAAACTCGTCGATCCTCAAGCGGAACGGACCGTGAAAGCTGTGATGAACAAGATCACACAGTAATCACAAGCTTGCGGTTCTATTCCCCACGAGCTCATTCCTTTACAAAAGGACAAAATTTATTTGGAGGTAAAAAAATTTATTGCTTATAATTAGATTAGTAAATAAAATATTTTCTAACGATTCTAACTCTAACTTTTTTTACTTTGTAGTCAGTTAGACCGTATAAGGGGCGTCTATACGATCTCGATGTGCTTCAAAAGGATATCGCCCGAGGACGCCACGATGGTACCCACATGGTTCAAGAGAGTTACACTCAACAAAGGCGTATCGAGGATCTCGAAACACAACTTCGAGAAACTCGAGCATAGATGTGGCACATGGAGAACGTGATAGAATTGCTAACCGGTCGGACGTATCAAGCACGACATCAGA
The DNA here is from genome assembly GCA_036759665.1 of Gynandropsis gynandra. Classification (NCBI taxonomy): domain Eukaryota; kingdom Viridiplantae; phylum Streptophyta; class Magnoliopsida; order Brassicales; family Cleomaceae; genus Gynandropsis; species Gynandropsis gynandra. The sequence continues at coordinate 3,584,879 of CM071867.1, read as the reverse complement.
CAGAGAAAACAACGCTACGTCAAGAATCAGTTATCGATTCGGATGCAACGCCTTCTTCACGAGGTGTTGGCGACCATGGGGATGAACTCGCCGTCACAAATTTAGATGATATATATTAGAATTAGGTTTTTATTTTTTGTAAGAACTTTTTTTATTAATTACGGTTTTTTAAATCTTTTTTAATTTATAAAAATCAGTTTTAATTTTTTTTATTTTTTTGTAAAAATACCAACGGATGCCCGTTGACAATTTTAAAAAAATTGCAACGGCATCCGCTGGAATCCCAAATTCTCGCCAATTTATAACGGATACCCGCTGCCATTTCTCGCCACCCGGCCAACGAGCACCCGTAGAAAATTTTCAGTTCCCGCGCATTTTTCGTACCAACGAATGCGAAACGGATATCGGTTAGAATATTGCAACGGATAATATCTGTTTTAACGTCGTTGAGAACCGCAACGGATTTCGATTTGTAAAGAGCGATTTCCAACAGCTCTCGATCCGTTGCCGTCCATTGGGAATTGCTCATTGCAATGGATTTTTTTACGATTTCCAACGGATATATCTGTTGGAAATCGTTTTTTCTTTTTGTAGTGTTCTCCTGCAAAACATTCCTTCTTCAGTTACCAAACTCACAACCAAACCGGTCTCACACTTCCACGAGACACTCACACTTTCAAACAAAATTTGAGACTTTACAAAGGACATTCACATTTTAGACAACAGTAGAGACTCTAAAATTTCCATTAGCTCCAACTCATTTACATAGCTTGATGAAGCTTGCACACAAGCCCTACAACTTGCATCCTTCACATTTCCACCTCTCTACGCCCTTTCTTCAATTTCTATTTTCCTTTTTCTCTCAAGGTACCTCTCTGCCTCAACCTTGGAATGACACCCTACTGTCTGCGCATCCTACTCCCTCCCATTTTGGTACAACATATCTCTTTCTAGTACGAAATTCTTTCTAAGTTTCCTCTCGAGCCTACAATGGATTAAAATTCATCTGTATCAATACACTCACTCCATGGGGGATAGCTTTGTTTCATTGAAATGCTGACCTTTTTGAATAGATACACAACACACGCAACTTCAGCTCGTGTTCTTCGAGAGTGTCGGTTTCTTTGAACTCCATCTCAACTAAAAGCTGCTCAACATCGTTATCGTATTTAGGATCAAACTCTTGTCTTTTTTTGTTGTAATTAATCAATTCAACCAAAGAGTTGTTCGCTGAAGTGATGACTTTTCCTGGCAGTTTCTCTGTTTTGAGCCAATCTCCAAGCGTCTGAGAAGAATTTAAATGTGAATTATGGTCCATCCTTACATGTGAATTACACTCATGAACTCACTAAATAACATCAAAATATTGAACGTCTAATCACCGAATTTGATCTTAGGTGGATCTACACAATTTGTAGGTAAGAACATCCCTTGTAGAAAGCCATTTAACTAAAACACCACAAAAGATGGAAAGGCATTTTGTAATTAAACGCTAGTCTTCCAATACATTATATGGGAAATAAACATTAAAGAAAATGTATCATTTTACTCATGCACAAAGATGTTCCAATACTATGTTCTGATCATCACAGGCAGGTCAAACAAAAATTAAGAAGAGAACCCTAAATTCATCTATTTCGACCCTCAGATTCCTTAAGTCTCAAAATTCATAACGAAGATCACAAAAAACACTTCAAGTTCAAATCGAATTGCAAATTGAAAATCCCCACATCCAGGACTGAATCAAGGAACCAAGGAAACGTACGGATGAAAGAGTTCCATTTAACCGTCATATTGAGCTGTTACGCCACCGGAGGCGACAAGATTTTCTAGAACAGCCAAGAATTCGACGCGCGATCAGGCTCTAGTTCCTCACTCTAAAATTTCCCACGAGCTGACTCAATACCACGTCATCTTCCGGTGACCACAGATTTTTGACTCGTTCCTTAACTCCACCGCTTGTCCTCTCCCCGACAAACGCATACAGATCTTTTCCACTACCTACCTCAACTCCTCCCTCCTCCGTCTCCATTACCTCACTACTAGAAAATTGAAAATTAGGGACGGAATTTAGGAACTGACATTTCCGTCCCTAAATTTAGAAACGGATTATACACGGATTAGGGACGAAAAATGAAATACGTCACTAATTCGTCCCCAAATTTGGGTACCGAAGAATCGTGTCTAATCCGTTTCTAAATGGGAACCGATTAGACACGGCAGACCATCCGTCTCCAAATTTGGAGACGGATGACATGTCCATCTCCAATTGGGAACCGACTGCCTGCCGTTTCCAATTGGAGACGGAAATTAAATGACCGTCTCCAATTGGGAACCGACTGCCTGCCGTTTCCAATTGGAGACGGAAATTAAATGACCGTCTCCAATTGGAGACAGGATTTAAACGCCCGTCTCCAATTTTAACGCCCGTCTTTTCTTCTTCTTCTCCCTTGCACGCATCTGCTCCGTAACTTCCTTTCTCTGCAACTCTCTTTTGCCTCATCTCGAGGGGGTTTTCCTCTATTTTCCTTCTTTTGCAATTTCCTGAGAAAATTCTCCTAATTGAGATTCAAAGTTCTGTTTTCCTTGTGCTTCTCTTTTACCCTTTTTGCTTCCAGAACTCGTATTCGTATTGATCTTGTGGAATGTCAAGCGTTTCAACTGAGACGGGAATTGTTTCTTCAAGTCAATCGATTCCTCTCCTTGCTGCGTAACCAAGCTTTCCAATTTCATGTTATCATGCTTAAGCTGTGAGATTTCTCTGTTCAAACCTTCCATACAAGATCGTAGCCGCTTTGATTCTAATTCAGCATTC
>CM071867.1:3551144-3581723 GCA_036759665.1 Gynandropsis gynandra | reverse complement strand
CTGGTTTAGGGACGGATTGGGAACCGATTTTTCGGTTCCTAAAACCTGTTTTTCTTGTAGTGCCTTCATCTTTGATCGCCTCCCACAAGCTCTGTATTCGCCTCTTCCGTGGTGTTCCATCGTTGCCTCTCCTGATTATCTTCTGATGCTTCATGTTCATCAAGGTAAGTTCACGATGATAAGGGATAAAGATAAAGACGAAAGGACAAAAGAAAATATTGAACGTGTGAATGTGGATAAAAAAATATTGAACGTGTGAACATGGATAAAAAAATATTGAACGTGTGAACATGGAAAGGGAAACAATAAATTATAACAAACAAATTGAATGTTTTTTTAATATTTAGATTTTTTAATAGACAAACAAAATATTGATGTGGAGGACTGATAAACCATTTGCAAGTTTTTTTATATGTATAATTTTAATATTTAAGAAATTATTTATTTTTTTAATTTGAAATTCAATGGAATTTAAATGGGTGAGATAAAGAGGTGTTTTTATGAAGAAATTTTTTTCGTAGGTTAATTTTTAATAAATAAATATTATTTTTTAATATTTAAATTACTTTTTGTTATTAAAATTTAATGAAATTTAAGTGGGTGAGATGAAAGATTTTTTGTGAAGAGATTTTTTGTGATATATTAAACTTTTAATAACTAAAAGTTATTTTATAAAATATTTAATAATCGTTGATGAGATGGTTTTACGAGAGAAATAATTGGAGAATATAGAATATTCACTAAACATTATAAAGTTTTTAATTAATCTTATAACTCAAAACTTAAAAGTTATATGATTGATACATGTAAACCACATTCAGAATTAATCCATATTAATACCGAATTATAATGGTGGTTTCTATAACTAATATAAAATAATATATTCTTTTATTTATTTGTAGATAATTATTAGACTGATTATATCGATCCTTTGTTCGTTCATTTTCATGAGCATACTCGTCCAATTAAAGTTTTCGAAAGACTAATAAAAAATAATTATTATTTTATTTGTATGTCAAGTGAGGTTTGTTGATTGGATCGAATTCAACAAACTGATTTTTAATACATAAGATTTCAAATAATAAAACTCCCCAAATTGACTGTACAAACTTTTGTTACAGCAAAAAATACATCAAGGAAAAAAAAAACGGGTTACACCTAATCATTGGATCTAACCCGATCGATTACATTTTTTCGAACCGAAACCCAAAACGGCGACCCCTACCGGAGTATAGTAGTTCCAGCAAAACATGGCGCTCAAAGTGAAGTACAAAACCTAGAATATTTAGACCCTAGATTAGATATGCCAACATGAGATTCCTAGTGATAATTTAATGACCTTCAATGAGCAAAATAGTCCTCCGGGGTATAGAACTTCAGTCCAATCGCCTGCAACCAATGGCATATTTCACTGTCAGCGTGACAGAATTAGAATCAAGGCATCGGAGAAGGTGAAAGGATCATATGCATTAAACACCTGTGCAAATTTTATATCAGCGTCACTATGATCGTCTTTTCTTCCGGCTGCATCGCCAACATAGAAGGATCTAACGCAGAGAAGATGAGAGTGTAGATCAAATTCAATGAAATAGATATGGTAATATGAAGAATGCATGTAATGTAATATTAAGAACAAGGAGTGAACTAACTTATCCATATCAATCGCAATGCCCGAGTTAAAATGCTTCTTCAAGAGTTGCCACATTCCAGTTTTGGGTTTACGGTAAGGGTCTGGTTTACCACCAGAATTAGCTACTCCACAGGCTATAAATACCTGTTTTGCGAAAGAAACCATTAAATATTCAAGCTTATAGCAACAGGTACGAGGAAGAGACACTTAAGATGTTATGTTGTACTTAACCTGAATAGGAACCTCCACACGCTTGATAAAGTTCTTAAGGCGTCCAATTTTTGAGTCCACGGCTGCTTGTCTTTTGTTCTTCCACCGATCAATGTTGGATTCATTCGTGAAAATAACCTGTGCAGCATTAAAATTAGCCACATTATCCAAACAACTGAATGCTTATTTAGTAGCATTGATAGAATTTTAAGATAGTAAAGAAAGTACCAGTTTGTAGCCTTGACTATACAAACTCTGCAGTTTCTCGGGAATGGAAGGATACATAAGCGACCATGCATCAGCCCCTACTCTGAGAGAAGAAAATATGACAACAGAATCAGCGATTAAGTGTTTCTGATTTTGCTTTCAGGCTCCCTTGCGCACAAAGTACTGACAAAAAGAAAACAAACCGAACAAAAAGGAAAGAATAACTCGCAAGGAGATAAATTATCCTTAAAAACATCCTAGGTAATGATAGTGGGGAAAACCTCTCACAAAATTATTTTAATAAGTAACAAACACGAGAAAACGTCATGCTGACCTCTCTGCAAACAAATTAATGTTTAAAGCAGACAAACTAACTGCTGGGAAGTATATATGGGAAGGTAAAAAATAGGTAGAAAGCAGATAAGAGCTGAAGAATTATGACGACAAATCAGAGACGTACACTTTAACAGATGTTTTTGCGAGGCATCCATCGAAATCAAAAGCAGCAATTTTCTCCGAGTCATGAAGACCATCATCCTGCAAAGATGCCACATTCAAGGGCCACTAGAGCATAATACAGTACCATTTGGTGTAGCACATAACCTAAAATTTCTCAGAACCTTCCCCGTATATGGGGACTCTTTCTCACCTTTTCGAGAAATATTACAGTCTGGAATGCTTTCCATTTTGGTAAGAGACTTGCATCCTGAATGGGTAAACATAGCATCATTCAGGATGAGAAAGAACATTTGGCAAAGCTGCAAATATGTGAAGGAAAAAAAGAAACGGTTTATTAGACTTTATGCTAACGCGTATCAGAAGATGCATACTCTGTACTTGTCCTTGATATCAGAAACTGAAAGACAGATTTCAGCTTCAAGTTCAACCTGATACATTAATGATTGTCACTTACGAATGAGAAAAATGTCAAGAAATTTCCAACTTGGACAAAAAGATGCATAAAAAATTAGAAAATGCTGCCACACACTCACAAAGAGAGAGAGAGAGAGAGAGAGAGAGAGAGAGAGAATAATCACCAAGAGAAGGCATTTTGCTGCCTACATACCTTAGGTTTTCGTGTACCGTGTTGATCCACTTTAGTTTCCTCTGTCTCCTCGATCTTTTTAGGCAAAGATAAAACAAAAACCCAGATCAGGACAATTACGGTTGAGAAGAGAAAATCAGAAGGCATGAAAATATTTATAGTCCAAACCTGATCATGTTTCCTTTTGATTGTCTCATCAGAAAGCTTTTTGCCTGCTCCAAAGTGTACTCCCTGCAGAAGAATGAGGCACAAAAATGTTATGCTTGGAGCATCCTACGATGTCAAATTTTCCCACTTTGAGAGCTACAATGTCAGGATTTTAGGTTCATATATCACATAGGAAACCCTAAAGGCTATGGATGCATTAAAAAATACAATGTTTTCTACCAAAAAAGCAATATTGTGAAAGGAATATTGCTTGTACATCTATCAAAGGTTTCCTGCTGCATTGTTGTACCAATCCCTTTAATGCATCCTGATCATCATTCTGCAATGCAAAGGCGATGAATAATTATGATTGTAAATCCTTTTGCTAGTTCAGTCATTCTAAAAACAAAAGACAGAAATAAATTTAAAAAATTCTATAACATTGATAACAATACATTCAACCTTTTTCTTTTTTCAGATTTATGTGAAAGTATAATACAAACCCATAACTTGTAGGAGGTGACTGAAAACCCAAAACGTTAGGTCAAGGGCCTTACTCCGGTACATCCCTTCTTATGTAATTAGTACTTGACATGACATTGATAACAAGAACATGTCACAAGTAAACTTTACGAACTTTTATCAGATGCTGGAATGATACCATAGTTAGCCCATCTATGATACCATCATACCAGTTATCACAGGGCATATGTGATCATACCTAATCCTAACCACACTGAAAAACTATAATACAAACAAACCTGCAATGACGAAAATCCACCAATGTTCTCAGCAGAATCAATTGGATCTGAGTCAAAGGGAAAACAATCCAAGTGATGCCATTTGGTCATATCAAAACCCCGGAAGTCTCGAGTCACCAGCCCCAACCTCAACGCCTTTGCTGCAATTGTCTCAGAACACTTCTTGCACGAGGATCTACTTGACTTCGCATACTCAGCAATTATCTTTGCAGAAGGAGGAGAAGAACTCACTGTCTCCTTCATTTTCTGCTTACTTTTGTCATCTGATGTGGTTTCAACATTCTCTACCTCTTTCTCACCGACCTGCTTCTACACGATTTTAAGGAGATGATAAAAAAAAGCCTTCAAATCAATCCAAAAGGGAAAATGGCACCCAAAAGGGCTTACAAATTAGCAAGCATTCTTCCTCAATCCCTACCTCTTTTGCTGGCTCGCCACATTGTTCAATCAATTTCATCAAAGCATCTTGATCATCCTTCTGTGATCAAACGTACACGAATTAACAAAACATGTAAAAAACTAGAATCAAAATCGTAAAGCTTATACCGTTTCATCAGCGTAACTTACATATGAACTCTACACTACACCTATCAAGGACTACAACCACATGCAACCCAGAAAACCAAATGTAAGATAACACCGAGAAACCATAACTGATAAGAAAATCAACATGATACCTCTAAAGAGGAGAATCCTTGGACATCCTCAGCGGAAGCAATCGACTCCGAATCGGCCGGAAAACAATTCAAATGATGCCATCTGGTCATGTCGATCCCACCAGGGCCTTTGGTGATCAACCCTAATCTCAGTGTCTTCATCGCGATCGTCTTCGAACACGACTTGCAAGTCGAACGGTTCGATTTCGCGTACTCGGCGGTGATCGGCATTAGCTCCGGCGATGTCGTCTTCGTCGTTGTTCTTCCAAAGGAACAGAGACAGAGATACTGATTTCGTTTACGGGAGTAGAAATCAGACCGAAGAAGAATCAGAAGTTGGGAAAGAGGAGAGGAACGAACATAGGGTATCGTTACCATATGGGAAGAAATGTCTTTTAGGGTTCTTTCCTAGTTCCCGCCATTTTGAGAGGTAGGCTAAGTTGCAAAGAAACTGGGAATGAGGGGGCTTAAATGTAAATAAAAATAAGCTATTTTCCGAAGCAACTCCCTTTTTCGTTTTATCAAAACTAATCCTCAAGTTTAGGAATATTCTAGTAAACCCCAAAAGCTTTCTTTCTCGAAATTTGTTCCGACCTCGAAAATGTAGCTTTTCTCGGCAACCAAACACTTATTATTTTATTTTTTTCATAAAACGTTTATGAATGTGACACTCCAATACATCTTCTAAATTAATATGCATATTTGAATTGAACGTAATAAAACTATTTTGTATATTTCATGTAATCTATTTTGTATATTTGAATTTTGAATGTTTTATTTATTTACAGTTGAATTCATTTATCTTGAATTATCTTTTGTATATTATTATAATGGACACAAATTTATTTCCATGAAAAAATTATAGTGTGCATACACATAAAATATAGATTTATATATGTTAATAATTTCAATAACTTCATCCTAAAAAAATTGTAAAAATCAAGATGTACGGCTGTACGGATTCGATTTTTTGAATCGATTCGGGTCCGGTCCGGTCAAACGGGATTGGTTACCCTTGGTCTAAACCGAATTATTGCACTATATAAAATGCGGATAGAGAGCGAGAGTCGGAGAGAGACATGAACCGTGCCTGGAACATGACTGATTACGTTAGACTGGGCTTCAACGGCCGCCGCGAAGGCTCCGACAGTCGCCACGAATTAAGGTTAAAGAGGTCATCAACGCCGCACGTCGCTCTGGCGCCGAGATCGAGACCCTCTGATAATGTATTTTCTCTCTGTCTCTCCTTCCTATGGCTATACCTTTTGTTCTAAGAATTTTATGATTTGATATTGAGATTCTGTGTTTCTGGATTTCGATGATGGATTCTTCGGATTTGTTTGGTTATCGCTGGAATCAGTGACAGAAGATCCAAAATTCTGAAGTGTGATGAAGATTTTTGTGGAATGTTTACAAGTGTAGGGCACGATCACAAGTTTTAGGGTTTTGGGACTGCCAAAAGTCTTGGTCTTGTTTGCTATTTTGTAGTCTTTATAAGCACTCACCGTTGCATTAGGTCTGTGTTAGAAAAGGGTTTAGGAAATCTTGTATTTCATTGCGCTTTTTACTGTGTTTTTCCGTATGAATATGTGTTTTGGCTTTAGGTGTACGTCTCCTCTGTGTCTTGTATATTGGTATGGTTCATTTTTCTTACATAAATAAATGTTTATAGCGAATCCGTACATCCTTTTTTTATATTGAATCTTTGAGGAGGTAGATGCCATACAGTTGAGTGAGACTGCGCTGCCCACACACTGTTCCATTGCAGAATATGCTGCAGCCTCGGTAATACTTCTTTAAACAACGGAAAGCTCGAAGAAGACACCGAGAAAATCTTTCTTGTAAATGGTACTCACAAAGGTAGTACTTCCATGTCTTTCTGCATTTGATGAGTATACATAGGAGCATGCAACGGCTCTTTTCTTCTTGGCTCTCTGCGGATTTTCACATTTGAGCATGTCGTAATAAAATCATTTAACTTGATAGATCATTCTCCTCTCTTGAGATTCTTGTTTTTGGTAGGTCAATGTATGCGAAAGAAAGCAATCATGTAACCATGTGGACAAGAAACTGATGCAGTCTCAACTAGAGCAAGCCAATTCCTGTGACCAAGTCGTGGTTCGTTTCAGATCTTTAACAGTTTTCACGTGCCTACGTATCCAACAAAATCGTTCCCAACGAACAGATTATCTCTAAGCTGGAGTGAGCTCTTGGGGCCAAAATCCGTGGCAAGAAGTGAAGCCAGAATCAGAATAAGCTTCTTCTACCATTTCCAAGTAAATCTGCAAGGCTTTTTTTGTCTTGAAACTTTCCAATCCAAACTTCTATATGAAACAGTGAATGATTTTAGTAATAAAATAACTCCCAAAAACTATACACCAAATTACACCAAGTATAACATGATTTATGGATGTGGGCATTCTTTTTTCGTCTAGGGAGAGAGAAATACATAAATGATACATTTAAACGTATTTAGAGTCTTTTTTTGTTACATTTTGACATACATGAAAACTAAACGTTTTCTTCCACATTCGTTTTTCATTTTTCTTTACTCGCAGGCCAATTTTGTGCCAAAGCTTGTAAGGCTTATAGCGAAGGCTTGGAAAGCTGACAATGGCTGCCTGTAGTCCATGGTGAAAGTATCGTCCGCAACCTTACCGAACTGGAGAAGCACGGTGTCTTCGTCTCCTTTCCCACTCGGTTGGCTTTGGTCCACCGTTGCAACCAGCTGAAAGTTCTTAACTGAAGCAACTGTCACTCGTCCATGAAAGTTCAAGCACCAGCACTGCAGATGATCGTGCCATCTCGGAGCTTTGTTCTTCAATATTGTGAGACCAGAGGCGTCACAGATCTCGGGTTTCTTCATCTTGTCCAGATCTGTTGGTTTCTGGTCGGGGGAAGAACTTCCTGATGACGGTGGGGACGAAACTGGGCATTTAAGCGTGGATACCATTCTTCGTGGACCTCTCGATTTCAAGAGGTTGAATTTGTACGAGACATGTCCAATTTCGAAGTTGCCTGATGAGACTTGGGGGCTTATTTGTTTTGAGGCAAATCTGCGACTGGCCCTGTGGCTTGAAGGTTTTGCTCCACTATGAGGCGGTTGACTGTCGTATATTGTGAAGTTGGTCCCGAGGAAATCAGATCTGAAAAACAATTTTCAGAAGCCGTGAACGTGAAATTTAGAGCCTACTTTTCTTCTCTGGTTACGCAAAGATCGGCAATAGAAGACTAAGGTATAGATTTTACCTTAACTTCCCGACATATGCATTACTTCCTTGAGAGAAATCATTAGCATCAAGTGATATTATGTATTCAGTATAAGCACCAGTCCTGAACCTTCTCGCCGCCAGAAGAAACTTCCCCTTGTCAGTGAATGCTATAAAGAAGGATAAACAAATCTGTATAAGAATAAATGTATAGTTCTTTCAATGCTTTATACTGTTCCATTTCGTATTCCATTATATGAACAAGGCCAAGAAAGGCTTTGCCTTGCAAATATGAGACTGTAAAATTGGCTTCCAAACTCTATGAGATCAAACAATTTGGTCAAACATTGGTAAACCCATTTGGTCAAACATTTATTTAAGATGTTTAATTGGTGAGTTCCTTCGTTGACTAGTCAAGAGTTTATTAGATGAAAGACTGAGACAAAACTCAAACTCATATCTAAAGCAACCCATATTTCCATGTTTTGTTTGAATCAATCTTCTCTCTCATTTCTAAAACAAGCATCATGCAGCTGAAAATCTAATCCGGATTCCAAAACGATTGCAATGAAATAACATCAAATATGAAATCCTAACATCTGTCTTGGCGTAAGAAAACATAATAACAATGGTTACTTACATGGAGTAAGAGCAAGATACAAGTAAAATGTTGATGTCCTCTTATTCCTTCTTATAAGACACTGATTTGCAGAGTCTCGGGGACCTGGCTGCATGACGAAACTAACAAATCTCAATTGCAAATCCCACATAGCAATTAAGGCTTTGAAACATAATACAACCAGATAGTTTTTCATTGTTAAAGATCCCTTAACCAGATGGAATTTAGGCCTATCACTGGCATACAATGTAAAGAACGGAGACCATTATAATGCTTAACTCTAGCAAACTTACTGAGATATGGTCACCGCTAAAGGGGACAAAAGAAGAAAAGAGCTAGGATTTGTTGCACCAGTCTAATTTCCCAATACAGCTAAGAAAATTTCCAAAGAATTTGATAGAAAGCAATACAATTTTCAAACATTTCACCTAAGCACTCCACCCAATTATTATCATGATGTGTGCATTCATGATTCATCCCATAACCTTATTCTAAGCTATTTTTCTGTCTCCTAACAAGGCTATGTTTGTAATCCGAAACAACGGATCAAATATGCACCGATTTCATATATTATCTGACGAATTTTGTTCAATTATTCCTAAAAATGTAATAGGCACCGAAATTTTCCCATATCCCCAATTTTTTTTTGCTCAGAATCACTTCCAGAATTGAAAAATTTTGGAAATCAATTATACAGAACCACGGGAGATATTTGGCAACTCAAATCAACCGATCAAACGCCAAATAACTCAAACTAACGCGTAAATTTACCGAATCTAGATCATATCCATCAACCCAAATCCCCAAAGATACCCAGTTTACTCAAATTGAAAGGACAAATCAGAAATCGAAGAGCGGAAACACAGAAAACCTACCAGTTTGAGGCAAGAAGGGAAGGTAATTTTTCCGGAGCTATCATGAGATCTAACAATATCCCTGGTGATCTCCCTCCACTTCGTCGAAACGCAGGCACAGGTGACGACATCTCGCCTATGTGGCCACCGGTCCTCGCTCTCCTCCACGCGACGTATGATCTCTCCGAGCAACTCGGGGAGCATCGCTGACCACGACCCTGTCATCTCGGAATCCGGCGGCATCGGTAAGGACGATTCGTCTGGGTCAGCGGCCGCTACAGCCGACGCAGTTTCCTCATGCTGATCCCTGAACGACCGCGAGACCCTCCGAGAGAGGAAGGATCGCCGCAGAGGCATTTGCGGGAGAGAGAAACAAAGTCTCGATCTGTAGAGAGAGAGAAAAAGAGAGAGAGCAAAAGGAAGGTAAGAGAGAGAAGTTCGGTTTGGGACGAAGCTGGAGAAACCGAAAATGCGAAATCTGGTGTGAAATGCCCTTCCGGCTAAAGTGACGGGGAGGTGAGAGGTTGAATAGATGACAGAAGAGTGAACCTGGAAGGTAGTTCGGACACGTCTTTATTTATCAGTGGTCCGACAGTGAATTTTGGCTGTGAAGAGAGATAGCTTTTTAATAAAGCACGAAAAGTAGAGTAATTCATCTCATTTATAAATATGATAAGTTATTATTATCAAATACGAGATTTTGTTAAAAATTATTATAAATATATAATTAAAATGACAAACCAATAAATTTTATATATTAATATAAATTATATAAATTGACTTATTTTAAAAAATTGTGTATATTGTTAATAATAAATTATATATATATATATATATATATTCAGTTTTGGACGTAGAAGTTTTTTATCATATAATTAAAATAAAAATAATAAAAGATATAAATGTATTAAATTTATAGTATTAAAAAAACAAAATTTATAAATGTGTTATATAATTGAAGTATATTTAGACTAAAATTATTTATTTATGGTGAAGTCACCTAAATAAAAATTGTTTTTATTTTTTATTTTTTATTTATTATATATAATTAAAATAATAATTAAATTTATTAGATATTAAATTAATAAATTAAAATTTAATATTATAATAATGAAAAAGTGAGAAAATGAAAATATGAAACTGATTAAATATTTTTCACATCATAAAAAGAATTTTTTATCTTTATTTTTTATTTATTATATATAATTAAATCAATAATTAAATTTATTAGATATAATTAAATTAATAAATTCAAATTTAATACTATAATAATGAAAAAGTGAGAAGATGAAAAGATGAAACTGATTAAATATATTTATTCTCCACATCATAAAATTTACGAAAATCTATATATTCAAATATAAATTTTTTTTCTCTTTTTACACAAAGATTTAGTTATTGTATTTTTTTTTTATTTCCAAAATTTAAATGTATTTATTTTTCTCATTAAAATAAAGAAGAATACGTTTTGGGATGTATAATATTTATTCTCTAAAACATTATTTATTTAAAACGTTTGAAACAATTTGGTATTGCATGTTATCTCTACATTCATCTCTACATGACAACCACATCATCGCTACATCTACATGACAACCACATAAACAATATCAACTTTTTTTATATTTTTAAATTATGATTATCTTAACTGAATAATTTAAATGTTATTAATAAAAAATGTAAAAATTCTTTTATTTATATTAAACTTTTAACGTTATAAACTCAATATCATCAATGTCAACCTCTTTTCGTTTAACCGAGAAAATCTATTTCGGTTTTGTCATCATTAATTCCCACTCTCCATGTTTCTCTCATTAATACTTCTTAAATTCTTCGGTTTTATAGCTTTCAAGCCAAAACGAAATCATTATGCAGCGAAAGACACCCACTAGAGAAACAACCATGACAAATTGAGTACAATTCTGGAGTGAAAGATGACAAGAATGACCCTAATTGCAAATGAAGATTACCATAGAGGGGTGCCATAGGACGACGGATGGGCTACCACTAAGTCAAGGTAGCGTTATGGGTGAGCCCATCGAGAAGAACTTCAATCGCGTATCCGAAACTCTACCCATTTCTCTCTTTCTATGGAATAATCGATGTTTGACTCTAAAATTCTAGAGTTTTTGCTTCTTATAAGTGTTCTAACTCCCTAACGTTGGATTAGTCATAGGCTCCCAATCCCTCAAGTGGAGGAGAATGACAAATCTCTCTAGCGCATTCGCAAAAGAAAAATACTAGAAACCCTATATTTTACATCGACTTCGGAATCTTCTAACAACTCGCCTCATTTGCCGCCTCAAGTTGTTTCTCATTCCGTCGACTCGCTTGCGGTTAATCTATCTTTAATCTCAAATCTACCGACGATTGTTACTGTCATGTACAAAATGATGTCATTGCAAATAGATATGCATCCATCGGATCCATAGGTTTGGAATAGACTTTTCTCCATTTTGAGATAAACTTTGTTCATTCCGAGATAATAGTTTTTTGTTGAATCTTCTTGGTCTGAAAGTAGTACATAATTTTATTCATCACTAAAACTCGATTCTCACAGTTGGAAACCGTGATACATAGATTTTGTTATCGAAACATTTTTGCCTTTTGTATAGAAAATGTCTGAGGCCATGGGTAGTGCAAGATAAAACTCAGAAAATAATTCTTTTTTTTCAGTTTTAGTTTTGAATCCTCTCAGATTTTTATCTTCTTATGGGGGGCATTAGAGAAAATCATTACCAAGAGGCAAATGAAGAAGACGATAACGAGAGCTCCAAGAATCAAACGCTCAGGTATGAGTTTCATCTTCATAAAAAAGATTCAAGATTGTATCTTAGGTGGAGTTTGTGTTGATTTATTTAGCTATGTGGGCATTTAAAATCCATCACATTGAAAAATGGAGAGGATAAGATAGGAAAATGTTCCATCATTAGGTAAATTCTCACTATCTCTTTGTGTGTGTGTGTGTGTGGTGTACATATTTTTCATGTTGCAATGCGTTGACATCATATGTTCTATTTATAATAGTATGAATTTTTGTTTTGAGGTCATTGTTTCTTTCAACAAATATGACGAAGTCGCAGTAAAATTTGTGGAACTTTCTATGGTTTTTAGTTTTACAGGTACTGTTATATGGATCAATGTATTTGGAATGTTGCTAAAATTTTTACAATATATCATTTAATTTTTAATGTTATATTACTCATTTTTACAATATATATCTTATATAGAGAAAATATATTTAGGAATCACAATAAAAAACTCTTCTAAAAATAATTTCAAATTTGATGACATGGTTTATTCTTTAAAAGATGACTCATGGTTTATTATGAGTAACAACTATTAAAGTTTTATAAAATTTTCAGATGGGGCCGAATTATTAAAGGTATCACAAGAATCAAATTTAAACATTTCATCATTAAGTAAAAAAATTGACCTATGTTTATTATTGGATGAATAAGCTTTTAGAAACATTTAGTTTAGATATTAGCATGTGAAATTTGATTGCAAATAAAGAAAATGATTATGACAAAACTGTGATATGTATGAATCTCAAATTAATTAATTGTGATGACTAAATCATATAAATTGTTATGCATAACTATAAAAATATATCATATAAAATAATTGTTTTATACTAATTTTATTATGGTTTATTATGATTAATGTGTTTTGACATTTTAAAAGATTAATACACAAGATAAGCTTAGGATAATAAAAAAAATATGCATCAAATAGTATGTTTAACATTATACACAACAAAAATGTACTTGTGGTTATAACTATAAACTCTAAAATAATTTACGGTAAGTCGCACGATATTTCATCTATTAATCATTTAATCTTTTTAATTTTAAATTCATAAAAACCAATATTTTAAATAATATGATATTTTTTATTTAATATCTGGGTGCTTTGACACTTTATTCTTCAAACACCCACAAAATTTATGTTGATAGAAATTTGAAAAAAAAAGAAAAATAATGTTGTATAATGTTGTCTAAACAATATGATTTGTAGACCACACATATATATGATCCACAATTTTTTTATGAAATACTTGGACATAAAAACACCGATTCCTTTTTTGTATGATCTTTATTTTCTTACATTTGTTTTATTATATACGTTTTAAAATTGATTTTTGAAAATTCATATGATAAGTATACAAATTATTTTAAAATTGGTCCAGAATATATGTGTTCCTATTTCATATGCGATTTTATTATCCTACAATTTTTTTTCTAATTTAGATGTAATATGAATTGTTGGTATTTACATCGATTCTATTAATATAAACCATCGAGTGCTCATCATAAATTAATTTAAAACATAAAAAATCTTTAAAATGAATTTAAATATTCATTCAATAAATTATGATGATCTATTTTTTCAAAATTAATTAGGTAAAATTACAATTATTTTAAGAAGCCTGCACATCGCACGGGTTTAGAATCTAGTATTTATAATAGAAGAACAAATGAATATGACTAGGGGTATTAAATGGTTCGTCAACTCATGGTTAATCCTAATCTAACCCGTATAAGTGTGAGTTGGGTTGATTTTTTTTTAACTCATATAAAATGGGTTCATGGGTTGGGTTAAATTTTGGTCGACTCATAAGCTAATCCATATGGGCTACGGGTTAATCCGTGAGCCAAAATTAAAAATACATTGCATATATTATATAATATATATAATTTATATATATAATAATAAACTATATTTATAATATTTTTATTACTTTTTTCTAAAATAAATAATTGACATCGATACCGATTTGGATGTCTTGGGCTATTGGAAGGATAATCGACATCGATAATATGAGTTGGCATACATGGCTTATGATGTGCTAAGCATTTCTATAACTAATGTTGCTTCTGAATCATCTTTTAGTATTGGTTCTCAGATTTTGAACAAATATAGAAGTCAACTACTCTCAGAAAATATGCAAACTTTACTTTGTTCTCGTTCTTTGATGCATGATTTTAAAGATAATGAAGAAGGTAATATAATTTCAAATATATCTTTTTTTTATAATTTTGTTTAATATATTATTTTATTTATGTATTATTTTTGTTTTATTTATAGGTATAGATAATGAAGAACATAAAAACTGAAGACAAAATGTTTTTATTTAAAATTGTAAACTTTAATTTGGATTTTCTATATTGTTTATGAATTATTTTTATGTTTAAACATTTTTAACGTATTTAGATATTTTTATTTAAAAGTTTAGACATTATTTGAATTATTTATGTTTTTTTTACATTTTATTAATTAATTATTTTACAAATGTGAACAAAAAAATCCAACCTACGGGTCAACCCCTATAACCCACGGTTTTTAATCTGAACTGGTTTGAAAAATCTCAACCCATCTTGAATATGTGTTGGACTGGACTAACCTAAAAATAACCCAACCCATGATGGGTTGGGCTGGATTGGGCTTAGCCAACCTAATTAGCACCCCAAGTTACAAGAGGTAATGTATTGCCTATTTATAGGCAAAATTTTTAGTTTTTCTGAATAAAAAATGAGGGTACTCGCCGCCCATTTAGACATTCAATCTTTCACACTCCTTGAATATCTATTGACTGCCTCGTTAAAACCTTATCATTGAAAAACTCTTTGGGATAAAAAGACCCTGATGAGGAAGAAAGAGTGCAGTCATAAAAACTCCTCCTCGATTTATCAACTCTTTGTTTCTTCACAAACTTCGAAGGTGATGTATCCCGATATTCCGATGTGTTTTCTCAATGTTGAAATAGGGAGCGCCTTTGTGAATAAGTCGGTTACATTTTCGTATGATCGGATGTATTGAATATCAACTTCTTTCTTTTTCTCGAGCTCTTGAGTATACGTGAAAAATTTTGGAGGGATATGCTTTGTTCAGTCACTTTCGATATATCCTTCCTTTGTTTGAGCAACACATGCAACATTATCTTCATATAGTATCGTTGGATCGATATTAGTTGATAATCCACATGGCTCTTGTATGTGTCGAGTTAAAGCTCTGAACCACACACATTCTCTACTTGCTTCATGAAGTGTTATGACTTCAGCATGATTTGAAGATGCTACAACTAGTGTTTGTTTCTGTGAATGCCATGATATCATTGTGCCTCTAATTGTGAAAATATATTATGTTTTTTATCTAGCTTTATGAGGATGTGATAAATAACATTCATCTGCAAAACCAATCAACTCACAATTGGAATCTCTAGGATAAAATAATCCTAAATCAGTCGTCCCTTGTAAATATCTAAGATATGTTTAACCCCTGTCCAATGACGATGTGTAGGGGAAAAACTATATTGTGACAGGAGATTAGTAGCAAATGATATATCAGGATGAGTGCAATTTGCTACATACAAGAGAATCTCTATTGCACTCATATATGGTATTTCTGGTCCAAGTATATCTTCATTTTCTTCACAAGGACGAAATGGATCCTTTTCAACATTTAAAGATCTACATACCATTTGAGTGCTTAGTGGATTTGATTTATCCATGTTAAAGCATTTTAATAATCTCTTTATATAATTCGATTGATGTACGAATATATCATTCTTTAGATGCTCTATATGTAAGCCAAGATAAAAATTTGTTTGTCCAAGGTCTTTCATTTTGAATTCCTCTTTCCGAATAGTTTTGAGCATTTTCAAAATCCTTTGAGGTCTCATTATATTCAAATCATCAACATAAAAAACTATAATCACAAATCCGCTTGTTGTTTTCTGAATAAACACGCAAGGGCAAATAAGGTTATTCACAAATCCTTCTTTTTAATAGATATTGACTTAGAAGATTGTACCACATACGTCCAGATTGTTTCAATCCATATAAAGATCGTTATAATTTGATTGCATATATTTCTTTAGGTTTTGAGTTTGATTTTTTTGGCATTCTTAATCCTTCAGGGATTTTCATGTATATATCATTATCCAAAGATCCATATAGATATGTCACAACCAATTCCATAAGGTACATATCTAAGTTATTGGATGTTGTTAAACTCATCAAATATCTAAATGTAATTGCATCCATAACAGGGGAATTTGTTTCTTCGTAATCAATTCCAAGTCTCTGGGAAAACCCTTGTGCGAAGAGGCGTGCTTATATCTCGTGACCTTATTGTTTTCATTTCTTTTTTCTACAAAAACTCATTTGCATCCAACTGATTTAACACCACTAGGAGTTTGAACGATGAGTCCAAATACTTTTCTTTTATTTAATGAGTCTAATTCTATTTGTATAGCTTCTTTCCATTTTATCCAATCGTGTATCTTTTGGCATTCTAACACTAAAATTGGTTCTAGATCTTCACTATCATTTTCAATTTCTTTGGATATAGAGAAAGAGAATATTCCATCATTGTCATTTATTTCATCTCTTTTTATAATCTTTTTTTATCATAGATATAGTTGATGAAAATATCAGTGTTCTCTGTATGTTCATGCTTATTTTCATGGTTTTTCAGTTTGAAGACCATCTTCCTCGTTTGTTTCTTTTTGGATGTTCTCTATGATTTGAGAATCATCATCATTATCAAACTTCTTTCTCTTTCGAGAATTTTTATCTTTAGAACCAAGTGGTCATCCACGCTTCAAGCGTGTTGTAGACTCATTTGAAATTCTTTCACTCGCATGCCCTTTTGGTATTTCTATACGAGCAGGTGTATTTGCAACCGGTACATATGATTTTGTAACCCGAGCTATATCATTGAAACCATCAGGAAGTCGATTTGCAATATTTTGCAAATGTATAATCTTTTGTACTTCCATATTACATTGTTTTGTAGAAGGATCAAGATATAACAATGATTGTGTTTTCCATGTTAGATCTTCTGAGACTTGTTTTATTTCTCCTCCTAACAGTGAGAATTCATTCTCATTAAAATGAAAATCAGCAAAACGAGATGTGAACATATCACCCATTTGTGGTTCAAGATATCTAACGATAGATGGTGAATTATAACCAACATATATTCCCAATCTGCGTTGTGGGTCCATTTTTGTCTGTTGCGGTGGAGCAATCAGAACATATTGCACAACCAAATACTCGTAGATGAGATATATTTGGTTCTTGGTCATTTGATAATTGCAATGGAGAATATTTATGATAAGCATTGGGCCTTATTTGAATTAGTGTTGTAGCATGTAAAATGGAATGTTCCAAAGTAGAAATTAGGAGTTTCGTTTTCATTAGTAATGGTCGAGCAATAAGTTGGAGACGTTTAATCAATGACTATGTCATACCATTTTGTGTATGAACATGTGGTACAGATGTTCAATCTCAATACCAATCGATTTACAATAGTCATTGAAAGCTTGAGAAGTGAAATCACCAGCGTTAGCAAGCCTCGCCTTCTTAATAAGGTGATCGGGGAATTGAGCTCGTAATTTTGTTATTTGAGAAAGAAACCTCGTAAATCCAACATTGCGGGATGATAATAGGCAAACGTGTGACCATCTGCTAGAAGCATCGTTCAATACCATAAAGTATCGAAATGGTCCACTTGGTGGATGAATAGGTCAACATATATCCCCATGTAATCGTTTTAAAAACGATGGTGATTCATATCCAACTTTGACCGATGATGATCTTATTATCAATTTTCTTTGAGAACAAGCACTACATACGATCTCATGAGATTGAAATATCTTCTCATGTTTTAATGGATGACCATTGGTTTTTTAATGATTTTTCGCATCATTATTGAACCAGGGTGACTCAGTCGATCATGCCAAATCTTAAACATGTCTTCATACTTTGGATTGAATGTGGCATATGATTCCATCATTTTTAGTTTTGTGAAATATAATCCAGAGAATAAAGCTGGTAATATTTCCACAGTATATTTCTTTCTAGAAACCATTGTCGTGATATAATGATATTCACGATTTTCATAATTCATTGTTTCAATATGATAGCCATTTCGACGAATATCTTTGAAACTTAATAAGTTTATTTAGGATTTTAGAGAGAATAACACATCTTGTATAATAAATGTTATCCCTTCGGACATTATAAAATTTGCTTCTCCACATCCCCCAATTATTTTTGCATTTTCAGGTATCGTATTGACATTGGATTCATGTATTCTTAACTTGGAAAAATACTTTTTATCTTTCAATATTGTATGTGTCGTAGGACAATCGGCTAGACATATATCTCCTTCATTGATGTTTGATCGTAACATATTTTGTGTTACTTTGATCCGATAAATATATTGATGCACCTGATTAAAAATAATCTAATAAAAATTCATGTCGATATCTTTTTCATAATTTATCATTTTTTAAATTTGTTAATAAAATCTGTGATTCTCATTCGTTTCACAAAATGATGCAGACCCAATGGGACGAACATGATAATTTTTCATTTAGTAGCTCGTTTTATTATTTTACAATAAAGAGAATTTGTAATAATTTGCGAGAAGTTTTGAAAACCTTCGCTCTATATGACATTATCAACATGTAATTTCGATAATATATGTTACGATTTATCATAATCACTTATAGCTCTATTTTGGAGATTATTTTAAATATCCAGAATGATATTCGTCCACATATTTATAATCTTGGAATCTTATATTTAGCCGATGATTATTTGCCTATGAGAGCATCACATATTTTGTGATCAAATTTATCTTTAAGAGACTCTTATAAATTTGTGTGATCTTCTTTTAAATTTGTAAGATATTTATCTTTTAGATCATAAGCAATTTTGAAATAGAAAAATCATGGCTTTTATTTTCCTCTTCGGAGGAATTATTGTCTTTATCATTGCGCCAATGATCTTTTTACCTTTAGGATGCATTTTAGCATCAAATGTCTATATCTATATATATATATATATATATTTCAGAGGCATCTAGTACTGTGAGATTTACCAAGTTCGACATGAAGATCTATTATCATCGAAGACAAATAAATAGATATAATTTATGACATTGAAAACAAACTTAAATAGATTATTATATAACTATAGACAGATCTAACATATGGGTCACCCTGGTTCAATAATGATACGAAAAATCATTCAAAAACCAATGGTCATCCATTAAAACATGAGAAGATATTTCAATATCATGAGATCGTATGTAGTGTTTGTTCTCAAGGAAAATTGATAATAAGATCATCATCGGTCAAAGTTGGATATGAATCACCATCGTTTTTAAAACGATTACATGGGGATATATGTGGACCTATTCATCCACCAAGTGGACCATTTCGATACTTTATGGTATTGATCGATGTTTCTAGCAGATGGTCACACGTTTGCCTATTATCATCCCTCAATGTTGGATTTACGAGGTTTCTTTCTCAAATAACAAAATTACGAGCTCAATTCCCCGATCACCTTATTAAGAAGGTGAGGCTTGATAACACTGGTGATTTCACTTCTCAAGCTTTCAATGACTATTGTACATCGATTGGTATTGAGATTGAACATCCCGTACCACATGTTCATACACAAAATGGTATGACAAAGTCATTGATTAAACGTCTCCAACTTATTGCTCGACCATTACTAATGAAAACGAAACTCCTAGTTTCTACTTGGGGACATGCCATTTTACATGCTACAACACTAATTCAAATAAGACCGAGTGCTTATCATAAATATTCTCCATTGCAATTATCAAATGACCAAGAACCAAATATATCTCATCTAGGAGTATTTGGTTGTGCAATATGTTCTGATTGCTCCACCGCAACAAACAAAAATGGGCCCACAACGCAGATTAGGAATATATGTTGGTTATAATTCACCATCTATCATTAGATATCTTGAACCACAAATGGGTGATATGTTCACAGCTCGTTTGCTGATTTTCATGGTTAATGAGAATGAATTCTCACTGTTAGGAGGAGAAATAAAACAAGTCTCACAAGATCTAACATGGAAAACACAATCATTGTTATATCTTGATCCTTCTACAACACAATGTAATATGAAAGTACAAAAGATAATACATTTGAAAAATATTACAAATCGACTTCCTGATGGTTTCAATGATACATCTCGGGTTACAAAATCATATGTATCGGTTGCAAATACACCTGCTCGTATAGAAATACCAAAAGGGCATGCGAGTGAAAGAATTTCAAATGAGTCTACAACACGCTTGAAGCGTGGATGACCACTTGGTTCTAAAGATAAAAATTCTCGAAAGAGAAAGAAGTTTGATAATGATGATGATTCTCAAATCATAGAGAACATCCAAAAAGAAACAAACGAGGAAGATGCTCTTCAAACTAAAAACCATGAAAATAAGCATGAACATACAGAGAACACTGAGATTTCCATCAATTATATCTATGATAAAAAAGATTATAAGAAGAGATACAATAAATGACAATGATAGAATATTCTCTTTCTCTATATCCAAAGAAATTGAAAATGATAGTGAAGATCTAGAACCAATTTCAGTGTTAGAATGCCAAAAGATACACGATTGGATAGAATGGAAAGAAGCTATGCAAATAGAATTAGACTCATTAAATAAAAGAAAAGTATTTGGACTCATCGTTCAAACTCCCAATGGTGTTAAATCAGTTGGATGCAAATGGGTTTTTGTACAAAAAAGATTTGAAAATAATGAGGTCACGAGATATAAGCACGCCTTGTCGCACAAGGGTTTTCCCAGAGACTTGGTATTCTACATATTATAATGTGAATCAATATCATAATATATTAAAAGAACATATAATATACAGTCTTTTCATCAACGTGAATTTATACATTTCAAAGACTAGACAGTTTGAAACGATGGTTTCTTTGTTAGAAGAGATGGGTGCTAAAGGGTTTTTGACGATGGATACATTTACTACTGCCATGAAAGCATTTGATGCTGCAAAGGAGAGGAAGAAAGCCGTGGGGATATTCGAATCGATGAAGAAATACAAATTTAAGATCGGTGTCACTACAAAAAAACACGTATTGTCCAACGGACGGAGCAACGGATCCGTCCGTTGATGAATAATACCAACGGATTGCAACGGATACCCAAGAACCTACTTAACCCTTTTGTCCCCCTTTTCTATTGTCTGTTTCGTTGTTACTCAACGTCCGAGTCATGTATAGATGTCTATAACACAAACCAGTAGTGGATGGATGTAATACTGTTTTTCAAAAGGAATTAAGCACGTTGCTATATTGGTATTTCATTTCAATCCCTTAATGAATTATTTGGACCGGTTCTTAATCCCTTGAGTGCGGTAATCGGTTGGTCTATTTACGGTTTGTTTTGGTTTATTTCACTATTTTATTATAGGTAAAATTCATATGTTCCCTCACGTTTGTTTATTTTGCCTATTTTCCTCTCATATTTCACTTTCATCCTATTTCTCTCTCATGTTTCACATTTATCATATTCCTTCCTCAGGTTTCGGTCAACATCCTATTTCCCTCTCATGTCTAAAAATTCTACTATAACCCCCTCCGTTTAAAATTCTGTTAGATCTTTCAATTTCAATTCAAAACCCTAAAAATCCACCAATTTTTACCCGATTTTTGCCCGATTTTGACCCGACCCGACCCAGAAATAATTTTAACCCAGTTTTATACTCGATTTTAACCCGATTTAGGTGTAATTTTGACTGGTTTGGACTCAATTTTGATCCAGTTTAGACTTAATTTTGACTAGAATTTGAAACCAATTTTGATCTAGTTTAGACTCAATTTTGACCAGAATTTAGGTCCAATTTTGACTTGGTTTATACTTAATTTTTACTATAATTTAATACCAAAATTTAACCAAAATTTTGTTCCAATTTGAATTTTTACCTGATTAAAATTTTAATCAATATAAAATTTTAACCGAACTAAATATTAATTTAAAAAACTGATTCTTGTCGGTTTTTCAATTTTCATCTAAATTTAGTCCAATTTTGAGTCGAATTGAATGCAATTTTGAAATAATTCCAATATAATTTTGAGTAATTCGGATTGTAATAGAATGAAAAGTCATTCATAAAAAGTCATTGATAATATAATGATATATATATATATATTTATATATATATGATGACTTATTACTATCAAATCAAACCAAAATGTGAGACCCACACAGAGTTTTCCAATTCTATTTTATTTCCTCGACATGTGGGGCTAATTTTCTAATTGCTTGTCCCAAACGTCCATCTCTCCTTACATCTATAGAAGGAAGAACAAAGGGTTTTTCGTATATAATTTGAATTCTGTTACATCATGAATATACACAAGAATAGGAGAATATCTTAACGTCTATTTAAGGAAGATACTCATAGATGTGCAAATATTCACTATATCATTAGAGTATCAGAAGAGATATGAGAATATCTTGATGGGGCATCAAAGATATGAGAGTATCTGCAGCATTGATATGAGAATATCTTGATGAAGCATCAAAGATATGAGTCTGCAAATATCCTTTACACGCCCCCGCAAGATGGAGCACCGGAGGTGAGTCCAATCTTGATTTTAAGATCCGTGAAGGATTGACGAGGTAGAGATTTGGTAAGAAGGTCAGCTAGTTGATCTTTGGAGCTGACATGCGAGACACTAAGCTTGCCGTTTTGAACTTGATCACGAACAAAGTAGAAGTCTAAGGCCAGATGCTTCATTCGTGAATGAAAGACCGGATTTGCACTCAGATAAGTGGCACCAATGTTATCACAGTAGATTGCTGGAGTAGAAGGTAGAGTGATCCCAATTTCTGTAAGAAGGGAGACAAGCCAGCATATTTCAGCAGATGTGTTTGCCATCGAGCGGTACTCGACTTCTGTAGAGGATCGGGAATGACCTGTGAGCTTCTTCGAGAACCAGGAAATCGGATGACTGCCAAGATAGACAATGAAGGCTCCTGTGGATTTGAACTCATCGCGATCACCACCCCAATCGGCATCACTGAAAGCATGAAGAGATAGTTGATTCTCTGCAGAAAAGAATACTCCTAATTCTCGAGTGCCAGCGAGATAGCGAAGAACACGTTTAACGGCTTGCAAGTGTTCATCTGTAGGTGCATGCATAAACTGCGATAACTTGTTAACGGCAAAGCAGATGTCTGGCCGCGTCAAAGACAAATACTGAAGACCTCCAACAAGTGTGCGAAACTCGGAGGGATAAGACAGAGGTGAACCTGAAGTAAGAGATAGTCTTGAGGTTGACGCCATAGGGGTTGATGTCGGTTTAGCCTCATGCATGTTTGCTCGTTGAAGTAGATCAGAGATATACTTGCGTTGACACAAAAGCAAACCTTTCGGCTTACGAGTAGCTTCAATGCCAAGGAAGTAGGAGAGATGGCCGAGATCTTTAAGGGAGAATCAAGCAGCAAGTGACACAATGAACTTCTGAATCTGAGAGGAACAATCTCCTGTAATTACAAGATCGTCAACGTAGACAAGAACAAAGATTTGGACTCCATGTGCTCGGAGAATGAACAAGGAGGCATCTGCTACCGAGTTGACGAATCCTTGTGCAAGTAAAAAGGAGCGTAGTTCCGAGTACCATTCCTGTGGCGCTTGTTTGAGGCCATAAATGGCCTTATGAAGTTTGCATACAAGGTGAGGCCGGTCTTTGTCAACAAATCCAGGCAGTTGCGACATATATACCTCTTCAGTGAGACGACCTTGAAGAAAGGCGTTGTTAACGTCAAGTTGACGTATTTCCCAGCCATTAGAGACAACAAGGCTGAGGATAAGTCGGATAGTAGGTGGTTTGACCACAGGGCTGAACGTTTCAATAAAGTCGACTCCAGGTCTCTGATGAAACCCCTTTGCAACAAGACGAGCCTTGTAGCGATCAATCGTGCCATCCGGATTTTTCTTAATGCGAAAGACCCATTTGCAACCAACCACGTTTTTGACATCATGCGGCGAAACTAGTTCCCATGTACCATTGCGCATAAGAGCATTAAACTCGTCACTTATCGCTGTTCTCCATCGAACATCTTTCAAGGCCGTCGAGGCAGATGTAGGTTCTGTCTCCAACCCTGTGAAAGAAGCATGAAGAGAAAGTTTGTGAGTGGGTTTAAAAATGTTGTTCTTGCTTCTTATGACCATAGAATGAATATTGCTTGGTGGACATGAATCAGCTCCGTGTTCCGCGGTGGCATCAACTGGCAGTGACGGAGGATGTGGTTGAGTTGTTGTATCTGTGGAAGCTGGTAGTGAAGGATCTATGCTCAGGGGAGATGCTGAGGATGGAGTGACCAATGACAGTGAGTAGCTGGCTGTAGGTTGAACAAAAGGTTCAGAGGAGGTCGGGGAAGTGAACTCAGAGACAGAAGGAAGTCGGGAGAGTGGATAGGCAGGCTGGAATTGCGAGAGATCACGAAAAGGGAAGACAGACTCATGAAAGATGANTGGGAGGAGTGCCAAAGAGAGACTCATAGGGAGATGACATATGAAGAATGGGAGTAGGCATCCGATTGATGAGATAGACGGCTACGGGTAGAGCATAGGACCAGTGGGAAACCGAAATGGACGCATGAAGAAGTAAGGAAAGACCTGTTTGGACTATGTGTCTATGGCGACGTTCGGAAATACCATTGTGATCGGGTGTATGTGGAGGAGTAGTGAAGTGGGAAATACCATGTGACGCCAAGGAGGATGCCAACGCTATGAATTCCCCACCATTTTCCGTGTATAAAGTGGTGATTTTGGTGCCAAAGTTGGTTTCAACTAAAGCTTTGAAACGAACGAAAGTGTCCCGGACATGAGATTTTTGTTTCAGTGGATAAAGCCAAGAATAGCGGGTGAAATGATCAACAAACAACACATAGTATTTGAACCCATCGATGGAGATTATTGGTGAGGTCCAAACATCAGAATAGATGATTTCAAGAGGTTTGGATGAGGAGACAGAAGACAAAGCAAATGGAAGTTTATAGCTTTTATTCCTTGAGCAAGAATCACAAAACAAATGAGATAAGTCCCGAGACAAGGGTAAAGAAAACTTAGACACGATATGACTTAAGATAGAAGGAGACGGATGCCCTAGACGCGAATGCCACTCGGACAAAGTCGACTTGAGACTTGACAAAGCAACAACGGAAGGGAGAGACGAGGATGATGAAGAGGATGGCCATTCGTAGACTCCATTTTTTAGCTTGGCCCTTTAGCAATGACGCCCCCGTGCGTAGATCCTTCACCTGAAAAGAACGAGAGCCAAATTCCACAGAAACTTCATTAGTGTTGCACAGATGATAGACCGAGATAAGATTCTTGTTTATAGCTGGTACACATAGCACATTATGTAGTGATAAAGAACGATCAGAGGAAGGGACTGAAAGTGAACCCGTATGTGTGATCGGAAGGCCTGTGCCATCTCCAACCACTACATTATCATTTCCGCGGTAGGATTATGGAGCGCAAGGTTTTGGAGGTCGGACGTGATATGATGTGAGGTGCCACTATCAAGAAGCCATTGTGTGGAATCGTATGGGTAGACCATGGTGTTATGTGCTCGTGGTTGCCAAGGTCTTGGAGATGCGTTCCATTGATGCGTTTGTGGTGGTTGTCCTCCACCGGAGTTAACAAGCTGAAATTGTGGGCATCGTTGAGCACTGTGGCCAAACGTACCACATGCTTGACAACGACCTTGATATCCTCGTGGTTTGTTGTTTTGGTTGCGGTTCCAGCGAGATGTGTTGTTGTTGGGATTGCGTTGGCCATTGTAGTTGTTGCGAGGCCGAGAAATGACATTGTGTGCAGTGGCAGGAAGCGAGGAGACCAATTGGTTTGCAGCAGACTCCAGCTTAGCTTCATGGTTTCGCAACTTTTCGTGAAGTTCCTCTATAGAGATCGCCGTGTCTTTTGCTTGAACAACATCACGGATTGGCTTGTACTCTTTAGGTAAGCCATCTAGTATTGCCTCAAGTAAGGCTTCATGATCAAGAGGCTTACCGAGAAGAGTTAGCTCATCAGCTTTGGAGACAATGAGTCGAAGGTAATCGTCGATGGATTGAGATCCTTTGAAACTGCGTTTGATCTGATCTCGGAGTTGGAGGATGTGTCCTCTGGAGGCTTTCCCGTACGTGTTGGTTAATGTGTTCCATGCCTCACGAACGGAGCTTGACTTAGCAACCATGGTTTACAGGTTCACGGAGATTGCACCGAGAAGAGCACTGAACAGGAGCCGATCTTGTTGTTTGAAGGGTGCAAAGGCAGGATTGTCCTGTGGAACACCATTGACTTGAATTGTTGCCGGTGGAACAATGTTGTTGTCGAGGATGAAGCAGTCAAGTTGGTGTCCTTCAAGTAAGGAACGAACTTGGATGCTCCATGTGAGATAGTTAGTCGTGGTGAGCTTGGTCACATTGGACATGTTCACTGTCAAGAGCGTTGTCTGAGGCTCTTGGGTGTTGAAGGTTGCCACAGTCTCAGTTGGACGGGAGGACGAGTTTGCGGCGGTGGACATGATGTGGAAGAGGGTTGGTGTTGTTGGAAGGATACAATACACCGTCGGAAAGAGAGTTGTGCAGAGCTGTGAGAGATGTTCAGCGGCTAGGGTTGTGGACCTGAATCGGTCGGTCGGCGGTGATGGATGCTTGACAGATTAGGGTTTTTTTTGTCGTTAGACTTATGGGGCGTCTGATACCATACAGAAGGAAGAACAAAGGGTTTTTCGTATATAATTTGAATTCTATTACATCATGAATATATACAAGAATAGGAGAATATCTTAACGTCTATTTAAGGAAGATACTCATAGATGTGCAGATATTCACTGTATCATCAGAGTATCAGAAGAGATATGAGAATATCTTGATGGGGCATCAAAGATATGAGAGTATCTGCAGCATTGATATGAAAATATCTTGATGAAGCATCAAAGATATGAGAGTATATGCAAATATCCTTTACAACATCTACCCCTCTTTCCCAACAACCAAACTATTACGATACGAAAACGCGTAAAACTTCAACGAAGGATGTGTTTCGTTATCGTGACCGCAATTTCTTTCTTACACATTTCATCAGCATACCATTTTTGTCTTAAAAAAATTACACAAATTTTTGTCTTGTAATGCAGGCATTAAATTGTGCTAAAACACAAATTTTTGTGAATAATAAATAGTGCATGTGTCAAAAGAGAGAATATTTTTTAGACAAAGTAGATCTCGCAACAACTCTCTCTTGCTGTCTACATATTTTTTAGAACACAATGTCGATTGGAGAACGACTTCACTTCTCTATTTAAATTTTTTTATCTAATTATAATATAAAAAGAATAATAACTTTAATTATAAACATTAATATAATAGAAAATTTAAACTCATTCGTATAAAAAGATTAGTTTAATTGGTTAGTTGTTGATACAAATTATCTATTACACTCAAATTCGAATTTTATTAGTAAAAATTGTCTTCACTTTAATCAGTAATAAAATAAAAAGCATACGTAATAATTCAGAATTTACCTTTATGATTGGAAATGTCCACAATCATCTTATGAATATCAAACATTCGATGTAAAAAGTAATATGTTAAGCATAAATTTTAAACACAGTGAAAATTCCAATTATATAAATATATAGTTTCAATGTTAAAATTAAAAAAAATAGAGGTCATAAACTACATTTATTTGGAAGAATACGGTAAGACCCCGTCACTTGTTTCCTAATTATTATCTGAATTTTCATACCATGTTTATCCACGACGACATGCAAAATAGATAAATATGAATAATTGCATCGAGTGACATCAATACATACATGCACTCTTTACTACACATTTTCCCACTCAAGATATAAATATAATACATATAATAAATTAAAACACAATACAAACTCTTACCATACTTAAATGATTATTTAGAATCAAATATTAGTACCATATAGATGGTCACTCACAAATTTCCACCAGA
This sequence comes from Gynandropsis gynandra, assembly GCA_036759665.1. Lineage (NCBI taxonomy): Eukaryota > Viridiplantae > Streptophyta > Magnoliopsida > Brassicales > Cleomaceae > Gynandropsis > Gynandropsis gynandra. The sequence goes on along the minus strand of CM071867.1, from coordinate 3,553,526 downwards.
CCTTCATCACTATCGTAGCTCTCTTAAGATCACTCATACAAAATCGTTCGTAAAATTCTGTCAAACCTCGGCACAGTTGTAACACTTACAAGGTCATTCAAATCTTAACCTCTCGTCACAATCACTCTCAAGATCTCACCAAACCTCATATCGATTGTCCATACTGAAAGGATCGAAATACCGATATATCTTACCTGATACTCTTCACACGATTCACTTACCACACATTCTTTCTGTCAATCACTAAAATTCCATCCCACATAAACGTATCAATCTCAATTTCGACCCTGCTAGTCCTCAAAGGATCACAAAGCCCATCGGATTCGCCTATGCTTGATGGTAGACTTCAAACTCCTTAGAAGACTTAGAATGTGTGTCTAATAGGCATCACTTTGACGAGTGGACAAACCACTTGACTGAGCATTTCATATTTTGTTTATCATTCAGAATGCTTGGTTCGATCGCCTCACAGCTCGACTGAACGCTTATCCAGAAAACTCATCATTCCCTTTCTAGTTGATCGGGTTAACCTGAATGATTGACCACTCAACCGAGCTCACAACCAAAACATTTACCCCTTTTCCAACAAATTCGCTTTGCCAAAAATCTAACGTTTTGAAAATCCAAATCGTTGGAAATAATGACTTTGAATTCATAGAATACTCTTGTTTTTTATTCTCATACTTTGAATATACTCTTCAAACCTAATCATATGAACACAAACACCAATTTTCTGAATTTTTATATTGTTTTAAAGTTATTGTTTTAACATCTCATCTTTACAACCATGAAATTTTATAGCTTTTAGGATTCACATGCTTCGTTTTGAATGTGAGTTAACATTAAATGGTTTAGAAACAACGAATACGTTGAAGAGTAAGCAGTGATAGATCTCTCCTTTTGTATATTTATTTGAGTGATGATGTGAGGCAACAACGTCATTCAACCAAACAACAATTGCGAGACATTCGTAATCTATCTATGTTCATCTATCTCACTACAAAAAAAATAATTTCAATGGATATTTTCAAATCGAATATTGATATTCAGGCTTAGAAACAACAATCCGTTGTATTTTTCAACGATATTGCAATAGTTCATGGTCGTTGATATATTATCAATGACTTTCAACCGGTAACATATATTGAAAAGGATCATTAATGATCAATGGTGAATTCACAGATGTTATCAAAGATCGGTCTATTGAAGATCGTTGATTCTGTATAGAAAATTTTTAGCGCATTATCTGTTGATCACCCGTTGAAACCAAAAAAATTAATGAACATTGTTGATAACCCATTTATAATATACGAGAATTTTTAAAACTATCAACAGATATATTAAACTACCAAAATTAAACTTCCAAAATTTAATAATACATTAATATTAAAGAAAATATGATACGTTTATAATAACCAAAATTTTAAATTATGTTATTATTAAAAAAATATATTACGTTTATAATAACCAAAATTTAAAAATACATCATTATTAAAGAAAATATGTTACGTTTATAATAACCAAAACACTACAAGAAAAATTAAATTTTCAGACAGCAAAATTCGTCCCTAATTCGTCTGGAAAATGGTTTCTAGACGTTTTCCGGACGGATTTTATCGGTCCGTAAATGAACGTCGCTAATTAATTTCCGTTCGGAATTCGTCCGAAATTCCGGACGGATGTAGTAGTCCCTAAACCGTCCGGAAAAAAATAAAAAAAATAAAAAAAATTTAAAAAAAATCCGGACGGATATATTTTTCCGTCCAGAAATGTTTTCCGAAAATTAGAAAAAAAAATTCCGGACGGATATATTTTTCCGTCCAGAAATGTTTTCCGAAAATTAGAAAAAAAAATTCCGGACGGATATATTTTTCCGTCCGGAATTTTTTTCAAAAAAAAATAAAAATAAAAATAAAAATAACAATAAAAAATTAAAAATAAAAACATTTTTGTGATAAATTAAACTTCTTCTTCTATCTTTATCGTCGCCTCCAAATCAACCGTCGTCGTTATCTCCACCTCCGTCGTCGTCGTCGCCGCCATCGCCACCTCACCTCCACCGTCGCCTCCACCATCGCCATCGTCTCCACCTCTGCCGCCGTCGCTCACATGCCTTCTTCTCTATTCCTCTTTCTCTTTCTTCATTCTCTTTTTCTTTCTCTTCTTATTCCTTGCGAATGAATTTATAAGATTGAATTTTCGGACGGATTCAAATATTCCGTCCCTAATTCCAAACGGATTAAATAATCCGTCCCTAATCCGTCCCTAATTCCAAACGGATTAAAATAATTCGTCCCTAAGCCGTCCCTAATTCCAAACGGATTAAAAAATTCGTCCCTAATCCGTCCCTAATTCCGGACGGATTAGGGACGGTTTTTTTAA
>CM071867.1:3534286-3550941 GCA_036759665.1 Gynandropsis gynandra | reverse complement strand
ATAAAAATAAAATAAATAAATTTTTTTTAAAAAAAATAAAAAATCCGTCCCTAATCCGTCCGTATTTTAAGGACTGATTGGAGGTAGTCCCTAATCCGTCCGGAAATAAGGACTGAAAGAATTTCGTTTGTAAATTACGGACGGATTAAAATCCGTCCGGAATTTAAGGACGGACCAAAATTTTCGTCCGTAATTTAGGGACGGATCAAAATCCGTCCGGAAATTCCGTCCCTAAATTTAAAATTTCTAGTAGTGAAATTTAAAAATACATCATGATTAAAGAAAGTATGTTACGTTTATAATAACCAAAATTTTGAAAATACGTTGAATGTACAATTTGTTTTTATAAGGGAATAAGTTAAAAGTCATATAATTTGGGATGAAATAGACTAGAGGTTATATAGTTTGAGAGGAAATATGATGAATGTTTAAAATCTAAGGGGGAATAGGATTAGTAACGATAGTTTAGGGAAGAATGGGATGAGAAAAAAATTCATATGATAGAATTAAAGTGTTATAGTTTAGAGAGAATAGAATAAAAATGTTATAGTTTAGGGGAAAATGGACTATTTTAAAAGTATTTAATAAAAAGAATTAACAAAAATGTTAATAAAAAAAGATATATTTTTAAAATTTACGAAGAATAGGATGAATAATGATAATTTATATACATAAAATAAAAGAAAAAATTCATAAAACTAAAATTTAAATGGGAGAGTTCGAAGGGAAATAATAGATCTCTTCCTCCTCCGTTCACATCGCGTGTATATTATTTGTTACAAATACGTTAAAATTCTCTTGCAACGTATTTTTTGTAGCATATTTCATCGCTCTCGTAATCTCTATATATATGTAAAAAATAAAAAAATGTGTAAAAATAAGATATGTAATGTAAGGGACACGTACCGAAACAAGTGTCCCCATGCATGCGTGCATGAGACTTGTCCTTGCCACGTTCTCTTCATGTCTTTCAATTTCTTTCGAACATCCTAACATTTTTATTCTACCAAACATATTTATTTACTTGATTTATTATATACGTTTCTATTTGTCGATTTCTTCCTCATAGAACAATAAAACGACAACGTTTTCTGTTCGTTTATCCGGAAAACCACAAATTCCTCAATTAAGCTCACTCGGTTCCCTTTGTCCAAACATTCAGAATAATCCACTCTCTCGTACATGAATTTCTCGTATTTTTGTGTTATTCACTTCATCATTTTATATAAGATTTATATAATACGTAACTTTTAGAAAATGTGAATTGTTATAAACTATAAAATGATGTGATATTAGTGTTATAATTATATATATATATATATTATCCAATATTCATAGAAAACGTAAATTAGAAAATGTGAATTGTTATAATCTATACAAATCGATGTAAAATTAGTGTTATAATATACGTATATATATGTGTGTGTGTAGTAATTAGTGTTATAATGGTTTTAGCTTTGTAGTGATTTTGTACATCTTGTAAACTGTTTCAACTATCTAGTTAATAAATTAATTTAATATCGAAGAAATAAATTTTAAAAAATATAAATAAAAACTCAGAGAACAAACTTTTTTATTTGCGAAACCAAAAATATCATAATAACTCTCGGATTTTATGAACTAACATATTAGTTTTTTATGATAAATTAATTTCTGAATTCAATTTGAGTTAATTACTATGTAACTAATTTTTAATTATTTTTATAATAATAACTAATTTTATAATAATTAATTAATGCTTATATTTGTAAATAAATATAAAAAATTTATATGTCACATAAAAATAATATAGTAATTAATATATTGTTATGAATATTAAATATTTTGAAGAAATAAATATGTTTAAAATAATTAAATGTTTTTATATGATTTTGAAATAAATTTGAAAATTATTGTGATACTTTTTTAAAACCTTTAGCTCTATGAACTATATACCTTAATTTGATTTATTACCGTCATATCACAGCTATAATAGAATAGTTTAATTTAGGAATGTGTTTCTACTTTTGTAATAATGCAAAAATTAGAGTACAATGTATATTATTAAGTGAAAACGGTTGGATATTTTGATGAGCTTAAAATGATATTTTGTTGTAACAAAATAAAATAACATACTATTTATTGTTCACACTATTAAAATATTTCTGATTTCAAAATCCAAATCAAATCCATTTTTAAAATTATGAGATCTTTTCCAATAATAAAATCTTATATCAAATATTCAAATAGTTACCCGAAATACTCATCCCTTATACTTCCTTTTCATCAAGGAAATATATTTTTATAGATTCCACAACTATTATACCATAATTATACTCATTAAATAAAATAAACATTGATAATCTACTATCTACCAAAACATAAATTGTGAATAATATCGTCCACAACGTGACACAATAGTAACTACAGTAACCGTCGGCACTGGACTTTACGTGATAGATTCGAATATCGTTCATGATATATGTTTCTCCATTGTCTTTTTCCGTGATTTAAACCGCATAAAAATAAAAAATATATATATATATATATAACAAAGATATATCATATAACCGAGAACCATACACCTCACATATTATTATTATGATAGGCATTAAAGCTAATAATCCACTCATAGTTTAAAACATTTTTATTTAAGATTTAAACATGAGAAGGTCCACGGTGGTCGTGGCTCATACCCCAGCCGCGGATACCCATGTGAAGCTCCGCGGTCGCGGTGAGAAATTCTGCGGCTTGGAGCGGGGAGAGAAAGGAGACGACCCCTAAGATGACACTTAGGCGAAGGTCGTCGGCCCTTTGGACGATGCCAACGAGACGACGGAGATGGTCATGAAGGTCAACAATTGTCTCCATCACGAGATCGCTGGCATCGTCCTGCCACTCTGATAGCTCATCTGTTATGTAGTTCTCTTCCTTCACTGTCTCACATTGCAGCTCGTTCACATTCCTGAACTCATTTTACCCAAAAAGAAATAGATGTTATATCAAAAACATTAAATCATATATAATATATAACTAAGTTTACCAATTGCATGCACACTAAGACGATAACGATACCTATTCTTTTTTTTTAATGGAAAAATGATGGAGATTAATTAGTTGACAATAGCTAGGAATTTTCTGGTGTGATTATGATAGTTAACACTACAATATAAGCTTTTTTCTTAACTCATTAATTAATAAAAAATATAAGAAAACCTGATATAAGTTAAAGTGTGCTACCTGAACTGAAGAGAAGAGAGATCACTGAGATCACCGGTTCGATACCCTCCGAGAATATCGAAGATCTGATTCTCAAAAAGTATGCTCGCCTCAGTGTAGACGAGATGGAAGGCTGTGGTCGGACGCCACCCGCCGACCCACTGCAACGACCGTTCGAGCGCCGACGACCACGGCGATGCCAACACCTCCACCACATCAGCTTCTATCGCCGCTCGCCTCACGGCGTGATACTCCCTGCAGTGTGACATCACCTTTCCCACCTCGCAGCGGAGCTCCTCATCAGCCGACTCTGCCGCCTCCACGGAGGATTCTCCGACGGAGATGGCGCGGCGATGCTCACTGGCGGAGCGGAGGTGGTGGAGGAGCTGTTGGAGCTGCTCTGTCCACGTCTCGTGAAATTTCTCGAAGCCTTCTATGCTTCCGTCGTTCATATTATTTTTCTTTTCTCGGTTTTTGGTGTGGTGAGGTTTGTTGTGTGCGTGTCTATGTGTATATGTACACACGTATTTTAGCCGTAGGGTTCTGAAATATCTTATATATATACTAGTACGCGCAGAAAATTTACAATACTTAAATTAATTACAGTATATAAAATTAAATATTTACATATATAAATAAATAAATAATATTGCATATTGTATTTGATAGATATCATAATTATAAAATACCTTTTTAAATACAATATTTATGGATTTTTTGTTAATTTGATTTATTATTTTCATCAATAATTTTTCTTTTTTATACAACAATATATAATTGTTAATGAATAAACGCAATAAACGTAAGATGAGTTAAGAACATATCAACTTTACATAGACTTTATCTTTTGATTTTTATTGGTTGTCTTTGTAAAATATGGTATAATCAGAAATTGTTTAAATTTGAAACGAATAGGTAATATAATGTTAGTTAGTATTTCATCGTGTTGTTACCGATAATTATTTTACCTTTAATGATATTTTTTTTCTAATTGAATGACTTGTAAACGTGTTCTGTTATATAAAAGTGTTTCATCAATATTTTGTATTAGCATAACATGGATTATTTTCAGTTGTAAAATATGGTTCGGAATTCCAAGACTTTTAATTGCGTTATGAAATTATGTATTGTATAATTCACCGTCATTGTCAATATCATTTGAAGGTATAACATATAAGAACATCAATACTCTATATAATTTCCATATATCATAGTTAACAATATATTTTTAATTTCATCGACGATTTCATTTGTTAGACATATTATCATTCTTTCTTGGAAAAACGATATATTAATTGTGATAATGTTCTGTTATGTCATCATATATATGGTGTATGATACATTGGATATGGTTAGTATTTTGCATAGTTAATAAATTGGAAGGGATATCTGTATAATATTAACCGTCATTGGATCTATAATAATCCATCACCTGGGGAGACAACAACTAATAACAATACCGATGAAATATGACTGGTAAACATAATATGCAAAAGAATCCGATCATTCAAACAACAACAAACCCAAATAAAGAACCCTAAATTGATCAACAACAACGATATAACATGAATAGAACTTGTCAACTAAGAGAGAAAAATAACATTGTTGAAGGTCACAAAAGGATAGTCTATAAAAGCTCGGCAATACCAAAATCTCAAAGCAAAGAATCAAGTCGAGGATTTTTTGATCCTTAATGAAACAAAAATTCCATGGCGGAAACAACAAAACGAAAGGATTATATACACAATTTATTTCATTTAGCCTAAGAGGATGGGAATGCTTCCTCATGTGTGTGTAAAAGTCACACAAGAATACTCTATAAAAGCTCGACAATACCAAAATTCCAAAACAAAGAATCAACCGAGGATTTTCCAATCCTTGACGAATAAAAAATTCCATGGTGGCAGTGACAACACGAAAAAACACTAGAAATCAAAGCACAAACAAAGAGCAAATCGAAAGAACAAAACCAGAGAAGACATCGAAGTAAAAAGAAATAAAAAAAACAAAGAGCAAATGGATCGTCTCGTTTGAATATGTATTTCTCGTATAATTTTAGAGTGTTTACGATATACTTGCGATGTTTACGTATGATTTTGTATCTGTTTTACTCGTTTTCGTGTTCTTACAGGTTTTAATGTAAATTTGGTTCATTTCAAAGCTAAGGAACATACATGGAACAAAGTCCTATCATCAAGGATTGTAACGGAGCAAACGAGACGAGAAACGGGGCAAGACAACAAATTGCACGGCCAACACAATGCATAGCACGACGGGGCTGAGCAAACAAACACATGTCCGACCATGCATCAGCCAATGCCCGACCGTGCTCAAACCCATGCCCGACCGTGCATCAACCTCAGCACGGCCGTGCTCAACATTGGGCACACCTGCCCGACCGAACTCCATATTATGCACGACCAGGCTCATCACACAACAAGGTGCCCTACCGAACACTTCTTCTTGCACGATCGGGCTACTCACTCATCAACCTTGTGCACGACCATGCACCCATTCATGCACGACCGGGAGCTTGAAACAGAAACTTCCCGAAACATCATGCACGACCCGGGCTCCTAAGGTGCACGGCCGGGCACTCTTTAAAGCATATGCCCGATCGGGCTCGCCATTTTGCATCGGGCATGGAGGTACACGGACCTGAAACGCAAAAAAGGAAACGTTCGGTCATGGAGAAGAAAAGGAAGATTAAGAGAGAAGAATGGAAAATCATGGCAAAATGGGAAAAAGGAAGAAAAAGAAAAAGAATAGAAGAGAAAATAAGACATATTCAATCGTTACGCACGTTACAGAGAGATACACACATACGTTACAGACAGACACAGATGGAGACAAAGAGGATGAAGACAGAGACTGGCAGGAGACATTCAAGGGGCATCGAACAGGGACTTAGGTTTCGTTTGGTTTTCATGTTCCTTAAACTATCTATTTCGATTATGTTTGTTTACGGACGCATGTGCGAGTAGTCGTCTTATTCTAGGAGAAGGGATTAGTCCTTGGCTATCCTAGAAACGCTTTTGATTTATCTTTGAATGAAATTTCCCATTTTCGTTTATCTATTCTTTGTTTGAGTGTTTGAATGACTTGTATTTACGAAGACCAAGTAGATGCATGTGTTAGCGATTAGGAGAGAGACCAAAAGGAGAATTCTAATCCTAGAAGATCAGGTTTAGAACAACCGAGGTTAGGCCATAAAATTAGGGTAGCAGCGGTTGAGGGTAAAACGGATGAATCATAGACCTTATGGGTTTAGTTTAAGGTGTCAGCCACGAAAGTAGGGGATAACTTGACTAGATCACGTGTCTATGCCTTGATAGAAGGTGGAAATCATATTAGGATCGTCTGTCTTAGATAACTTGATCGGGATTGCATGATTAGATAGGTTGATTGTTGATTTCGGTAGTCTTGTGGTGAAACCTGATTCTTAGAACGTTTGTCTCACTGTTAAGAACTCGTAGTTTATTTGTTTTTAGTATTTCAATCTTAAGATTAATATTCGTTCGTTTGTAAGTTTGATTCGTAGTTTTGGTTTAGGTTGTGTTGCGTAGTTCTTGTGGGATCGACACCTAAAATACTACACATGTGTCGTACACTTACGGATAGTTTAAGTTAATATCTGTTTACCTTTGAATCTCATCATAAATCGAATAAACAAAATCCTAAATTCTAATATAGACATCGTGCAGAAAGAAAAGGGAAGAAGAAGCATGAAAAAATGGGTCTAGGTATTAGGAAGAGGAGATTTTGGTATTATATATAGTCTCTGTTCTAAAAATCGGCCTAGGCGGCCGCCTAGGCGCTAGGCGGTGGCCGGGCGCCCCGATTAGTCACTAATCGGATGTTTTAGGCGGACCGGACGCCTGGGCGGTCTAGGCGGGTGTCTAGGCGGGCTAGGCGGGCTAGGCGGACGTCTGGGCGGTCTAGGCGGGCGCCTGGGCGGTCTAGGCGACCGTCTAGGCGGTATTCTAGTTTTAAAGGTAGAAAAACAAATTTAAGGCAAAAAAAAACATTAACAATTAGTTTATCAATATGATAATGAAATTAGAATACTTTAGAATGAGTAAATGATTACAAATTCATATATTTATTTTTCATTATAGTTATATAAATAATCATTTGTTTCTTGTGTAAGTAGGTATGCACAAAAAGACGAAACCGACTTAATAGTAAAAGGTTGAATAATCTAGTTTATTTTTAATTCAACGTGAGGTTGATGGTTTAAAATAAAAATAAATGAACAAGACTTTGAATGTGTTTCTATCTAATGATCCATATCATTTTCAAGATTGGATTGTTGATAATGGAAAAACAGACGATGAATCAATGGAAGAATATATGAAGGATCAAACCAAAATGTGTGTACGTGTGAATGTTCAAGAGATCGAGCAAATGGATGATTTGCGTATAGATAGAGAGCTTGATGAATCATATTTTGATTTCGACGAAGAAGAAATTAACATACAATTTGAATTTGATTAACAACATTTCAATAAAAAATATAAAAAAGTTGAATGATTATGAATGTTTTAAATTAAAAATTTGGATTAATATTACATTATATATATATATATAAATCCGCCTAGCCCGCCTAGACACCGCCTAGGCTCCGCCTAGGCGCTCTAGGCGCTAGGCGCTGGCTGTCCGCCCGCCTAGCGCCTAGCGTTTTCTTGAACCTTGTATATAGTATATACATATATTATATACCGTCGTCGTCACTACTTCTTCTTCATATTCGGCCATCATCTTCATCTGTCATCTTTGTTTTCTTCTTCTCCTTCCATCTTCGTTTTTGTTTTCTTCTTCTTCGGTCGTTATGTCATCATCATTACTTCTTATTCTTCGGTCGTCGTTGCCACTACATCTTCTTCTATGTCTATCGTTTTCGTTTTCTTCTTCTTCAGCTATCACGGATACTTTTTAATCTATTGTGGCCACCACGTCGGTCCGTTTTCTTCTTCTATTGCCATAGATACTTAATCTGTTGTGGCCACCATGTCGGTCCTTAGCAAATGTCAGCAAATCATAATATATGAATCATAAAATTTAACGTTCACAAATTACACCTGGAGTAAACAGTAACACAACGACATACAAGGATGGAAGATAGGCTACGGAAGAGAAAAAACAAATCCAACTATTGAGACAATGACTCGTGGATAAAAATACTTACTACAAAAAAACTGACGAAATTTCCAACGGATATTTCCAACGGGAATCCGTTAACATTTCCAACGGATGTCCATTGGTATTAGATCATATGAAGTTTTAAAAAACATTACACGTCATTTATATATTCTTCGATTGTATTTACATTTTGATTGGAGATTCTTCGATTGTATTTACACATCATTTACACATTATTGTATTTACATTTCGATTGGAGATTAGAGATTCTTCGATTGTATTTACACATCATTTACATTACATATTATTGTATTCACATTTCTTCTTCAGTAGATTAGCCGATTGGTGAGTCTTCCTTCGGTTGTTCATTGAATTCATCGCTCTTTTCATCTTTTGCATCTTCCGGTTCAACGTCTTCATAATCGTGTATGAATTCTCCGTCTATGTCAGTTCTTGCGAGAATCTCCGCGCTGTGTCAACTTAACGAATCGACTGCGGATGATCGGGTTGTAACAGATCTTCTTTTCACCTGAGCTAATAATTCCTCGTGGCTTGATCTTTACTACGGCCCACCACCCCTCTCTTAGACGTTTCAATGTTGTTAGATATTGCACATAACATACTTGATCTACTGTGATGAATGGATCATACTCATCATATTGTCGTGTCGGATTGATGTCTTTCTTTGTTTTGTAGTATGTCTCGGGAGCTTGATTATTTTTCGGTAAATATTCACACATGGTTTTGCAAAATGAATCCATACAATTTTCAGCAACATTGTAGTCTGTTTTTATACTCATCAATCTTAAAAATAAAGATAAGTGGGACTGACCCTCACGATAACCTTCATATATAGGTTGTTTCACTGAATCAAATAGGTTGAAGAATCAGTGTGCATCGATGTTCGGCATCTCTTCATGTGTTTGTTCATGCACAACTCCAGAAAAAGCATCTGACACCATTTCCACATATGGATTGGTCGTTGATGCTTCATAAATAACTTTTTCATTACTTTCTACTTGTGCTTTTTGCACAATATCTCTAATACCGTAATTTTCACCGTGAAATAACCAAATTTCATAATTCTCAACGAAACACACCTTGTAAAGATGTTTGCAAACAATTTCTTGAGTTTGATACTTCATGTTTTTGCATTTTTGCATAAACATAACATTATCTCGCGTTCTTGACACAAAGGTTGCATCGATGCAAAACTCATGAATTGCTCCAATCCATGTAAGAATCATTGTGTAATCTCTTCGGTTATAGGATCTTTTCTTCTATACATCCACTCTCTTGATCTATATATATCTCTATTTAAAGAAGATGATATTTTGTTGAAAATATATTTGTTGTTTATGGTTTGATGCTAAAACCTTGATAGTTATCATTAAATAGTGTTATTTGCAACAAACATCCGTTAAAAACCTTAACGGATGCCCGTTGCAAGTTCATGTGAAATTATTCCACCAGCAATCCTCAAAATTAACAAATTCAACGGGCATCTGTTACACTTTCCAACGGACATCCGTTACAGTTTGCAACAGAATTCCGTTGGCCTTTTTCGTGGTTTTCTAACGGTGTTCCAACAGACGGGAGCAATAGAAGAGATCCATTGATCGTCCGTTGATAGTTACGACAGATTGAAATGGACGAGAGCAACATTAGCGATCCGTTGACCGTCTATTGAAAGTTGGGATTTTTCATCAACGGACGGATCTGTTACTCTGCCTGTTGCAAATTCCGTATTTTTTGTAGTGACTATTCATTTAGACTTGTGCTTTAGTATATGTAAGATATATTATACTATAAAAATATAATATGCAGTGAACAGTAATATTCACGTATGTATTGATGACCTCCGATTTTGATGGTTGTGTCAGCGAGATGCTTGACCATTGGATGCATTTTTTTTGTGAGCTTTCACGACGTGTTTGGACCATTCAACACGCCTTTTCGTCCTTAGATGTGAAATGTGTATGTTCACTTGTGGTCAAATTGAACCGTCAACAACTCCTCTTATATACCAACCAATTCTCAAAATTCATGCCAACAATTCGATCTGATACATGTTCAATTGTAACCATACGTTTGTGGTCATAATTGACCATTCAATATAGTCAAAATATCTTTGTGTCGTCCGATTGCAGTATATCACCGTAGCCCTTCGATTCCCTCCCTCCCCCAAAAAAAAAATCAATACTATTCGATCACAATGATTGAGGTTAATTTTTCCAAATTTCAAAATAATTCAGAGAACACATGATTATCGTAAGGGTTTCACCCTCTTTTATCGTAGTTTTTGAGATGACAATGTGTCATGTCGATTTATGTCATGTATTTTAAGGGACTTGTGCCGAATTTGTTCACAAAATGGTGGTTGTTCATTAATTTGGTTCATTGTGTCCTCTTTGTGTGGTCAGATGTTTATTAGTGAGTTTTCAAACATGATTGATGGTTTGTGTCAATAATTTTATCGACCGTTTTTTTTTGTTTATTTTGCATGATGTTTGTAACAGTTGTCTCTTACAAATGATGAGCAAGATTAATGGGTCGTGTGATGGTTAGAAGTTCAAATTGTCCATCATTGTTGTGTCGAAATCTCGATGAAAAATAGATAAGTTGCAAGGTTCTTTTCATTGGTTAGATTTTTTGTTATCTATTGTGAGAGACATCTTCGCCTTTTATTAGCCCTTTGATTTCCTTCCAAAACCCACACCATTCCAGAGGTGTAAAATGAGATGTCAGCTCGCAAGTCAGTTCTAACTCAGATACTATTTGAGCGAGTCGAGTTTGGTATTTTCAGTTCATTTAAAAAACGAGTTGACGAGTTAAGCCGAAAACGAATTAGAGTTTAGACAAGTTGGCTCGTGAACGAGCTCGCCAACTCGCGAGCTGAGTAAAAAATTACATGTTTTCTTATTTTTATATATTGTAATATTCTTAGCATTTCTTAAATACTATTTAAATAAAAAATAATATATTATTTACATATTATATTATTATTATTTCCTATTTCTACCAAAGTAATATTTTTATTAATAAATAAAGAAAAATATTTTTAAAATATTATAAAAATTATGTTTATGTATTATATATTTTATTTGATATTCGATAAATTTGTTTTTAATTAGTATTTTGATCTTTAATAAATTTTTATTCGAATTAATGTCTTTATATTTTATATATTTTATTTGGTTTGAGGATGAAAACAATATATAATTTTAGTATATTATATATTTTTTATATTAAATAGTCTAGCTCACGAGCCAATTTGTTTTTAGGAGAGCTAAAAGGCAAGCTAAACTAAACTGAGATTTTCTAACTTGGTTTGAAAATGAGTCGAGCTGAACCAACTCGTTTTTTGGCTAGCTAAGTCGAGTTGAATCGAGTTAGCTCATTTTGCACCCCCTACACCATTCAATCACATTGATTGAGATTAAATTTTCCAAATTCCAAACTAATTCGAACTTCAAAGAACACATAATTTTTCTAAGGGTTTCACCCTCGTTGAGCGTAGTTTTTCAGGGCGACTATATTCTCATTGATTTTTCACATGGTTTTAAAATTTGTGTCGGATTTGTTCACACAATAGTGTTCGTTCATTAATTTGGTTGATTGCGTCATGTTTTGTGGTTCATCCTTCAACGATGATGTTTTAGATATGATTAATGGGTTGCATTGTGTCTATTTTGAATGATGTTTGTAACGCTCGCCTTCCCTGTAGTTATCTCTTACGGATAAGAAGCAAGATTAAGGGATCGAGTGATGGTTAGAACCCTGATTTGCCATCATTGATTTGTTGTAATGTTCGATAAGCAACGGCGAAGTTGCAAAATTCTTTTCATTGGTTAAATTTGAGGTTCTTTTTGTCACCTTTTGTTTTACTGTTAACAAATACGATTCACCATAATCTCTTTGTTGTTATCCTTATGAGAGACATATTTTGGAACTCTCAATCTCGACGTATTTAGTTACTAATGTATATAGATGTTTTTTAAAAAATGATTTACGGAACTTACAAATGAATTACAAAACAATATTATCAAACATAATACATTATTGCTTACAAAACACAATGATCAAACCTAATATATTATGCGTATTGTTTACAAATACAATGGTCGTACATAATATTTATTTATATAGTGTAACCATTATAAAGATCTATAATACAATAAGAGCGATACAAAAAACAACTATTATTGTTTATAAGTTGGTAATTATTTTTTAGTATGATATTCTTCAAATGAAATTCGTCAATTTATCTACGTGAATTAATGAGTCGTCATTGTTACATGAGTCATTTTGCTTTTCTTAAATTCGATTCCCTATCTTTCAGATTCTATCTTTAAGCTTTTTTATCCCATTTTTTTTTCAATTATTTTGTCATGCACCACAAGACAATATGATATTCGACAATCCATGAACCTTAACTTGATATACCATTGAAAAACCTCACATATCTCTCAATCATTACATCTCAGACAACAAAAAAACATATACTCGTATTATCGTTCGATCACGAATAGTGTAATATAACATATTTACAACAACGATACTAACTCCACTATATGAAATTTTTGTTTTTACCGTGGTCGATGATTCACCACTGTAATCCATTTGAAATATATAAAAACATAACAAAATCAATACTTACATTTAGCCATATGCCAAACATAAATCTGTTTTAATATAATGAACCTTAACAAAAGCCTTAACCAACCCTAACATAGCTAACATCATGAAATCGACCAATGGTCGAGCCCTAACATCACAAACTACGTTAATGAATTTCATGAAGGCGATCTCTAAACCCTTAATAATCATAGCTAAGATTATAAAATCGATGAAGGTAAACATGAACCTCAACCTTAACAATGGCCAACAAAGGATCGACGAAGAAGAAACATAATGCAAACCCTTGGCAACCTATCAAGAAAATAATGACAATGAAGAAGAAGACCTTGTATAAGAAATCGATGCCAACAAATTGAAGACCTTGCAAACCAATGAAAAAATTAAGAACTAGGGTTTATACTATTTTTTGTTTGTAATACTATGTTCAATAGAACCCGAAATCCCCCAACACGATTCAAATAACCCAATCGCCGACCCTATTCAAATAACCCAACCCTCAGTATTTGATGACCTATCACCTGCAATGTTCATCAAAACGGTTTCTCAGTATCATGTAAGCACAAATTTAACAAATGTTTGATGGTTCATCAATCCTATGAGATGTATGGAGGTTCGGATAAATTAGTAGGTACTTCATACGTTTAAAAATTATATTATTTTGTTTCATGAAGGTTTAAACAAAGTTCATAAAGATTTCGAAAAATTAAGGGGTGACACAGATCGAGTATTCGAAAATTTTAAGGTATTCGAACTTGAATCTGAATACTACTTCTATATCCCAAATTCAAACTCGTGAGATGCGAGTATCCGAGATTTGGATATCCGAACAATTAGTTCGATACACACGAGCATCTAGAAATTTTTTTTAAGAACATAATGGTGAAACATGCAACATTGACAAGTAAAGATGTACAAATTGGTGGCACATGGAAAGAATTTGTCGAGAAACACAATGACGAAATACGAAGGTGCAAAAGGATGAACGACAATGGAACATGAAGGTGAAAACATAGGAATGATGGCAGCAGAATACAAAGGTGCAAGCAGAGGAACAACGCCGGCACACGAAAACAACAACTTGCTTAAAACTATGTTCAAGTAAGAGAAACTGCTCGAGTCCAACAAGGAGCTGGCTTAGGCCTCGGAATTGTGCAGTCCCTGGTAAGCTTACTAAATGTACCCTCAAACTAGGGGTGGGCGTTTCGGGTTATCCGGACCGATCCAACCCGAAAAACTCAATCCGTGAGATAAATGATTTTTGTAGAAAACCCATATGGGTTCAAAATCTAAAACCCAAATGGGTTCGGGTCGATACGGGTTGGGTTCGGGAGAACTCGAGGAACCCGTAAAAAAAACCCTAACCCTTCTAACCTGATTTTTTGTATGTTAAATTTGGAACCCGAATTACCCGTTTAAACCCGAATTACCCGTTTAAAACCTGAATTATCCGTCTAAATCCGAATTATCCGTACTTAAATAACCCGAAGAACCCGAAGAACCCGAAGAACCCGAAATAACCCAAATACAATTTGGGTTCAATGTTTCAAAACCCGAACAACCCGAACCCAACCCGAAACCCGAGGAACCCATCTCGAAAACCAAATGGATTTTTTGGGTTCAATTTTTTAAAACCCGTATAACCCGAACCCGAAGAACCCGTCCCGAAACCCGGATTGCCCACCCCTACCTCAAACTGCAAGACATTAATGGTACCATAATCGACCTCTAAACCAAAGATGTCAATACCATAAAGAGGGGTCCTCTATTGCATTTTTGTTTTTTTTACAGGTTGGACTAATGGGAGGAGAAATAAGAATCGTGGATAAGGATATGGGTCAAAAGGGTACATGTTTTCAGTTCAATATATTCTTGACGACCTCAGAGTCACCAACCAATGACAAAACAATGAGCTTCCAATTGTTTTACTCTTTCTTATCTCTCCGTTTTGGTTCCTAATTCCTCTTTATATAGTTTTGCGCTATATGGATTAGAACAATGTTAATGCAAACTAATATTTTTCAAAAGATGGGAACCAAGAATACCAAAATCGGCTGTTAAAGCCGCCATTGTTAAGCTTTAAATCATACAAATATCACCAAGGAACAAAACTCTAGAAAATATATTATGAAAAGTGCATGCCTGCCTTGTTGAATAAAGAGAGGAGATATAAAAACTCTTGTTGTGTTAGCTTTGAAGACCTCTTATCTTCAAAACCACCCTCTTTCAAGACGTTCGACACTTTCTCTTTGAACTCAGAGGCTTCCCCATCTCCTTCTGTGTCATCCATCTCATCATCCATGTCGTCCTCATCATCATCATCATCAATCCCCATTCTATGGTCATCAAAATCTGCCTCATTCATGGAATCTCCCATTGGGTCACCGTTCTGTGAAGCTTGTAGCGCCTGAAGCGTCTTGTAATTCTTCTCCAGTAATGACAGAACATTCTTCTGCCTGAAAATGGATCCTAAGGTTTTGTTTTTTCTGATGAAACAGATTCTTATGAATCCATCCCACTCCTTGGAATTCACCTGAGGACCAGGTTTCCTGGGCTCGATTCTGACAACAGACGAATCCACCTTTGGTGGTGGGCGGAAGTTGTTTTTTCCAACTTTGAGGAGGTGAGAGACACGGGCATAGAGCTGAGTGTTCACAGATAGACGGCAGTAGAGGTTGTCCCCGGGCTGGGCAACGAGCCTCATTGCAAATTCCCTCTGGTACATTATCACAGCGCATCTGAAGCTCGTAGGATGAAATAGCAGTTTGAATGTGAGGGGAGAGGATATTTGATATGGGATGTTAGCCACGCATATATCGAATCGCGGTAGCTCAGTCTTGAGTACATCCCCTTGAATGACCTATAACACAAAACATGGCAAGATCAATGAACGCTGATGTGATTACCATCGCTTCTCTGACCAATATGATTATGGATGCTAAAAACTGGGCTCTCCTAAACGAAATTGGACCCCATTGGTACCAAGATGACTATGACTATACACCAATTCAGAGACATCTTCAATGATCACAAATTCAGAAGCCATTGTATCTGCTCAACATAGCTAACAATGATCACTGTGTATCAGACTAACCACAAATTGCGGGTTTGAGTATCAAATTCAACAAGGAAATACAATTCACGAAAGGTAGCCATGTTTCTCCGCTCTACTACCAAGAAAAAAACAGATAGCCGTGGATTACGCACCTTTAATCGACTCGAGTAGGGAGTTCCCTGGAACCGTCGTTGCAGCTCGAGAACCATACGAGAATCAAGCTCCACGGCAATAACTTCCTTGCCGGCTTCTAGAAGCTTCTTCGTCAAGTTTCCGGTACCAGGACCGATCTCCAGTATTACATCGGTGCTCTTGATACCAGCTTTCTGAACGATTGAATCAACCAGAAGAGGATTCTTGAGTATGTGCTGACCTTTCGATTTGTGGAAGGATATGCCTCCTTGATAGTGGTTAGACGGAGCTCTATTCGCCTTCGGCTTTTCCTTCCTCATCTTGCCTCCCGCCATTGTTGCGCAATTGAGGATTCTTGATAGTGGTTTTGTTGAGGAGGCGAGGCGAGGCAGGTGCTGGGGCGAGTCGAAGCGGGTGCTGTGGGGGAGGCGAGCCGAGCCGAGGCGAGGCGAGGCGGGGCAGGGGTTGGGGCGCGTCGAGCGGGGGTGCG
>CM071867.1:3494290-3534234 GCA_036759665.1 Gynandropsis gynandra | reverse complement strand
GGGACGTGGCGCGCTGAGGCGAGGCGTTGCGGGAGGCGAGTCGAGCTGAGGGGACGCGGTGGGAGAGACGGTGGGGGAGGGGAGGCGAGGCGAGGCGAGGCGGGTGGGGGAGCGACAGCGACAGTTAGCTGCTGTTGGAGGAGGAAGAAGAGAAACAATGGAGGGATTAGGGTTTTAAGGGTAGAATAGTCACGTGTGTGTATATATATATATATATATTATCTTATTATATTCTTAAAATCAAACAAATTTTCTGAATATTGTTAAATTTTTAAAAACTAGTGTTAAATTTTCATACATTAGAAAATCAAACAAAAAAATATATGAGAAATAAATAAAGAGATTTTGTGAGAATTTCTAATTCTAAGTGTAATGTGCGGGCATTCGAAACAAGTAAATATACCAAAATTCTCAATAGATGGAAAGTTTCCATTTTTACCATTACTCACAAATTGTTTCATTTATTTACATAATATAACAAAAAGAAATTTTAACAACTGCTTCAATATATCTTAAATATTAAATATATATATAAAACACAAGTACAAATGACATAGTATACTTGGTCATTGGTCATGTGTTTCATTTTGAACCTTTGGATATTTTTTGTTTAATTGTTGGTATATTTTTTGTCGTTGGATGAATTTTTTTTTTACTAAAATAAGGGCTGATTTCTGACCGTCATGCATTTTTAATTAATCTTGACCATCGATTTTAGAGTTAATTTTAGGCATGGAGTTTCTCTCTCTCCCCACTTCTCACCGTTTCTACCCTCTCTCGCTTTCATCGGTGCCTCTGTTTCCTTCGATTTGTTTCGATTTGTGATTCCATCAGTGTGATTGTTCAGTTGTTCATTTTTTCCCAGGCTTTAGTTAGTCGATTGCTGAGTGTTTGATGTTTTAGGATTTCTCTTCGCTGTCGATTTCTGCTCTTGCTTAATTAGTTCTGCACCTTAGGTTTATTCTTGCTTCTCGAACTCTCATTTTCTCTTGTTAGTTTTTATTTTATGTGAATCGTTGTTTAGAGTTTGCTTTCATGTATTGTCGCTGATATTTCATTGTTTTGTTTCGATATTTCCTTTCCGTTAGGGGCTTTCGGTTGGGTTTTTGGATTGTTAGAGTTTTCACTTCTGTGTTGCTAAAATTGTTGTCATTTGCTCCCGTTAGTCTGTATTTATATGATTCGTTATTTAGGGTTTTCTTTCGTGTATTGTCACTGATTTTCCAATGTTTTGTCTCGATATTTCCTTTCTATTTAAGAGCTTTCGTTTAGGTTTTTAGGTTGTTAGAGTTATCGCTTCTGTGTTGCTAAAACTATGTTGGTATTCCTTCGGTTGTTCACTCTTTTTTATGCTTCGCTTCGTTCTATGATATTTTGTAAGCTATTTGTCAATGCAATGGATTGATTGGTTTCTGTTTTTTGGGTTCTTTTTCCTAATTGAAAACTGCATGTGTAAGATTTCTGGCTATTGATTTACTGTGTTATGTTGTTGCACTGTCGGTTTATTTTTTATTGACCATCGAATCTTACAGTTTGTTTCCTTCACTGATAGTTCGTAAACAAATCATTGATGCTATGGATCGATTAGGATGTGTTAAATTCGAACTCGATTTAGGACTTCTCGTGCTGCTGTTTTGGTTGTTTAAACTATCGATTCTTGGTTGCTTTGGCTGCTATTTCTTCTTTTGTTATTCGCTGATTTTTAAACATGGCTTGATTGGTTGCTATAGATGGTAATTTACACGTTTGATCGATATGTTTTAGGGTTTCTCTTCGTTGTTGATTTCTACTCTTGCTTTGTTCTGCACCTTAGGTTTATTCTTGCTTGTCGAACTCTTATTTTCTCTTATTAGTCTGTATTTATGTGATTCGTTATTTAGGGTTTGCTTACGTGTACTGTCATTGATTTCCCAATGTTTTGTCTCAATATTTCCTTTCTATTTAAGAGCTTTCGTTTGGGTTTTTAGATTGTTAGAGTTATCGCTTCTATGTTGCTAAAATTATTGGTATTCCTTCAGTTGTTCACTCTTTTTATGCTTAACTTCGTTCAATGATATTTTGTAAGCTATGTCTCGATGCAATCGATTGGTTGGTTTCTGTTTTTTTGTTCTTTTTTCTAATTTAAAGCTGCCTGCGTAAGATTTCTAGCTATTGATTTTACTGTTTATGTTGTTGCACTGTCGGTTTATTTTTTATTAACCATTGATTCTTACAGTTTGTTTCCTTCACTGATAGTTCGTAAGCAAGTCATTGATGCTATGGATCGATTAGGTTGTGTTAAATCGATATTTAAACTCGATTTAGGACTCCTCGTACTGCTGTTTTGGTTGATTAAACTATCGGTTCTTGGTTGCTTTGGCTGCTGATTTTTCTTTTGTTATTCACTGATTGTTAAACATGGCTTAATTGATTGCTATAGATGGTAATTTACACGTTTGGTCGATATGTTATGGTTGTTTGCATGTTTGGCGTTGGTGGTTGTTTTTATGTTTGATAGATTTTATATGTTAATTAGTCTTAATATAATTAAGAAATAAGTTAGACTTATTTTGTCTTTTACTTAGATATTATTTATATTGATTCTTCTCTTGTCTTCTATCTAGATATTTTAGGTTAGCTTTGTTATTCGTTTACTTGCCACCTGGTATTAACATTTATGTGTTGTTGTTTTGATATTATTGGATAAATTTGTGGTTGTAAAAGTTATTTCTTTGTTTTACAGCCACGTAGAAGGTTTTTTACTGTTCATATATCTTGAGTATGTAACCTTTTTTTTTGTAAATAGCCATTGTTTTCACTACTTTGTTGTGGCATATATAATATCAGTTTTTACTTTTCTCTGACTGTTTCTCAGTGTGTTTGTTTCTGTTTCCAACATGTTTACATCCTTGTGTGATATTAGATACACCCAAGAATTATCTTACAAAGTTAGAGTTCGAGTTATTCGTATGTGGACCTATGCTCCCGTACCAATTCATGACTCTTGCACAACTCGTGAAATGGTTGTCTGTGATGAATGGGTGTGAATTATGTTTGATCTTAAATGCATAATTTCGTTTTGAAGGGATATAGCTATAAAATTTGTCATTCATATTACAGAATATATATTCTTTTATTACTAGAAAGCAATGAATGTCTGAATTGGTTGTTTTATTTTGGTCGTAGGGCAATCGTATGCAAGTATCTGTCCGGTCTATATATTGGGCTAGACACCAACGATATTTAAGCGAGGGTGCTTGCTGTATATTTGTGAATTTTGGTGTAGGTAGAAATTATGGTGAGTACAAAGCTGTTGCTTCTGAAATCAAAATCGCTTTTAATTCGGCAACTACAGTTCGACCATGCGAAGATTTGCCAAACCACGATAAGTATTTCAATTCCGCAAGCTTTGCTGATATCGTATCTGGACATCTAGATGAAACAGTTCTAATAGGTTAGTTTTGTTCTGTAATCTTATTAATATTTCGTGTTGTTATGGTTTGATTTTTTTAAAAAAAATTGATCAGATTGCATTGGAGAATTTATTGCGACTGGAAGTTTGGACGACACTAATTATGCTGTATGGACTGCAAAGAGGTTATGTGTGTTGTTACAAGACCATAGGTATCATATACATTACTATTTTGTTGGCTGTAATGTTTTATATTTGTGTTATTATCCGATAATTATTTTCCAATCTTGCTGTGTTATTATCTAATTATTTTTTATCTCATTATTGTTTTTTAATCTTGTTGCCTTTGCAACAGTGGACAGGTCTTAGAATGCACGTTATGGGATAATCTCGCTGAAGAGCTCTATACCTACATACATGTGCATAACAAAGGCTCGTTAGTAATTATCTGTCAGCTGTTCAAGATACGTACCTGGAACGGTATGTTTTTATATGTTATATTTAATGATAAAATCAATTGTTTACTTATAGTTGATTTATTCATACTAAATTTTTTATTTTTGTTTTGATTTGTTTTTTGTAGAGATTTCTGAACGATAAGAAATGTCCAATATTCTAGTAGACTTTTGTTGGATCAGGAATTGCCTTCAATTGTATCCTACAAACAATGGTATGATACTCATCAATTTTACTGCGATGTTTGCAAGCAACCAACACTCGATCCTGTACCAAGGTATGATACTCATCAATGGTATGATACTCATCAATTTGTATCTAAACATATTCAGATAAATAATCGATTTCAAATTTTTTGTTTGTAGGTTTAAAGTGTATATCAAAGTTGTTGATGACACAGATAAGGCAACCTTGATTCTGTTTGATAGAGAGATCGTGCAACTAATTAATAAGACTGTTGTTGTGATTCGGTGTAATGAACAAGAGGTTAGATTTACACTATTAAACAAGTTTTCAGGTTATTTCAGTTATTTGTTATTGATACGATATTATGTGATTTTGATGAATTTTTTTTATTAACAAAGATTACTTATTAGTTAACAGGTCACCATCGGCGGAGATTATTGTTATCCAGCAGATCTTAGGACTATGTTCAACCAGCAATGTTTATTTAGGCTCACTGCACCACAAATTGCGGGTTTGAGTATCAAATTCAACAAGGAAATATAATTCACGAAAGGTAGCCATGTTTCTCCGCTCTACTACCAGAAAAAAACAGATAGCCGTGGATTATGCACCTTTAATCGACTAGAGTAGGGAGTTCCTTGGAACCGTCGTTCCAGCTCGAGAACCATACGAGAATCAAGCTCCACGGCGATAACTTCCTTGCCGGCTTCTAGAAGCTTTTTCGTCAAGTTTTCGGTACCAGGACCAATCTCGAGGATTACATCGGTGCTCTTGATACCAGCTTTCTGAACGATTGAATCAACGAGAAGAGGTTTCTTGAGTATATGCTGACCTTTCGATTTGTGGAAGGATATGCCTCCTTGATAGTGGTTAGATGGAGCTCTATTCACCTTCGGCTTTTCTTTCCTCATCTTGCCTCCCGCCATTGTTGCACGATTATAGGAGCTTCAAGCCATACAGTCTCGTCAACGAGGAAGGGTTTTAAAGGTAAAATAATCATATATATATATATATATATATATATATATATATATATTATCTTATTATTATTTTATTATTAAAATCAAACAATTTCTTTGAATATTGTTAAATTTTTAAAAAGAATATATAATTTTATTAACACAAATATTTTTATTAAATAATTAAATTTTAAAAAAATCAATAAAAATAATGTTAAATTTTCATACATTTATTGATAATAAAATCAAATAAATTGTTGCTTTTTTCATGAATTTTGAGTGTATTAATTTTAATTACATTTTAATTCTATTATTTATATTCATTTGTACATTTGAAAAATATTTATACCAAATATTTAATATATGTTGTAAACAATGTCCAAATATTAAACACATTATTTGTATTGTTTCATAATTGATAAAGATTTATATCGAATATTTATTAGTATATTTATTTTTAGATATTTAATTTTTATTAGAAATATTGATCAAACATTTGGTTTAAAATAATGGTATACGTTTACAAATTATTCAATTTAAAAAATATTATAAAGGTCAAAATAATTATCGAGAGATGACAAATATATATTCCAAGATTATATTTAATATTAATAAATACTACATTATTCATTCGATTTAAATGTAAAAATTTTCGATCATATTATATTTCCAGTGAAAATAAAAACAATGCAAGGCCAAATTCTAAACAAAATTGACATATATTAGATTCACCTTGTGTTTACTCATAATCAATTATATGTTATTGTATTTCAAAATAAAGAACGAAAATAGATTAAACATACTGATACTTACAAAAAGAATACTACGTTTTATATAATGTATCTTAGAAATCTAATAAGTAACCATCGCTTAGATTCCTCGTATATTTGCTAATTTTGTTCACAACATTAACAATATCAAGTCTCAAGTTATTCATAAGATGCATTAAACTTCCAATAATTCTAGAAAATTTCATTTTTAGACTCATTCATCGATATATATATATATATATATATTTCAAATCATATTATTATATATGTAATTTAATTTTATATATATATATATATCTTATTAATATTATTCATATAATATAATATGTCATGTCATTAATATTAGTTATAAATATAATTATACTAATATATGTTTTATATTTTTAATATATATTTACATATATATTGATTAATAATTAATTTTCAACACGTTATCAGCACGAACGTTCTAATTAATTAAAAAATACAATATTATATGTTACATGTATTATTTTTAATTTCAATTTTTTACGATCTCAATTTTCAATCGATTTTGGTTTTGATTTGGATTCGATTTCAAATAAAAAATTATATAGATCTAGTGGAATATATATTCCGGTCATAATATATATCATATTATAAAGACATCGATGACTAAATCTCGCACATAATATATCATACTATATGATTCTGCAGGCTCAATAACCGATCAATAATATTAAAACTTTATGAATATTTATTTGTTATTTATTATTGTTATAAGGATGGTTGAACCACCATTTTTTACGTTATATTTATTTTGTTCATTATTATATTTATGTCGAGGATGAAAAAAATTACCCCATAATTTATTTAATTTATTTTTTTATTTTGATATTGTTATACAAATGGTTGAGCCAACATTTTTATGTGGAAGATAAAAAAATTCAACCCATAATTGATTTAAATTATGTTTTTTATTTAATTGTTTATTAGTAAAATAAATATAAAAATAAATTATCTATAAATATAGATAGATCTAACACATTAATTGTTATATAATAATTATTTAATTTTATTTGCAATATCATTAAATAGTATTTAATAAATATAAATAATATATAAAAATAAAAAATAATTGATTTGCATGTGATTGATACCAATATAAAAGACAAATATGTAATTACAATATAATTAGTCTCAACCTAGTCTAAACTTAATAACAGCTGTATATACAAAGAATTAAATTTAGATTAGGTTAAACTAATTATGTTCTAATTATATATTTGTCCTTTATATCCAATTCACCCAAAATTCTAATTCGTTTTTTGTTCAGCTCAGCTCATCAACTCGTTTTTTAAACGAGTTGAAAAATATCCAATTCCAATCACTCAATCAAATATGATCTGAACCAAAATTGACTCTTGGACAATTCATTTTACACTCTAATTTAAATCTACAATTTTGGGGTAGGACGAAATTTTCAACAATTTTTCCAACTGTCTACTGTAAAAACTGTAGATAGACAACTGATTTAATCAATAGTTTCAAGAGACCCAAATGCACAAAACAATACTAGCTTTATTTATGAATCAATCTTTTAAGTACACTTGTTTTTTTTTATAATGCACTAAATATTTCCGCAGATAACTCCCCCTGAGTTAGATGTAAATAAACACTAATTGCTCATCACTCTCTTAATCACTGTATCGCTCTAAGTACACTAGCAACTACGTGATCTGCTCTCACTAGTTTGTCGCACTTCTTAGACACTTCACTCCGATAAGTCAACTACTCTTTTAAAGCATGTTAACCTATCAATTCTTCTCGTGTGACCAGGTAGACCCCCGGTTCTCCAGCCGCACATGTTCACATTGTTTCCGTCACAGCTTGACTCCTTTTGATTCTCTTTGACTCCATTTACTTCTCCTCATTATTCTCTTTGACACCCTTTACTTCTCCTCATTCTTCTCTTTAAAACTTTATGCTCCTTAAGTTTCTCAACAACCTGATTTTCAAAATATATCACATGTTCCTAAAATATTGCATTAACAATCTCCCCATTTGGATTCTTATCACATAAACACAGATCAGAAACGCATAGAATTCAAATATAATGCAATCAACCATTCAGATCAGATGTGTTCAAATAGTAAAGTAGTTAAGTACACTTAAATGACATAAGTTCAGATCATGACAAGTGCATTTAGATACATATATCGGAACATACGCATAAATTAGTTCCTTGGCCTTTTCCCTGTTGCCCTACTTGACGATGGTGTCATCCTCTCTGCATATTCTCCCCCTATTTCTATGATAAGAGATTCAAAAATATACATCAGAATTAGAAACCGAAAAAAATAGAAGTTATAAAAACTTCACTAGTTTTCTCTGTTTTCGCTTTGAGATGACCGTCAAATCCCTCTGGATACTTTCCATCTCAGAGATAACAGCTGCTACCCTCCTTTGCAAATTAATGATGCTTTACGGCACATCATTCTCAATATTATCAGAGGTTTGCATCGTGGTCATATATCGCTTTTCAAGGATTATCCAAGGGGGAATATTTTCCCTCAACTCATCTTTCTTCACAATGTATGGGAATTGTTGAATCAGAATGATCTAAATCAAAAATGGAAATGGCAAGATAAATTTCCTTGAGTTTGCTCATCCAAGTCCAATTATAGAATCCAAAACCACCTTCCCAAAATTTAGAGGGATGTTATTCTTGATATAATATAGTAGGACGGCTGTGTCGTGTCAAATTCTATCAGTTTTTTTATTTGGGACCCAGTTCGTCCGACACATCTTGTTCAGCAGAGCATATTCCCAAGTCAGCTTAGAATTTGGAATTTTTCCCAGCCACTTAGTTAGAGCTGCTTCAGTGAGATCTTTTGTAACATCATCAATGTCATGATCAATCTGCAGTTCCTTGGCTCTTCAAATTTCAACGTGAGGTGTACCAAAGAAGTTGTTGATAATCTCAACATCGAACTTAACTATCTTTCCCCTAATATCATTCTTTTCAAACATCTTCGACCCAATATCATTAATTTCAGGGTTCAAATTTGCATAAAACTCGTTAATCAGCTCTTTACACACAGAAACAATAATTGTTCCTGTATGAGTTAGATTTCTGTCCACCAGTAGCTTCCAGATAGATAGATGTTTAAATTGATTTACACTTAAGCCTCTCTCCATGAATAGTTAATGTTCCTTAAGAGTTTTGTACCTAGACGAACAAATCTCCTTATAGAATTTCCTAGAAAATGCTTATGAAAGGGACATAAGGGTACCTCTCCTCGGTGATGGAACACGAGGGATGGATGATCATTCATTGTCGGACAAATTGTGTCGAACTCTCTTCTCTAATGATGAGCTCGAACTTCCCTATTGTGGTTTAGGGATAGAGGACGTTTCAACCGAAACAACTGAGGGTGTGGTTTGGCGTGTGTTCTATCTTCTTCGAGGGACTGCCTTCTTCATCGCCATGGTCTTGTACCGCTTACCATTTATTCTTGGTAGATTATCTGTAAATACGAGATCTCCCACCCTTATCGGTACATTATTGAATAGAATGGTCGCATCGTCTCCCAATGCACGGATTCCTCATGTTCGTGTGTTCATGATTGTCTCTATTTTTGAAAAAAAAATCATGCGAAGAAACTTCACTATTTTTCTCGCAAGGAGAAATTAGGGTTTTTGAAAATGCATTTTGTGGAAGAAGGAGGACAGTTCAAAGCAAATGCATAGAGCGTTTCAAAAATATGGAAATAACTGCACCAGTCACGTCAGCCACCATGACATCACATCATAAAAAATTTTCAGAATAACCGCCCTGTTTCCAAAAAATAATCACTCGTTTTTATTTTATTTCAGCATTTTTTATTATTTTTTTAAAACTTATGCAAATGATGAATAATAAAAATAATCAGACTGTAAAGATAAAATCAAATAATCCACAAGACTGATTTTTTAAGTACACTTACGCAAGATTTTGTTTCACTCAAAACAAACTTCAGCCACATTCACTCTTTTCTTTTAGAAAAATAATCAGCTTCTAAGACGTTTTTAGATATCCTTTTGTTCATATAACAAGCTCTTTGTTAACTGAAATTTAGTAGGTACGTATTCCACTCTCATTTGCTTTTGTTCAATCTTTTCTCTCAAAAAATAATGTCTAATCTCAATATGCTTTGTCCTAGAATGTTGAATTGGATTTTTTGAAATGTCTATAACACTTGTATTATCACACTATACAACAAAAGTTTTAGAACTCATACCATAATCCATCAGCATCTGGTTCATCCATAATAATTGAGTGCATCAACTTCCCAAAACAATATATTCAGCTTCTGCAGTAGATAACGACGTAGAGTTCTGCTTTTTGCTATGTCATGACACCAAATTGTTTCTAAGAAATAAAATTCCTCCAAAAGTACTTTTTCTATATCTGCATTGCCTCCCCAATCTGCATCACTAAAACCAGCAAGTTCACAGTTAGTATCTTTGGTGTACACAATCCCATATTCTATTGTACCTTTCACGTATTTAATTATTCGTTTCATAACCAACAAATGTGATTTATTGGTTTTTGCTTGATATCTGGCACAGATTCCTACACTCAAACACAGATCAAGTCTGCATGCAGTAAGATATAGTAAGCTTACTCCTGTAGAGTTTTACTTCTACATCCTCTCCATCTGAATCCTTTGTTAGTTTTATTGTTGTTGAGATGGGTGTACTTGCTGACTTGCTTTGATATAATTCAAATCTCTTCACAAGATTTTTCGCATATTTACTCTAAGATATAAATAATCCTTCGTCAAGTTGTTTTACTTGTAAGTCAAGAAAATATCTTAGCTCACCAAACATACTCATCTCAAATTCTTCCTTCATGGTTTGAACAAACTAATTGACTTTATCCTGAGATTTCGAGCCAAATACAATATCATTAACATAGATTTTTATAACCAGAATAACATTGTCAGAATTATGAATGAATAGAGTTTTGTCTACTATCCCTCTTTTGTAGTCGTTCTGGATTAGAAAGCTTGTTAACCTTTCATACCATGCACGTGGAGCTTGCTTCAATTCATATAAAGCTTTCTTTAGCTTGTAGACATGTTCTGGATGATGTGGATCTTCGAAGCTCTTCGGTTGTTCAACATAGAACTCCTCTTATAGAATACCATTTAAGAAAGCATTTTTGACGCCCATCTGAAATAGTTTAAAACCAAAGAAACACGCAACTCCAAGCAACAGTCTAATTGATTATAATCTGGCAAGGGGTGCAAAAGTTTCACCAAAATCAACACCTTCCACTTGTGTATAACCCTGTGCAACTAACCTTGCCTTATTTCTGACAATTTCACTTCGTTCGTTTGTTTTATTCTTAAATATCCATTTTGTGTCAATAACATTCATATCAACTGGACGAGGAACCAATGTCCAAACATTATTTCTAACAAATTGGTCTAGTTCCTCATGCATGGCCTTGATCCAGGATTCATCATCTAAAGCATCACGAACACAAACGCACTTGGGTTCTGTTTGAGACGTAAAACATGCAAATTTGACCATATCATGATAGTTTACCCTTGGTTTATTTCGTGTTTTTCTAGCGTCACCAATGTTACCAATGATATCATCAATTCAGTGATTCCTATGCACCATCGTCTGCTCCAACTCATTTTTATGATTGTCACACTTTGTATGTTCACCTTCTATTCTATTTTCGGTAGCAATCTATTCAGCATGTACATTTGGGTGTTCATTGATTGTTTCAGACTGTTCTTGCATTGTATCTGTAGAGAACGGAAATAGAACACTATTAGTTGAATGATCTTAATCAAATACCACATTTACAGATTCAACAACCGTTCTGGTTCGCACGTTAAAGATTTTGTACACAGTTGTATTGGTACCATAACCAAGAAAGATTTCCTAATCACTTTTAGCATCAAACTTACCAAGATATTCCATGTCATTCAATACATAGCAAGTGCATCCAAAGACATGAAAATAGCTTAAGTTTGGGCTTTTACCTTTCTAGAATTCATTAGGGGTTTTCGACATACCTAGTCAAACGTACACACGGTTTATAATATAGCAACCTGTGTTTATAGCTTCTGCCTAGAATCGAATGGAGATAGATTTTGCATGCAGCATGGCATGAGCCATCTCTTGAAGGGTTCTATTCTTCCTCTCAACAACACCATTTTGTTGTGGTGTTTTTGGTGCAGAGAACTCATGAATGATACCGTGTTTTTTACAAAATTTTTGAAATACATCATTTTCAAATTCCTTCATGTGATCACTCCTAATCCTTTCAATACTACCTTTTGTGTCTTTCAATTGAAGGAATAAATAATGAAATAGTTCAAAAGTGTCAGATTTTTCCCTTAAAAATTTTACCCACTTGTACCTTGAAAAATCATCGATGAACACAAAGATATACCTCTTCCCACAAAAGCTTTCATTTCTCATTGGATCCATCAGATCCATATGTACCATTTCTAGAATCTTGTCTGTCTTGACATCCGGCATTTTTTGTGATGTACCTTAACCTGTTTTCCTTATTGACAAGGTTTACAAATCTCAGTTCTATCAAGATTCAGTTTAGGTATACCTCTGACAGCACTTGAACTTGACAGTTTCACAAGGGAACGATAGTTGACATGTCCCGGTCTTTGATGCCATAAAGATAGAGTATCATCTGTTGCTTTGAGACAAATGTTCTCTTCACTCCATAGATAACAGTTGTTTGACGAACGTGCACCTATAAGAATATATTCATTATCAGAATTCATTACTTGACATTCTCTTTGATTAAACTGTACTCGATGGTTGCTGTCACACAGTTGACTGATATTAATTAGATTAATCGTCAATCCTGCTACATATTGCACGTTTTTCAGAAGAGGTTGTCTAGGAGAAATTATGTCTCCTTTTCTAAGAATTTTTCCTTTGTTTCTATCTCTAAACATGACATTTCTTGCCTTCTTAATTTCTGTAAAATTTGATAGAAGTTATCTTGAACCTGTCATATATCTGGAACAATCACTATCAAAGTACCAGATGTTGGATTTTTCTTTTTGTGCAGATATATAGGTAACATTGCAATACATGTCACTTTTCTATATCCATTTTTTTTAATTTAGGATACATATACTTACCTGAATCATACCTGAGTTTTCTGGTGGCATGTGATCTGTTTGTGACCTCTAGTTCTGCAGAAATAGCACTTCACTTTATTCTTCTTGTGATACGGAACCTAATATTGACTTCTAGTGTTGTATCCATGATACAGAAACTGATAGTGTCTTCCAGAGTTGTATCCATGATGATGAAACTTTCCAAAATTTCCATGATATTTTATATTTGAATTGAATACTCTGTGATCTTGTTCCTTCTTGGACATGTAGCTCTGTTGGAATTTTTTCTGCCCCAGCGAAGAAGTCTCTAGTAATTTTCCTCCTAAAACAAATTTACTCTTGGTATTACCTAAATTTTTTGTATAACCAATTTCATGGTTATCTCCTTTTCGTTTTCCTATTGAGAGCAAGTGATCAAGTTTGTCAGTGTCATTTGAGAGCATTTTCAGTTGTTTATTTGTTTCTTCAAGTTGGCTTTTGAGATAACATACTTCTTCTTTCAGTGTTGCTTCATGTTTCATTTCTTCAATTTGAGCTTCCAATTTTTCATTTGTTTTGACTAGTTGAACGTTTAGTTTGCTCATTTTCAGCCACTCGTTGTAGATGGTTTCTACTTTATCTTCTTCTTCTTCAATTTATGTCTCATCATTTTTGTCTATTATTCCAATGAATGCAACAAAACTTGACAATTCTTCTTCATTATCGTCTTCAGAATCTGAACTTGATTTACTAAACATGATTAGTGATTTTCCTTTGACCATATTTCCATCTGCACATTCATTCTTTGTATGTCTAAAACCCTTACATTTGTAGTATTGTGTTTCTCGTAGTCCTTTCAAAACACTTTCTCTTTTTTATATACTTGGACAATCGGAAAAAGTGTCTGAATCCTTTACATTCATGGCATTGAACTCCGTATGTGTTATCTTTCTTGTTTCCTTGTTCATCCACAGTTGATCTTCAGGCTCTTGAGCGTGTTTTTCATGAACTTCCCAAATTTTCTGGTCAGCAGAACAATATTTTCTTCAAGATTATCCAATCTGGAATTTTCGTTGATGACTTGAAGAACTACTCCTTTATTTCCTTCTTTCACATATTTGCCTTGTTCCAATTGGAGTTCCAATTCATAGGCCGCCAAAATCCCAACAATCTCTTTAAAACTTGTAGTATCAATGTTTCAAGACATGTTCATAACAACCTTTTAAGCATGAAATTTCTTTGGCAAACATCTAAATAATTTTTTTGACCAGATTCTTATCATCAAAGTTTTGTCCAAGTACACTTACTTCATTAGCAATTGCATTCATTTTGCTGCTGAACTCCTTGACACTTTCATATTCACCCATTTACCGTTTTTCAAATTGACGTATTTCCAAAATGTCCAGCCGAGTTCTTTTGACGCTTGTAGTTCCTTCATGAATGGTCTCTAGATTATCCCATGCGTCTTTAGCAGATTCACATCCTTGAATTTGCTTAAATTCATTTATGCCTACATAAGAAAAAAATTGATGTTAGAGCTTTGGCATTAAAGGTTGAGTTTCTTTACTCACTAGGCATCCATTGGTCTGAAGGTTTTTCTTTAACATTTCCATTTTCATCGATTAGTGTTGGTGGATTCCAACCATTCTTTACGACACTCCAAACATCTCCGTCGATTCCTCTTATGCTTGCTCTCACTTTTACCTTCCAATAGTCATAGTTTGAAGCATCAAGCATGATTGGTTTTCCAAACGAATACAAATCTCTTTGTCCTTTCATATTATTGTCTTCTAGGATCTCGAATCTGGTCTTAGGTCTACTCTAACTTAGATTACCAATTCTGATACCAATTGAAAACGGTAGATAGACAATTTATTCAATCAATAGTTTCAAGAGACCCAAATGCACAAAGCAATACTAGCTTTATTTACGAATCACTATTTTAAATACAATTGTGTTTCTTTATAATGTATTAAAGATTTCCGTAAATAACTCCCCTTGAGTTAGATGTAAATAAACGCTAATTGCTCCTCACTCTCTTTTTCACTATATCGCTCTAAGTACACTTGCAACTACGTGATCTACTCTCACTCGTTTGTCGTACTTTTTAAATACTTTACTTCGATAAATCAACTACTCTTTTGTAATATATTAACCTATCAATTCTTCTCGTATGACCAGGTAAACCCTCGCTCTTTCCAACCACACATGTTCACATTGATTTCCGTTGTAACTTGACTCCTTTGGATTCTTTTTTACTCCTTTTACTTCTATTCATTATTTTCTACTCCTTTTCCTTCTCTTCATATCTATGTGATTTTCAAAATATATCCTAGTTTCCTAAAATATTGCATCAACATACCGTATTACAAATCATTCGAACCATAATTTATCATTTGAATCATTAAATTTAGGACATTTATTGTTTTGTAAAGTCAATTTATAAGAATTTAGGTTGAAAAGAAGAAAAGATTCATGTCCGCCGCAAAATCCGTCCATTCCTTCAGGCTCGCCTCCCTCCTCCGCCATGAGAAGGACCCTTCCGCCGCCTTCAAGCTCTTCCAAAACCCTGACCCAGAGCGGACTAGCCCTAAAAGGCCCTTCAGATATTCGCTTCTCTGCTACGACATCATCATCGCTAAGCTCGGCCGAGCCAAGATGTTCGACGAGCTTCAACATGTCCTTCACCAGCTCAAATCTGACACTCGGATTGTTCCGACGGAAATAATCTTCTGCAATGTGATCAATTTCTATGGCAGAGGGCGTTTACCCAACAATGCACTCCAACTGTTCGACGAAATACCTCTCTATCGTTGTCGACGGACTGTGAAATCTGTTAATTCTCTGCTGAATGCGCTCCTCAAGTGCGGTGAGTTCGAGAAGATGAGTGAAATCCTTCTGGGAATGGATAAATTCGGCAATCCTGATGCTTGCACTTACAATATGATGATCCATGGATGTTTCCAAGGTGGGTGTTGCGATGGTGCGTGGAAATTGTTCAATGAAATGATCAAGAACAATGTGAAGCCCAATGTGGTGACTTTCGGGACATTGATTCATGGGTTGTGCAAGAATTTAAAGGTGAAGGAAGCATTGAAAATGAAGCACGATATGTTGAAATTTTATGGAGTTCGTCCTACAGTTCACATCTATGCCTCACTCATTAAAGCCCTTTGTGAGATTGATGAAATGAGTTTGGCATTCAGGCTAAAGGAGGAAGCATATGAAGGAAAGATTAAACTAGATTCAGCTATTTACTCTACTTTAATTAGATCATTTTTAAGGGTTGGAAGATCGAATGAAGTCCCGGAGATCTTGGAAGAGATGAGACAAAACGGATGCAAACCCGACACCGTGACTTACAATGTGTTGATTAATGGGTTCTGTAAAAAGGGTGAATTGGAATCAGCTTATGGAGTTTTGAATGAAATGGAAGAAAAAGGATGTAAACCAGATGTTATAAGCTTCAATGAGATACTTAGTGCTTTGTGTAAAGCCAAGAAATGGACAGAAGCCACTTATTTGTTTGAAGATATGCCTAGAAGGAGGGTTGTTCCTGATATTTTATCTTATAGAATAATTTTCGACGGTCTTTGTGACGGAATGCAGTTCGAGGAAGCAGTTTTTATCTTAGATGAAATGCTTTTCAAAGGTTATAAACCTCGAAGGGATGGTTTACAGAGATTTATTCAAGGGCTTTGTCATAATGGAAAGTTTGAGATTCTCAGCAAAGTTATTTATAGCTTGCACCAAAGCGATGCCATTGATGCAGATATCTGGTCGATTGTAATAGATACAACTTGCAAGGAACTCAAAGCATCCTCTAGATCGGATTCTATCCATCTATTGCTGTCACAATGAAGAAATAAGTTCTATGTCAGCAACCCTATTATGCCATGTTGATGCTGTTTACATTGTCCTGACAAGATGGGTTTTTGTTTCCCGTGAACGCATGATAATCTGACACATGAAGAGGAAGAGTTTTATTAATCAGCTTATTGTCTCTGCTACATCAGATGCTATAATTGGAGTTTAGAACTTTTTTTTCTGAAGATAAGTTCTAGATTCTCCTAGAGGATTTTAGTCTGTTTTCACTAGTTTGATAAAAAATATTTGATAAAAAATATCGGTTTAGATTTATATCAAGTAAAAGTAAAAAGAACCTGATCGGGGATCCATCACAAATCATACAAGTGTCGGTCAGGTGGACCAGAGCAAAAGAGCTTAAGAATGTAATCATTCAAATTGATGTGAAAATACAATCAAAGTATGGACAAGAATGTCAAAAGGAGTTAGTCAAAATTACAAGGTTCACTTACAATGAAAGAGGGTCAAGAAGCTAAAGCTGTCTGAGCAAATTTTCTGGACCTAGCAAATTCTTTGGACACATGGAACATTTGGAGGATTTGATCGCTTGACTCGATCGAGTATAGGTGTTGCTCTGCCTAACGTTCTTAAGTTTTGCGGATTTAGAACTTAAGATTTATACGGTGTTGGACCGAGCAGTTCCGCCGCTCGATCGAACATTTGTGTTGGGTGCATTTAAGTACTTTTGATTTATTCAATTTCATTATTGTGTGATCTTTATAAATAGAGGACTCATCTTCATTTGCCATGTCTATGTCTCCATCGCCTCGTCGTTATCTGATGCGTATCAAGTTAAACAAGTTAATCTAAACTATCCGCAAGTGCTCGACACGTGTTTAGTAAATAAGGTGTCGATCCCACGAGGACTAATGTAACACGATCTAAGAATCAAAAGTAGAACCAATGCTTACTGCAAAAGAATAAGGATGATGAGATGCAATGATGATGCAGTGGATAAGTGAGTTCTAAACAAAGAGACAAACGTCCTAGAATGCGGTTTCACAGCAAAGCTTCTGAAACCTAACTCCGATTTATCTAATCGTGCATTCCCTATCAAGATATCTAAGACGAACGATCCTAATGTAGAACCTACCCTCTCTCAAGACATAGGAACGTGGCTAGATTGAGTCATCTCCTAGTTTCGTGGCTGACATCCCAACTAAACCCCATTACGATTCATGATTCGCCTGGTTCAACCCTCAACCGTTACTATCCTATTTTCATGACCTAATCTCGGTTGTTCTAAGCCTAATCTTCTAGGACTAGAATTCACCTTTCAGTCCTTCTCGTAATCCCTATGCATATACGTGGTTATTCGTAAACACGACTCATTAAACGCTCAGACAAAGAATAGATAAACGAAACGAGGAAATGCATTCATAAACAAATCAAAGATGGTTCCGGGATAGCCATGAGAAAATCACTTCTCCTAGAATAAATCTACTACTCAATCATGAGTCTAAACAACATAAATGAAATAATATAATAAGGAGCATATAAATATCATACGAGAGATGATCCCGAATCAATTCCCAACTCTTATGTCTCCCGTCAAAGAGGGCTCGTAAATGGAATGATGGATGGTGTGTACCCTCCTAGGGTTCTCCTCTGTGTTTGCTTGACTCTGAACTCAATTTGGGGTCTCTATTTATACAAATTCCCCGTTGGAGAATTTCTAGGGAAGTTGTTACAGCCATGCCCTGTGCGGGCTAGAGAAGCAACCCGCGCGGGCTCCTCATTTTCTCCATGACCCGCGCATGCTAAGGGCTAGCACGACTCGGGAAAATGTTGCTGGAACTCCACCCCGCGCGGGCTAAGGAAACCATCCCACGGGGGGCTTTGTCTCCTCATGTCGTGTTGCATTCCTTGCCTGTTTCTCGTCCTGTTTGCTCCGTTATAATCTCTTATGCTCATACTTTGTCTCGTGTATGTTCTTTAGCTCCGAAATGAACCAAATACACATAAAAACCTATAAGAACATGAAAACACGAAAACAAGTAAAACATATACAAAGTCGCACGTAAACATCGCAACTATCGTCATAAACATATCTAAAATCATGTGAGAATCGTGTACGGAAACGAAATGATCATTATCTCATCCTCGTCCTTTCTTATTCCATATTTTGTTTCTCTTCGTCTTTTGCCTTCTCTTTTCTTCTTTCCGTCACATCCAACAAATTCCGATGAATATAGGATTTTTTAATTCATATATTGATATCTAAAATATTTTGGATGCGCGTATGAATACTAAAATTGAAATTTGATATGAATACAAAAGTTTGGATAATTCAGATAGTCGAATTTGACAACCTTTATTTACTATCATATTCGTTTACAGATTTTAAAATCTAAAAGCTTGTACTAAAACTGAACAAAACTTCAAGTGAACAGTATATAGGTGATATGATATTATTATGGTTACCTAAATGATATGTTCAATTGTTAACGTGACATCATCATTGTCGTTCAATCTATATGCACAATTAATACATTTTAATTCATTAAAATTGTCTTAAGATTTTTTTATTGTTATATAATTTTGTTCCCTGTTTACCCGATTTCATTTGGATTATGTGATAAACACAGAAAGTGACATATACTATGCACAAATTACTTAGATCCAAAATTCATCCCGAATTTGAAAAAAAAAAATTCAAACATGCGAGTTCGAATTTGAATTCGGATTTTTTCATATTATGTATAGAAACCCGCGGATACTTAAAAATAAAATTATTAAATTGTCATTACGTTAAACATAACTTTTTCCTATCTTTTCACTCTTATCTACTTCGTTTGTACTCTCTGCACCTCATCTTCTCCATGTTAATCACAAAAATTAAATATAACAATTTAAAATGTTTTCAAAACACGACAACTAATGCAAATCGGAAGCAAACACTTAAACAAAAATTTCAATTGCATAACATGTATAGTTGTAATACAATTACTTGTATTGTAAGGTTCATCTCTCTATAAGTTTTTTCTGTGGAAATATAATCTAGTATTATCATGGTTAGAGCACCCGGTTCAAGGGAAAAGTGGTGATTATAAATTAACCGGTTTGGTTTTGGTACTGATGATGGTTTAAACCAAACCGGGATTGTTATGGGATGGGCCCAGCTGGGGACACTTGATAAATTTGGTCGGTGATCTTAGGCCCATTTAGGAATAAAAGCAGCATTTAAAATGAAATAGAAAAAATAAGAATGTTATATTTATGTGATTATGAGTCATAAATGCATGTCCCATCCATCACTCACCAATATAAGTCGGTGATTCCATTGCGTCCTTATAGGATTCAATTTCAAATATATTTATATATATATATTATATTTAGATATATAAAATATTTGGAATTTTGTAAATGAAAAAGAAAATTCGTAACGTGCATGTGGCAAACAGAAATAAGAGGAAAAAAAAGGGACCAAGTGATGAAAGAAGGGCCAAAAGAGAGACATAATGCTTGACAGTAGACAGACATTATAGTATTTGTACAATAAATACATTTTGCTCTTTCCATTGTCACAGAAAAATCATAAAACACAGAGTATCCAAAGCAATTAAATTTCTCTTACCTTCTAATTTAGGGTTGATCATTTTTTTGTTAGGAAAAAACTCTATGAAATTTTATATTTAAATTATAACATATCTATTATAATAATTATTTAAATTAATCCATAAATATACACATTGTTTACTACATAAAACATTCATAAAATAATTCGAAAATAACCTTTATATTTTACTACATTCAACATTCTTAAACTAATTTGAAATTTAACATTTATAATTTGCATATTTTGATATTTTGAAATAAATTGAATATATTTAATACATTTTCAAGAGATTTCCTTTTTTATGTACTTATTCCTATATGCTAAAACTGTGTAAAACAATAATAATAGTAAAATTATTATGAATTATTTACATATATCATCGAAGAGAGTGATAATGGTGGAGAACAGCTAAGAGATCCCTTCTGACTCTCTGTTCTAATATTGACAAAACCCAAAAAAGACAGACCCAAACATTACCAAACAACCCTCCTACAACGTCCCCTTTTCCCACCAAAAATGTCTCACCCATTTCAACAAAATTACCAAATTGCCCCCCTTTCCACACTCCCTCCTCCGGTCACCGGAAAATTCTCCCCACACCCTACGAGTTGGAGAGATAAACCTCGCATTGTATCAATGTCTTGCCGACCCTGAAACCTGGAACCACCGTGAATGCAACCCGTGGTTCAATTTCCGGCGAGTGAAACGCCTCTTCCGCCACACTCTTCATGTATACTTCCGAGAATCTACAACCTTTCCGTACTTGAAAGATCGAAGCTTCGGGCTCGAATGCGAAAGCTAAACAATGCAAGAGCCAGACCCGTTTCGCCATTTCAAGAAATGCAATGGAGAAACTGGTATCAGGGAATTCCCCTGCATTCACTTGATTTCTGAGGTGGACGTGTCCAAAGAAACCCTGTTCCATATTCTTGTGGATGAGCCGTAAGTACTTCCCACGGCAAAATTTTGCAAATCTTGATTTGGGTTGTGCAGTCAAGTATTCCTTCGTTTTCATGGACTTAAGCTCAATGAATCTCTCGAAAAATACTTGTCTATCTTCTTTATTCTTCTTCTTGTGGGAGCAGTCGCTTGAACCAGAGAAGTATGGCAAATTGAACGCCTCGAACATTACCCTGCAAACATAATGCTCAAAGGTGAAACATTTATGACTCGGGTCGTAATAGAACACTCCGGACTGTATTGAGTTAGCCGCCATGTCAATGTCCCATACTGCCACTTTCATTTCCTCTACCATTAACCTAACAAAGCCCCTTATAGATTTGACTGTGTGGTACAAATACGTTGCGAAATGGGTCGGGTTTAGCCCCGATAAGTGAAGATTATCCAGAGGATTGCAAAGTTGACCACTTTGATTCAGTTTTTTCTCCAGTAATTTATTCTGCTTGATAGATTCCTCCAACTTTTCCTTCAGAAATATAATTTCCGAGTCTTTGAGCTTGAGCTGAGACTCTAGCTTCTTCCCCGTGATCTCATACGTTTTCAAGAGACTATTCAGTTCTTGGATTTCCGCAAGAATCAACGTTCTTTCAGGACATGGGTCTAACTGTTTCTTGAAGAAGCATTGTTTCAATTCAGACAATGTCTTCAACTCAGATACTATCAAATTGTCTGATTTCTGAATCCCATCACAATCATATGGAGACTGCGCGTGCTGCAGCTGAGCATAAGCTGATTTAATGGACGAAACCGTGGCGAATAATTTCGCGAGAAGAGCTTCCAAGGCTAATCTTTTCTCATGTTCTTCCTCAAGCTTATCAAATGACTGAGACAAATTAGCATCTTTAGCAAAGCTTTGATTGAATTTCACCTTCTCTTCAGGAGCCACCCCTGCTAATTTATGAATGTGAAGAACTTTGGCAAATGTACGTCGAAGTTTTCCCTTTCCCGGAGCAATAGCCACCGGTTTCACAGACTCCATCTGCAGATAAATTCACTGATGCTTAGTGAGATAACAGAAGCAACCCTCAAAACAAAATTAGCAATAAATGGAAAGGAAAGACAGCAGATAATGATTTGGGATAGATAATGATGGGTTCGCCGAATATAAAGAATAAAGTAAGAAGCTTTAAAACTTGGATTAAGGACCGTTAATGGAGGGCCAAGCTTCTTTTCTCAATGTTCTCTATAAATAGTAGACTAGGACTTGCTTTCTTGAAAAACTAAAAGAACGGAGGAAAAAAGAAAGGCAAAAAAAAGATGAAGAACGAAGACGATACTCAAGAAGAAGCCTGGGGAAAAAAGCTCAAAGTAAAGACTGTTCAAAGAAACAGATAGATGTAATGATTATATATATATACACACA
This sequence comes from Gynandropsis gynandra, assembly GCA_036759665.1. Lineage (NCBI taxonomy): Eukaryota > Viridiplantae > Streptophyta > Magnoliopsida > Brassicales > Cleomaceae > Gynandropsis > Gynandropsis gynandra. Next base: position 3,511,629 of record CM071867.1, on the reverse strand, counting down.
AATGTACACATATATACCCCATTGACATTGATTAAATACTCATAAGAGGGTTTATGAGGACATCATGATTCATGCAAAGGATGAGAAGAGGAATAAACTATTAAGATATGTCCACAGAAGAATAAACAACTTGTGGTGTGCCATTTCTTATCATGAACCCATCTTTTTTTTCATTAAAAAATTAAATTTACTAAAATCTTGTTGCTATTTTTGTGGGGCTATTTGGTCAAAATGTGCTGCTACAGAATCAAACAAGACTGGGAACAAAACAAATAAAAAATTGCATCCATTGGTATCTGCAAACAAATGACACATGCTAATAATTCAACTTCCTTTTGTTTTTTTTATTCACTTCTCTCAAAAAGAAACAGGGAAAAAGCAGGGCAGAGATGTAAAGAAAATCTAATAGAATCTATATATATATATATACATATACACACACATGGAACATGGCTCTATGTGGTCCAGAATCTTCAAACTGTTCATAAGATTTTATAAATTTAGTCTTCTGCTTAACCAAACCAAAGAAGCATTACTCATGCCAATGAAAAATTAGTTAAAAAAATCCAAGAACTACAAGTGTATGAAACATGTACGCATGATTATCTCGAAAGTAAATTAATTTTAACAATTTTTAAACAGAAAAAGTACCTCCGCGCTTACTATATACACTAAATATTCAGTAGAATCAGACCCTACTCTGAATAGTTTTGATCTCTATTGCAATAGAATATTTACAAAATATAGATTCCAATCACAACAGCCCCTTTCAGCCTCCCTTGCTTCATACATTGATCACTCCAAGGTTCACACAGATTCTAATTGTACCCAAAATGGAAAGATAGTATTTTTCTTCAGTTCGATTCTGTTTTCCAGTCATAGCACAGGATCCAAATGGGATTATGAGTGGGGTTTATTTTACTAACATAAAGCAAAGTTCTTTTGGTTAAACCCTAATAAAATCATTGAAAAGAATCATAACCCCTAAAACCCAGATTTAGCTTTCTATTTAAAATAATATTTAGGGTTTTAAGTATTGATAGTTCCAGAAGTAAGATTTACGAAAAGAAAAGATTAATGGTTAAAGACTGTACCTTTGCGAAAGATCAAAGCTCTCTTCTGCTTTTCTTTGTTTGCTGAAATCTTCACTTCATTGTAGAGAGAATCTGAAGAATGTAACTGCAGAAACAACAAGGAACCTTTTGCCTAAAGCCTGTACATTAATATCAATCAAACAAAAACAAAAACAAATTCAACACACATCCAAGAAAGATCAAAGAACATGGAGAAACACAAAAGCAAATCTGAGGAAAAAAGAGGAAGACCCTTCACCAAAGATTTCAATTTTAATTAAAAAAAATCTAACATTTGGGACCCAAAACGGGAAGCAAACAGACCCCTATTTTGAAACCGACCATATACATAAATCCTTGTAAAGAAAAAGACAATGATACATACATATTTATACAGGCCGATGTAAATGCTTATATGCGGCATTATTATTGTCAGCTAACTACAATAGGAAGAGGCCCACTTCCAACGACATGAACCTTCCATCACAATAATGTTTTTTTTCTAATAAGATCACAATAATGGATTCAAATCATTTTACCAGGAAGAATAATCACAAGTTAGATTCTTTGGTTAACCACTCTCTCGGAAGATCTCTGCCTTCACTCCCAAAAGTTTCCTTCGAAACTCACAGAATAACTCCAAAGAAGGAAGAAAAAAAAGAACACAGATTTGATGAGAAGATTCAAAACCCAGAGCTCGAGAAGGAAATCGTAGAGGAGAGAGAAATATTAGCGTCTAGAGAGAGAGTGAACGATGAATGAGAAAAATGGTTTGAGGAAAAGAAGAGGGAAGAGGGGAGATTGTGAAATTACGTAAAAGGACAACGACAGTGTCGCAGGAGAGAGAGAAAGAGAGAACGGACCTTGGGAAGTTCAAAAGAATTAGTTTCCGAAAATATCCTCAGAACCAGAGCGTGTTCAGTGAAAGAAGTCTCGAGATGCGTGAGGGGTATTTATGGTATTTGAAGGAAAAGGATCTGATATCTTATGCGAGAGGATACGTTTTGGTCTACGGTGAGACCAACGTACCAAGTTAAAAGTATTTGGTCGTGTAAAATTGCTGGGAAGCTAGTATTGTATACAATACACTCGTACCGATCGATGTGGTATGAGTGGAATCCGTTTGGGACACGTGACGATAAAGGAGTAAGTGGGGCCGACATACAGCTGATGCTGATGTAACCGTGGCTCCAAGCTGGCTCCACTTCATCGATGACTGTTTTTTCTCTATACCTCTTATTTAGATTTTTTATTAATTTAGATTATAATTTTTATTTAAAATTGTGAAAAAAATACATTTTCAAAAATAATAATAATTTAATTCGTAAATCAATCAGTTTTTAAATTATCAACTAACTAATTGTTTTTCTACCCAACACTCAATCATGTATTTGTTCTCAAATTGCTTATTTAATATTTTATTAGAATGTCACTAATTGTATACATTCTCCACACCCTTCACCTTAAATATCTACATCTTTATAAAAGTCTTTTTCAATATCATTCTTGACACCCTTCTAGGGGTGGGCGTTTCGGGTTTCGGGACGAGTTCTTCGGGTTCGGGTCGGGTTCGGGTTCCTCGGGTTCTAAAAAATTGAACCCATAAAAACCCATTTGGTTTTCGGGACGGGTTCCTCGGATTTCGGGTTGGGTTCGGGTTGTTCGGGTTCTGAAATATTGAACCCATAAAAACCCGAATTGTATTCGGTCGTTCGGGTGTTCTTCGGGTTCCTCGGGTTCTTCTGAAATATTTCCATCTGAAACATAAACCAGAAAACTAAACCCGTAAACAAACCAGAAATCGAACAACAAACACGAATCCAACAAACAGAGCGATGCAAACACGAATCGAACAAACACACGAATCGAACAAACACACGAAGCGACGGCGGATGAGGGAGCGACGGCGGATGAGGGCGAGCGGCGACGGCGAGCGAAGCGAAAGACGAATGGGCGCGAACGGCGGACTGAGACGAATGGGTTACTCGGGCGACTGCGAACGGCGGACTGAGACTAGGGGCGACGGCGACCGGCGGACGACGGAGAATATGGGTGACGGCGGACGGAACATACGGGGGAGCAGCCGAGTCGAGCAGTCGAGCGTTTGAGAGAGCGAGAGAGAAAAGGGCGTGCGGCAGGCAGAGTCACAGAGAGAGTAAAACGTAAACTTAGGGTTTTTTTTGTTTCGGGTTCTTCGGGTTCCTCGGGTTCTCCCGAACCCAACCCGGACCGACCCGAACCCGTTCGGGTTCCAGATTCAGAACCCATATGGGTTTTAGGCAAAACCCATTATCTTATGGGTTGGGTTTTTTCGGGTTGGGTCGGTCCGGGTAACCCGAAACGCCCACCCCTACCCTTCACCTTAAATGTCTTACATTCTTTTAAAAGTATTTTACAATATCATAATCTAATTTGAAATCAAAAATAACACTTTTTGGTCTTCAACATATTCCACAATGAATCAAAAACAAAATCTCCTTTATTTTCAATAATTTTTTTTATCGTCTCCTTCCAACTATTTTCTCCGATACACGAATCATTCATTTTTTTTATAATTCTCAACAATATGAAATTTAAACATTTAATATGTAATTAATTTTAAAACTACACAATCTCCCATTTGAATTCTTATCACACAAATAAAAAAGGCAAACACAACTCTTTAAAAACAAACATATGTTATCAGAATTGAAAGATCAAACATGTTCTTTAAAACTTCAAATAAGTTCCACTAAAATCTATTACACAATCTTTAAATCTTTGAATATTCTAAAATTCCGGCCTTTTTCCATCAGCTTTGTTCGAACTTACTTTATCTCCCCGTTTGTGTGATAAGATATTCAAACCACATATTAGCATTTTCATCAGAGATAAAAAAATAAAAACTAAGACATTGTTGCTCTTGTTTACTCTAAGTTTATCTGGCAAAAGCTTTTAGTTCTTTCTAAATTTGTTGGATTTCTAAGACAACTACAACTAACCTTTTTTCAGTTTAATGACATTCTGTGCAACGTCATTTTCACTTTGATTGTTCTCCCCCTCAAAAGCTAGCATTTTGTCAATACATCTCTTGTCAAAGATGATCCATGGTGGAATTTGTTTTCTCTTCTTTCTTTTTGAAAAACAATATTAGAAACTCGTCAAAGTATTATATTATGAATCAGACACGAAAATGGAAGTATAAACTTCTTTGCATTTGACAGTCCTTGACAAATGATCTGGTCTAATATAACTTTTCCAAAGTTAATAAGAATTTCATTCTTAATACAGTACAAAGAATTGTTGTATCATGTCTAATGTTGTTTGTCTTCTTATTAGGAATCCAGTTCACTCTGCAAATTTTATTAAGAAAAACATACTCCCATGTGAATTTATCATTGGAAATTTGACCAGACCAAGCCAAAAATGTCATTTCCAGTAAGTTTTCAAGCAACAATATCCATGTCAAGATCTATTTCCAGCTCTTTTTCCTTCAATGTCTCTACATGTTGTGTTCCCAACGTATTGTTAATCTCCTCAGCATTGAACCATATTATCTTTCTACACACATAAACTTGCTTAAATGATTCATTTCTAGGTCTATCTACATATGATCAGAGATTTTCATACAAGTAATACATTTGTCATTGTATCAATCAGATTCTGCTTGTTAAATAACTCCCAAAGCAAGAGATGTTTGAACTGACAACATTTAGATCCCTTTTGTTGGGAACTTCTCTATCTGTCAACGTATTAAAAAAAAAGTGAACACTGAGACACCATCGCTGAATTTCATTTATACCTTTTTTAAAACAAATTTACTATTAAAAATTTCATTTATCATGTCCATCACGTCAATGAACTCCATTTATCACATCTATTTAAACCAGTTGTAAAAAATAAATAAATCTTTTTCCTTTAAAATCATCTAGTCTTGTTCTCATTTTTAGTTAAAATTTTCCATCAAACAAATAAATATTTGTTATTAAGTCAAAAATTTGTACAGAATAAACAAATAATAAATAATGTTTCTTTGTCAATTTAAGTGGTACTTACTCAACATCTCGATTCACTTAAAATTTTTGTTATTTACACTTACAAAACGTTTATTTTTTCTTACTTTGATTCTCTGCTTCTAGGATGTTGTTTAGACATTCTCTTATTCATAAAGCATGCTTCCAAGCTACCCGTTTAGGTACACTCTTATGTATCATTTATATCATAGATGATTATATAAGCAAACAAAAATTACCTTATACCTTTAGAAAGTTATAACTGAAATTGAATGTCTCTCAACTTAGATCCGAGCTTATACTCATAACAGTTTCAAACTTTCGTTAAAAGTTGTAATCACATATTAATTGTTATAAGAGTAAAAGAACATATATTACAAAGTGTACTTCATCAAAGCTTAAGTGATATTAGTAGGTTCAACATTCACCAACATAACAAGAACTTTATGCATTATTTTCTCTTTCTCATTCAGATTTAGACTACTCACAAAACATATTTATGCAATCAGAACAAAATTTCAATTTTTATTAGAGTTCACAAACTCCTAGTGATTTTCTCAGAGAAACAATTGATTTAAATCTAGTAGTTTTATGAAAATGTCAGCCAATTGACGCTCAGTAGGTACATACTCGACTTTCATTTGTTTTTGTTCAGCCTTTTCTCTTAGAAAATGATGTATAATCTCAATATGTTTTATTCTTGAATATTGTACATGATGTTTAGATATATCAATTGTACTAGTGGTATCACAAAGAACAACAAATGTTTTTGAACTCATACTGTAATCCATCAACATTTGATTCATCCAAATCAGTTCTGCACAACAACTTCCTAAGACAATGTATTCGGCTTCAACAGTAGATAGAGGGGTTGAATTTTGCTTTTTTTTGTGCCAAGATAGCATATTGTTTACAAGAAAAAACACCCACCCGAGGTATTTTTCTTATCATCTGCATTATCTTTCCAATCTACATCAATGTATCCAACAAATTTACAATTAGTATCCTTGGTATAGGAAATGCCATAGTTAGCGACACCTTTTACATATTTGATGATTTGTTTTACTGCAAGCAAATGTGATTTCTTAGATTTTGTTTGATATCTATCACAAATCTCATACTCAAACATAAGTCTGGTCTACTTGCAGTAAGATACAGTAGACTTCCAATCATGCTTCTCTAACTTTACTTCTACATCTTCTTCATCTGAATCTTTAGTGAGTTTTGTTGAAACAGACATATAAGTATTTTCTGATCTACATTGATCCATTTTAAACCTTTTGATAATATTTTTTGTATATTTACTTTGAGATACAAATAGACCATCTTCAAGTTATTTCACCTGCAAACCAAGAAAGTAGTTTAGTTCACCAAACATACTCATTTCAAATTCTTCTTTCATAGTTTGTACAAACCAATTTACTTTCTCTTATGATTTTGATCCAAACACAATATCATCAACATAAATTAACACAACCAAAAGAGTTTTATCATCACTATATATAAACAGAGTTTTATCCATTTCCCCTCTTTTGCACTCGTTCTTGATTAAGAAACTTGTTAATTTGTCATATGAAGCACGAGGTGCTTGTTTGAGTCCATACAGAGCTTTCTTCAGTTTGTACACATGATCAAGATTATGAGGATCCTCAAATCTTGTCGGTTCTTCGATGTATACCTCTTCTTGTAATATCCCATTTAGGAAAACACTTTTAACATCCATCTGAAACAACTTAAAATTAAGAGAACAAGCAATTTCAAACAATAATGTAATAGACTCTAATCGAGCAACGAGTGCAAAAGTCTCATCAAAATCAACTCTTATAACCTGTGTGTAACCTTAAGCAACCAATCTTGTTTTATTTCTAACAAAGTCACAATTTTCATTAGTTTTGTTCTTAAAAATCCATTTTTTTGCAATCACACTAACATAAACCAGACGAGGTACCAATGTCCAAACATCATTCCTCACAAATTATTCTAATTCCTCATGCATGGCTTTTACCCAAAATTTCCATTTAACGCATCACTCACATTTCTAGGTTCCATTTGAGATGTAAAACATGCGAATTTACCATATCATGATAAATTACCTTTGGTTTACCTCTTGTGTTTCTACCATCACAAATGTCGCTAATGACATAATCAATGAAATGATTCCGATGTAAAATTGATGATTATCTTCCATAATTTTGATGATTAGTATCACGCTCTTCTTTTATTATGGCTTCTCTGTTTCTAGTTAGTTAGGTACATTTGATTTATCAATTCCATCACCAGATTTTTCTTGTATTAGATCAGAAGAAAAATGAAATGTAACTTTATCAGTTATATGATCTTCAAATACAATATTAACAGATTCAACAATCAATTTTGTTCTCAAATTGTGGATTATGTAAGCAATTGTATTGGTTCCATAACTTAGAAATATTCCTTCCTCATATTTTGTATCAAAATTTCCAAGATATTCTCTATCATTAAGAACATAAGAAATGCAACAAAAAATGCGTAAATAATTTTGGATTCAGACTCTTACCTTTCCGAAGATCATATGGAGTTTGTGACATACCAGGATGTATATAAACTCGATTTATAATATACCAAGTTGTATTTATCGCTTCTGTCCAAAATCGAGTAGTAATAAATTTTGCATTAAGCATAGCAAGAGTCATTTCTTGTAATATTCTGTTCTTTTTTTTCAACTACACCATTTTGTTGTAGTGTTTTTGGTATAGAAAATTCATGAATAATTCCATGTTTTAAACAAAATTTGTGAAAATTCATCATTTTCAAACTCATTGGCATCATCACTTCGAATCCATCCAATGTTTCCTTTGGTATTTTTTAGTTGTAAATATAAATAATAGAAAAGTTCAAAAGTCAGAATTTAACCCTAAGTATACCATGAAAAATTATCAACACACACAAAGACATATTATTTTTCACAAAAACTCTTTGTTTTCATCGGTCCCATTAAATCCATATGAACCAGCTCTTGTATTTTTACACTTTTAACCTCAGACATTTTCTTATGATAAATTTTTACATGTTTTCCTAACTGACATGGTTTTGCACATTTTAGATTTATCAAGATTTAGTTTAGGCATACCTCTAACAATCTTCGAACCAGAGAGTTTTACTAATGATCAATAATTAAAATGTCCTAACCTCTGATGCCACAGTGATAGATTGTCTTCGGTTACCTTGAAGCATAGTTTCTCATCAGACCGTACAAAGTAGTTGTTCGAGGATCTTATACCTAAAAATTCTTTTTATGTAAATTGAATCTTGTTATTGTAATCGCACAGTTGACTAATACTAATCAAGTTAGGTGTTAATCATACTACATAATGAACATTGCTCAACAAAGGTTATCCTAGAATCTGCACATCTCATTTTCCGATGATTTTTCCTTTATTCTCGCCTCCAAATTTAACACTTCCATCATTTTTTATTTCAGTAAAATTTGACAAAAGTTATATAGTATTGTCATATGTCTAGAACATTCACTATGTACCACTTGTTAGCTATATCTTTTTAGCAGAAAAATATGCTATATTGCAATGAATATCATGTTTCTCTATCCAAATTTGTTTTATTTTAAGCTTAGAGTACTTACCAGAGTCATACATGTTTTTCTTAAAGTAATTGAATTGTTTGTATTCCAACAAACCACAATAATAATATCTTACAAAGTTATTTTGATGAAATTTATTTTGAAAGTGAGGCCATCTTCTGTACTGGTTTGGATATGTATGACTAAACCATCTTCTGTTTGAAGGAGATTCAACAAATCTGAGAACTCTTCTATCATACCCTTTTTAAAATGCATACTCATATGTATTTTCATAGCCCGTAGTTGCAAGATCCGCCAGTTTACCTCCCGAAACAATTTTTTTTTTGAGAATTTCCTTTGTTTCCAACATATCCAATTCCATAATGATTTGTTTTTTGTGTCTCCATCGACAACAAATGATCAATTTTCTCCGTACTATTTGAGACCATCCTCAATTGCTTATTAGTTTTATCAAGTTGTCTCTTAGTCAATACAACTTCTTCTTATTTCTGATTTAACGTCTTTAAATTTTGAATTTTTTTTCTAAATTTTCATTATATTTGACCAACTCTATATTGAGTTTGCTCATATTTAGTCATTTATTGTAGATAGTTTCCACATCTATTTTATCTTCTTCATTTTCACATTCTTCAATGATTTTTTGCTTCACTTTCACCTTTTTCAGTTATTCCAATAAAAGCCACAAAAATTGTTATTTCTTCTTCAAAATCTGAACTAGATTCGATGTAAATGATTACGGATTTTTCTTTGTTCGTGCTAAATCCTCCACGTTCATTTTTTGTGTGACCACCCTTACAGTTGTAGCATTGCGTTTCTTGAAGATTCTTCAAAATACTTTTTCTTTTTGCAATGCTTATACATTATAACTTGAAATATCCAAATTCTTTGCATTCATGACATTGAATTTTAAATTTCTCTTATCTATTAGTAGATTGATCATCGGTGTTAGAACGCTTGAATCATGTATGTTTCTTCATGAATTTTCCGAATTTTCTAGTCAACAATACTACATTTTATTCAAGATTGTTTAACCTTGAACTTTCATTAGTTGTTTGAAGAACTATTCCTCTATGCACAACTTATGGATGTATCCCCTTATTCAAGTTCAAGTTCCAATTAATATGCTGCCAAAATTCTAACAATTTCCTTGAAACTTGTTGTATCAGTATTCAATTACATATTTATGGCAACCTTCTGAGCATAAAATTTCTTTGGTAGACATCTTAGTAACTTTTTCAATAGCCTCTTGTCTTCAAAGGTTTGACACAGTACACTTACATTTGCAATTGTATTAATCCTACCACAGAAGTCTTTAACGCTTTCATTTTCTCTCATCTCCAATTTTTCGAATTGATGTTCTAAAATGTCAAGACGAGTTCTCTTAACACTTGAAGTACCTTCATGAATGGTTTCCAAAGTATCTTATGCATCTATTTCCGATTCACATCCTTGAATTTGCTTGAACTCATTGATGTCCACATATGAGAAAATGTTAGTGAGTGCTTTCGCATTGAAAGTTGAATTCCTTTTCTTACTTGGTGTCCATGGATCTGATGTTTTTTCTTTGACATTTCCATGTTCGTCTATCACCGTAGGTGAACTCCATCCATTTTTTTACTGCACTCCAAACGTCTTCTTCGATACCTCTGAAACTTGCTAGCATCTTCACTTTCCAATATTCATAGCGTCATGCATCCAACATAGTAGGTTTACAAAAAAATATAGATTTTTTTGTCATTCCATGTTCTCTTCTAAGATCTCACGCCAATAATAGATTGACTCTAGATATTGGTGACCAACTTTGATACCAAATGAAATAGTATGAAGACAACCTTAGTAAACATTGTGAACAAGAAATAAAATTTCCAAAAACAATAATATTTTTTATTCACGAATAAGTCTTTAAGTACATTTGCTTCTCAAGACAAACTACTGATGACTAACACAGTTAACTCCCCATGAGTTAGACTGTAAATACAACTAATTGTTTTCTACCAAACATATTATGAATCATGTATTTGCTCTTGAATTGCTCACTCAATACTCTTTAATTAGAATATCACCTATTGCATACATTCTCGACACCTCTTGCTCTATATGTCTACGTCTTTTAAAAGCATTCTTCAATACTATAATGTAGCTCGGAATCAGGAATAACTCCTCCTAATCTTCAGCATATTCTACAATGAATCAGGAGCAACATCTCCTAATCTTCAAACGCACAACAAACAACCTAATATGTAATTAATTTTAATACTTTAACAATGTGTAATTAAAATGTGAACGCTTGTATTTTCTTGATGAAAATGCTTTTATAACTAACTATTAATTAAAATTTTATATTAAAGTTCGTTAAAAGTCATTTTCTTTGTGAAAGAAAAAAATCTAACGTATCAAAATTATATATTATCTTTTCATTTTATACATAAATCATAATGATATTTTTAACATATTAAATAAACTATAATCATTATATCTTAAATTAACATATCAACCAGGACATAATAATTGACATATGTCTTTGTATTCATGTGTAAATTTTAAAGTAATTATAATATTTTGTATATTATTTGAAAATAATATTCTAGTTCATACATAAAAAATGATTAATGTATAATTTTATTTTTAAATAAGTATATATTATCTATTATATATTAATATGTTTTCTCTCAGTTTTATATATAATTTATATGTGGACCGTTTATTCAATCAAATTCAAATACATATTTCCAATATATATATATACATATAACAATGTTTTTAATAACATCACCACTAGTATATGGTGTGAATATATTTATCGTTTACATGACAACAACAATTTTGTCTTACTCTGACCAAGTTGTTAATCAACGAAAGCAAATTAATGGTTTTATTTTAAATATGTGAACGGGAAAAAAAGGACGAAGGAATCGATTGTTATTTGATCGAAACAAATAAAATAGAAAAGCGAATATCAAAAAGTTGATAATTTTAGAATCCTAAAGAAATAAAATATTTTTATAAATATTTTGGTTCGTGTGTGTGTCTATATATATAAAACGTGGAAGATTAAGTTATAAACGAAGAAAAGGACATGAGAGCGAAGCTAGGAAACATAGATCTAAGAATTAAATCGAATTATTGCTTTCTAAGTCGAATGGCGGGAATATAGTATAAAAAATATCAACTATTTTATTTTAGTCTATAAAACATGAATTATTATCTTTAATCTAAAAAATCCAAATTTATTTTTTTTGTCTTAAAAACATTAATTTTAGAAATATAGTGTAGAAAATACCAAACTTTTTAATTTTTGTCTGTAAAACACAAATGATTACTTTAAATCTAAAAATTTTGAATTTTTACATTTTGTCTTAAAAACATAAACTTATCAAATTAATCATATCCATACACAAACAAAAACACTAAATCATATTTTAACTCTTTGAATTTTGAAGTGTTGTCTAAAAAACACAAATTTATCAAATTAATCATATCCTAAAGTTAGTATTTTTAAGGCAAAAAATATAAGTTTGGGTTTTTTTAGGTTGAAAATAATAATTCATGTTTTATAGGCTAAAATAAAATAGTTGGATATTTTTTATACTATATTCCCTTCGAATGGCTATTTCTTCGTGTATGTGTCTCAATTAATCTGCATTTAATATTTTCTTAATATCGAGATAATTACCACCGACTTATTAATCAATTTTATCGTTAAACACCAAACTTTTCTTTTTTTGAGGATTAAAAGTATTAAGTGTATGTTATAGTAATTAGAGTTAGGCAAAATATTCGAAGTATTTGTATTCGATTCGTATTCGATTCGTATTAGAACCGAAATTTAAATATATCCTGACACAAATACAAATACAAATATTATAAATCAGATATTCGATAAAATACAAATAAAAATATTAGACTCAATTATCCGAATTATTGGTATGCGTTAGTATAAAATAAAAAAATTGAGTTGATATATAGATACATATATAACAAAATTGATTTTAATGATCAAATTAGAAATAAAAATATTATTAATCTTATTTAAAAATTATAAATATAAATATATAGATAAATATGTAATAAATATGATTGGAATACTAAAATATCATATACTTTAAAATAGATAATATTGTTGAAGATTTAATTTATATTCAAGATTGATTCTAATCCAAATGGGTAGAATAATGTCATAGAAACATTACAATATATGAAAAAGAAACAGAAATCACTAAATATATAACATTATTTGTGAATTTTATTTTAATATATAATCTAATAATTTGTTTCATTGTTTTAGGTGAATTGACGATATTCCTAGAATCATCGACAAAACTAAATTAAAATAACTGATGTGGTGATAATGTGAAGATTTGGTGTTTTGTTTTATTTATATTATGTATCTTTACATCTTTGTGCGATTTGAATATTATTTTTATATTATATGTGACGATTATTGATTTTTTTATTAAAAGTTTATATATATATATATACGTTAAAAAAATTTAGGTTTAGATATAAATATTCGTATATCCGGTAAATTTTCGTATTTACAAATATCTGAATTTACAAATACAAATTATAAATTTGGATATTCACCGAATACAAATACAAATAGACAGATATTCACAAATATTCGTTATTTGCACAATACTAAATAATATGTATATATTCTCAAAAAATTATTTTATTGACAACAGATCCGAATTTAAAATATTTCGTAATTCTAGTTTAGTAAAATGTTAAGATAATAAGAATTGTGAATCACTCAAAATTCTTTGTTAAAGAATCTGTAGAATTTATATACTTAATAGACTTTCAAAACTTTAACCATATATTAAACAATAACATCAAGAATAAAAATAAAGTCTCAATAAAATGTTTTTAGTTCTTTCATGGTGCACAAATTTGTTAAACCAATTGCACTTTGAAAGTCACTAAACACTTCCACAATGTCTTGTTCATAAATAAGCTTATCTAATGATCCTTTTAACCACAAAACCTTTTTAATTGTTTCAGGTAAAACCATATATTCGATTTCAGTAGTTGACAGTGCTACCACATGTTGTAGAGGGGATTTCCAATTGACCAAGTTTCCTCCAACCACGAAACACAACCTAAAATTGATCTCAATTTTTCCAAGTCTACAGCATAGTATACATCACAAAATAGAATACTCTCATTTTAAGCTCTTAAAATCTGGTATAAATCTAAATTTCACTAAAACTCTAATTATAACTCTCTAACTTGAAATATATTCCTAAAAGTGTTTGAACATGTTTTGGATTATCAAGAAAAATAGTTCAACACCTTAACCGGATAGTCTTCCAAGGTCCCTTATGTAAAACTCAACATTCAAGAACTTTTTCAGCTTTCGAATTTTCTTCATAATCTTTTCTGCAATAAGTATATCATCTACATAAAGTAATAAACAAATGTATGTCATATCCTTAAGCTTCTTGTAAAAAAGAAATAAATCTTGCTTACCCTTTTGGGACTCCCGTTTAGTCATGAGTAAATCAAACCTTTGATTTCACTGTCTTGCGGACTGTTTCAAACCATAAAGAAATTTATTCAACTAACAAACTAAATCCTCATTTTCCTCCTCTTCAAAACCTTATAATTTTTTTATATACAACTTCTCTTCCTAAGTTCCATGAATGAAAGAAGTTTTAATGCAGAATTGTTCCAACTCTAAATCATTGTGAACCACCGGTGATAATAAAATTCTGATTGAAACATGTTTGACAACTGGAGAGAAAATTTCATTAGAACCCATTAGCCACAAACCTAGTCTTGAACCTAGACAATTCAACACTAGGGATATTAGGTTTTAACATGAACATCCACTTACATCCTATTATATTTTTGTTCTTTGTTTTTGGTGTAAGAGTCTAGGTGTTGTTTTGTCTCAGCGAAGCCATCTCTTCTTCCATAACTATTTTCCTATCTATCCAATTTTTGCAGTCACACGTTTCCAAGAAAGTCATTGGTTCATCAATTTCAACATTACTTGCAAAAACAAAAGCAAAGACTACAACCTTAATTTCATCAAACCTTGCTGGTGATTTGATATCTATTCTCTCATAGTCTCTAGCCAACTGATATTTTATTAGATCATCACTTTCTTGAGTTAACTTTGTACCATTAGTCACTTGCAAATCTGAATTCTCAGATTCATGAATTATTCTTCATTCTGCATATTTGTTTCTGCAATCTTGAAAGACTAATGTGAATTTGAACGAGATATAGTTTGAATATCTTCTCTTTCTACTCCACCTTGAACCTTGTTCTTTATTTGATCAAAATCCCTGAAGGCCATATTTGAATCCTCTCTGTCTTTACAACATTTTCAAACTCATTTATCTGACAAGTCCCTATCTTAACATCTTTCAAAATCATTTGTTCATCAAATGTCATATCTCTATTGATAATATATTTCATTTCCTTCAACAACCAAATATTGTATCCCTTAATTCTCTGAGATACCCAATGAACATTCCCTTTATAGCTCAAGGTTGCAATTTTTCTTGCTTGATATGTATGTATGCAATACATCCAAACGTTATGATATACTTATACATTGGTGTTTTGTCTGTCCATCTTTATTCTAGAATATATAGAAACATACTCATTGCAACAGCCTTAGGCCATAATTGTTTTTCCAAACCAGAATGACTCAACATTTTTCTTAGTTTCTAAAGAATTATTCTATTCATTCTTTTGCAATTTCATTATGCTATAGAGTGTGTACATAAGTTTTATATATTTGAATTCCACTTTCTTTGCAATAGGTGTCAAATTCATGGTTGTAGAACTCTAACCCATGATTTTTTTAAGCATCTTCACCTTTTATCTGTCTAGTTTTCAACTAGTCTCTTCCAATAATAGAACTTGTGAAAATCTTCATATTTTGTCCTCAAGAAGTACACCATACATTTCTTGTAAATCATCAATAAAAGAAACAAAACCTGATATATTCCGAGAGATAAGAGACATTTTGTAGATCTCACGAGTTTGAATTTATATAATCCAGAGGGCCTTTAGATGTGTTTTTACTTGTCTCAAAACTCACTTTATGTGACTTTTACCATAAACACAATCTTCACACATTTTGAGAAATACTCCATCAGTATCACTTATGCATTGTTTTCTATTCAGAATCTCAAATCATTTCAAACTCATGTGTCCTAACTTGTAATGACATAGTGTATTCTAGTTTTGTGGTTCTGTAACTTGATTAGTCTCCCTTTTCATTGTCTTCCCTTTTAAGACATACATGCCATATTGCAATTCTCCTTTTAGGATTGTTCTACAACCTTTGATAACCTTCAAAGCACCTTCTTGTGATTTATATCCACATCCTTGTAATTCCAACAATCTTAAAGAAAATATATTTCTCTTCATCTCTGAAATATACTTGACATCGGAAAGTAGTATGGTTAATTGATCTTCGATCTATAATTTAACTCTGTCAACTCCTTGAATACTACATGTTAAAATGTTTTCCATCCTGATAACTATTTCTTTCTTCAAAACTACAAAACCAATTTCTTTCTACAGTCATATGGAAAGTGCAACCTAAATCTAGAATCCATTGATCTTGAATTACTTGAACTTCACACTCCTCAAAATTTTCCCTAGCAATTGCAACTTTACCTTTTTCACTTTTTGATTCTTTATGCTTGTTATTCTTTGCATAACAACCTTTTTTATATGCTCTTTCTTTTCACAAAACCAACATTCTATCTTACCTTTTGTTTTAGACTTGACCACTTGATTGAATGATCTTAGAAGCTCCTGCCTCTTACTACCAAATCTTCTCATTGGTTTTTCACACTCTTCATCAGTTCATCTCCCTTGCTCCTTGTAGCATCCCCACTTCTATAGTTGTAATTTAATTGTAATTGATTTGCGACTAATTCGTATTTGTTTTTAATTACTCATAAGCATGAGGCAAATAGTTTAGAATACACAACTTGATATTTCTCATCCACTTTGACGTATAGGTTTTGCAAATCAGATAAGATATTGTGAAATACATCAAGATTATCCTCAATTGACTTGCTTTCTTACATACTAAAGACTGAGATTTATTGCATGAGATACGTCATATTAGGCAGTGATGTAAAAATCGTTCTACACGGGTGAATAGTTGTCGCCTAGGCGGTCGGCGATAAAGGACCGCCCAGAAAATCCTAAAATCGGCTATGTTAGTCGGTTGGCGCCTAGGCGCCATGGAATCGCCGTCTGAGCGGCCAAGCATGAAAATATCATCATCTATGCGTTTTTTAACTCTTTTGTTTTGTTATCTCCTTCTCATTGTTTATCTTTTCCAGGCGTTCTTCACCTATTGCAAGGGTTGTCAGACAACATCTCCTCCGACGGTCGTTGTCTCTAGGGGTGGGCAAAAAACCCGGGCTACCCGTCCCGTCCAGAAACCCGTCCCGAATCCGCAAAAAATTACTCGTACCCGCGGGTGCGGGTTTGGGTTCGGGTAATTTAATTTCAATACCCGCGGGTTCGGGTTCGGGACGGGTTTTTTAGTTTCATACACGGGTACCCACAGGTACCTGCAAAAAATTACATAAATACCCCTGATTTTAATGTTTATTACCTAAATACCCTTGGGAGCCCTAACCTAACTTCCTTTCACACAGATTTCGCCTAACCCTTACAGCCTTCTCCGGTCTCTGGAATTGCCTCCCCTCT
>CM071867.1:3456068-3490154 GCA_036759665.1 Gynandropsis gynandra | reverse complement strand
AAATCCATTCAAGGATGGAATGAGAATGAGTTTAACTGTAAAAACTACATTCTGAATGCTCTTGATGATTCACTGTACGATATATACGCTAAGTATAATACTGCACGTGAATTGTGGATGGCCTTGGACAAACAATACAAGACAAAAGTGGCATTTTCAAAAAGATTCGTGACTGGTAAATTCCTAAACTTCAAAATGATCGATGGAAAATCGGTTGTCAAGCAAGTGGAGGAATTACAAGTCATTATTCACGAGTTAGATGAGGAAGGTATGACTTTACCATCTGCTTTCATAGTAAGTACTTTCATTGAGAAGTTACCTCCTTCATGGAAGGATTTTAAAACTTATCTCAACATATAACCGTGGATATGAGTCTTGAAGAGTTAGTTCTCAAACTCTGTGATGAAGAGAACAATCACATTGGTGACAAGACAGATATGGCCTCCATGGAAGCAAACGCTAACATGGTTGAGACGAAGTCGAAGAGGAAAAAATTTGGAAAGAAACGAGATACACATGCTGGAAATCTCGCCCCAAGGAAACAAGAGTTCAAGAAAACTCTGAGAATAAGGGCTACTCTGAATTGTTGGGTGTGTGGAAAATATGGACACAAAGCAAAGGATTGCTACCATAAGAAGAGTCGGTCCGAAGGTAGTGGTTTTGTAAAAACCAACAATCAAGCAAATGTAGTCGAAAATCAATTCATTGCGGTTGTTGAAGCGAACATGGTCACCAACACAACAGATTGGTGGATAGACACCGACGCTACCATGCATGTATGTTCGGCTAGAGAATTGTTCTCCACATATCAAAAAATCGAAGATGGCGAAAATCTATACATGGGAAATGAAGCAATAGCAAAGGTCGAAGGCAAAAAAAAGTAATCCTGAAATTAACTTCGGGAAAAGAACTTGTGTTAGGAAATGTTTATCATGTTCCTTCTATTCGTAAGAACATTGTTTATGTTCCTGTTCTCAGTAACAAAGGTTTTAAATTAGTGTTTGAGTCAGACAAGTTTGTAATCTCCAAGGGAGGAATATTTGTGGGTAAGGGTTACCTAAATGAGGGACTCTTCAAGTTGAATGTTGTATCGAATGTATCTGATGCTATTAATAAAAACACAGCCACAAGCACCGCTTCTATGTATATGACCGAATCATCATCTTCATTATGGCATTGTAGACTAGGACATGTAAATCTTCGTTCCTTGCAAAGAATGGTAAATTTAGGTCTTTTACCAAAAATTTCAATGAATATAAAAGGGAAATGTGAGATTTGTGTGGAATCCAAGTACACAAACCATCCACATAAATCTGTGGAAATATCGAATGAAATACTTGGTTTAGTTCATTCGGATTTATGTGATTTCCAAGCAACTCCGAGTAGAGGAGGGAGAACTATTTTATAACATTCATTGATGATAGTAGTAAGTATTGTTATGTTTATTTGATACGTACCAAAGATGAAGCTTTGAGTATGTTCAAACAATACAAAGCGGAAGTTGAAAATCAACTTGACAAAAGAATAAAAATCTTAAGGTCGTATAGAGGTGGAGAATATCTATCTTAAGACTTTGCAGAATTTTGCTCTTCGCAAGGAATAGCGCATCAAACAACTGCACCATATACTCCACAACAAAATGGAGTCGCTGAACGGAAAAATAGAACATTGAAGAATATGATAAACTCAATGTTGATAAGTTCCGGAGCACTAACAAATTTATGGGGTGAGGCAGTACTTACTTTGAATGATGTTCTAAATAGAAGTCCTCATAAGACAAGCGATAAATCTCCGTATGAGTTATGGAAAGGTCGATTACCAACATATAAGACTATGAAAGTGTGGGGTTGTCTTGCGAAAGTCCAAATTCTGTTACCAAAGAAAACAAAACTCGAACCAAAGACTATATTGGTCCTACAAAGAATAGCGCCGCTTATAGGTTTTTGGTTCACAATTCCGAAATTGAAGACATAACTAGAAATTCGGTTATAGAATCTGCAGAAGCATAATGTTTTGAAGGAGTTTTTCCTCTAAAGGATAAAACCTCATTCAAAAGAGTGCATGGACATTTGTCACAAGATGTTGCAAATTCTTCAACATTTCAACAAGAAATGTTAGATATTAAAAGAAGTAAACGTGTGAGAACTGCCAAAGATTTTGGACATGACTTTGTGACTTATATGTTAGAAGGAGAACAAAGATTTTGGACATGACTTTGTGACTTATGTGTTAGAAGGAGAACCTCAAACATATAAGGCTGCTATGGAATCGACGGAAGCACCATATTGGAAAGAGGCAATCCAGGGTGAAATGGAATCCATTATGCACAACAATACGTGGAAATTGGTAGACTTACCTCCGGGTAACAAAACAATTGGGCATAAATGGATATTCAAAAGAAAAATGAAACCAGACGGAACTATAGAGAAATACAAAGCTCGATTAGTAGCCAAAGGTTATCGACAAAAGGAAGGAATGGATTTCTTTGACACATATTCACCGGTGTCTAGAATTACCTCAATAAGAGCTTTAATTGCAATAACAACAATTCACAATCTAGAAATCCATCAAATGAATGTGAAAACGACATTTTTGAATGGTGAATTAGATGAAGAGATGTACATGGATCAACCCGAAGGGTTCATTGTCAAAGGTCAAAAAAAGAAGGTGTGTAGATTAATTAAGTCTCTCTACGGACTTAAACAAGCACCAAAACAATGGCATGAGAAATTTTGATAATACATTATTGTCAATGGTTTCAAAATAAATGAGTGTGACAAATGTATTTATATAAAAGAGTATAAGAACGCTTATATCATTATTTATCTCTATGTCGATGATATGCCTATTTTGGGAACAAACAAAGACGTGATAAATCGGACCAAGAAGATGTTACATTCTTGCTTTGGTATGAAAGATATGGCACTTGCTGACCTTGTACTTGAAATTCGAATTTTAAGAAGTTCAGAAGGTTACATTTTGTCACAGTCTCATTATATTGAAAAGGTCCTTAGGAAATCTGGACACTTCCATGACAAACCGATAGTAACTCCCTATGATCCATCATTTCACCTTAAAAAGAATCAAGGTGATAATGTATCTCAATTAGAGTACACACAAGTTGAACATTGGAGATCCCATGGTCTAGGTTCAATAGGCAAACTAGTTGAGGAAGACTCAAGATAGTGACACACACTACTATAACTATTCCTGTGCTGAATTCAAGTGTGTATCCGTTGATGATTAAGGGATGAATCTTTGGATTCTTAATGATGATAACGTCTTGGTAACAGATGATAGAAACAAACTATATCTAATTAGCATCACCTATACGAGACTGATGTGTGGTCGCATCTATGATAACTAATGGCTAAGTTATCTAGAAGTCTCATGAACGAAGGATATGTTCAGGACCAAAATGAACATAACCGTAAGAATCGAAATGTGCCAGGATGCTATATGTGACACTTGTTGACTTGATTTACTGTGAAACATAAGTAGTTCAAAACTTGAGTTCACTATCTTACTAAGTATATCCGACAAGTGTTCACAACGAAAGGTTCAAGTCCAAAATACACCTTTTCGTATTTATACCAAACCTATTTTATTAGAAATAATATCTTTTTTTTAATCAAATGTGGGGTATTATTATAGTTTGTTATGAAATATGGGGTATTGATAGAAAATGAGAAGGGAATGTGAAGGGACGTAGTCCCACATTAGAAAATCGAAAGTAATTAATACACTATATTAATGTTTTCTCACCTTAGCCATTTGAATCATGACATGGGTTTGGTGAGGAGTTTTGGAATGGACATGTAAAAAGGCTTATAGACATTTAAATATATTAAATGTCAAAGATAGGACCTTGGGGCTCTTGGGGTCTTTGGTTAAATCCAAATTTACTTTTTAAACTTGAGTTTAATTTTTTAATACTTTCGGATTATGAACAGTCACAACCTTTGGGTTTGAACTGAAATGATGTAACTATTGAACAGAGAGACACAACCTTTGAATTTGAACCGAAGAGACACAATCATTCCATCAACAGTCACAACCTTATGAACAGTCATGACTGTTCAAGGTTAACCGAATTTTGGCTCCTAAGTGCTCTATAAATAGAGATTTGCCATTGAAGAAACCATCAATCGATTCTGCTCTCTTCTCATAAAAAACAAAAATACAAAATAGTGATCGTTGAATCCTCTAGACGGAAACAAATTATGTCTTAGGACACTGCTAGCAGGCCTCGATCAAACTTTCGGTATTTATATTTATTTGTTTCTGTTTCTAAGTTCATTGTATATTATATTATATTGATATTGTATAAAGGATTGTTCCTACAGTTATTAACTGAAAATGAATCACTATATCATACATATATATATGTATGTATAATAAAAATATAATATAGTAAATATATTTTAAAATTTAGGAACATAAAAAATATCAATCATAAATCATGTCAACGTTGAATGCTCGTTACTCCACGACTAATGCCTTGCACTCTTCTAGTTCATCTGAATGATGGCATATATGTTTATATGATTTGAACACAATTATAAGATCTTGGAAATTATTAATTCATCTTCATTGTATCTAAATGGACTAATCAAGATCTTGATATTTTTTATTTTATTTTATTTTTTCCCTATTTTTTAAATTTAAAATATTCAAAACGCAATTTTCAAAAAATTTAAAATCAAAGAACAACAATAAATCTATAAGTATAAATTTAACAATTCATATACAATAATCATATAAATCATCGTATATTTCATTTAGTCGAAATGTCTACTTGACTCATTTTTTCCAATTGTTTTTTTTTCTTTTCCTTTGTTTGATCCAAATGGAGTCATCTTCTTCTATCTTTTCTCACTACTAGAAATTTGAAGATTGCAAACGGATTTTGCGGATTGACCAGTTCGTCCCTAAATTTGAGTCCCTAATCCGTCCCTAAATTTACGGACGGACAAGCAGTCCCTAAGCAGTCTACAATTGCGGACGGATTGGAAACGGACATCGAGGGCGTCCCGAGGCGGAGATCTAGTGCCGTCCGCAATTTACGGACATCCCTGGGTCGCAGTCCCTAATCCGGAACGTCCACATATCCTCTTGGGGATGGCTTCGGGACGACTTATCGACATTCATAGCTTCCTTGCACTTCTTTATATGTCCTTGGCTCGATTTCCTTATCTATTTTACTAAAGAACGCTTGATTGCAAGGTGAAAGACTCAAAACGTCTATATGTTTATGAATGAAATATACAATGAGAATGTTTATTATGACTCGACATTACCAATCTCGTGATTTATGTTCATTAATCCCTTTGTCCTTAATGTCTAGATTGAACATGAGTCATGGAACGTATCATACTCATCTAGTTCAATCTGTGAGCTCGTGACATCAGCCATGTTATATAGGAGGGAAAAATCCTTATCTCGATCAAACAACATACTATAAATTGCATACCCAATCACTATCTTGTTTGTCCACCCATTTACAAGTGACGTTTGATAGTGTCAAAGCATGCAATTACTTATGTTAAGATCTCTGGCGATCTCAAGTCATAGAATTACATATATCATAATCATTATGAGAATTGTTATGATACTCATATAACAATCTATGTAGCAACCTCATGGCAGATCGATCCAGTACATTGTTCTCTGACATGTAGCTATGTGTTAAATTGATATCTCATATCAATTTACACTTACCAGTCTTCATGCAACATTGATATCGGTTATTCTCAATGATGCTCGACTATTGTTGTTCGATCCCATTATTTACGATAATAGATATTTGCATTGTATTCCGATTAACAAGCCTTCTCCATCCGTGACCTGACACCGTCTATCCGTCCCAACACTCAGGTCACGGACGGAGAAGGCTCGGGACACACGGGCGGTATCGGGTCACAGATGGAGAAAGCTCGGGACGAATGGTCCGCACATTTACGGAAGGCCAAGCGGTCGTAATTGCAGACGCCGAGCGATCCGCAAATTTGCGGATGGCTACGCGGTTTACATTTGCGGACGATCGAGCTATCCGTCCGCAAAATTTGCGGACGGCCACGGGTGGTCCGCAATTGTGGACGGTCATTTTCTTATCGTTCGTAATTGCGGACAGTCGTTTTCTTTCTGTTCGTAATTACGGACGAACGTTTCCTTTCTGTCCGTAATTATGGACGGTCGTTTTCTTTCCGTCCGTAATTGTGGACGGTTTACAGACGGTTTTTCTCCACCGTTCAGAAAAAAATCTATAAATTTCACCCCACCCACATTTTTCGTTTCATTCAATCTTTCTCTCTATCCGTTTCTCTTTCGATTTCTGACGGTCGTCCCGGGTGCCACTGCGCATCCCGAGTTCCGCCGCCCGTCTCGAGTTCTGATGGTCGTCCCGAGTTCCACCGTCCGTCTCGAGTTCCGACGACCGTCCCGAGTACCATTGCCCATCCCGAATTCCGGCAGCCGTTGACGATTCCGATAACGACGATGGCCATTTCGCTGTATTTGCGGATCGTCCGTCCGCAAATTTGGGGATGGACTTGGGCGTCCGCAAATGCAGACGGACCGCCCGTCCGTAAATTTTTTTTAAAAAAATTCTCCGACTTTTCCCATCGATTTGCAAATGGTTTGGTGGTCTGCAATTACAGGCGGTATGCAGACTGAAATTTCCATCCATATTTGCGGACGAATTAGGGACAAATATCGTTTTGCGACGCTCGTTTGCGGACGCCTATTGATCGTCGCTAATCCATACGGATTTTAGAGTCCCTAAATCTTAATTTTCTTGTAATGTCTCTGTATTCACTATTTTTTATATATTATCAAATATATTTACTATTTTGATTTATATCAAATATATCACTTCTAAATCTTTTGTCTCAACTGAGGAAATGCTTATAAACCAGATATAATATTCGAATATATTTTTTAAAAATATTTTAAAAATTATAAATTTTCTGGTTTATTATATTTTTAACTATACCTCGATTAGTATACAAATATTTTTAATATTAGGATAAAGGCTATAATAAATTTTGTTTTGTATGCTCCAATAATAGTATAACAATTTGATTTCGTATATCAAATAAATAATATATATATATATAGATAACTGTAAAAATTGTATGCATTAATAAGTTAGAGGCGTAGCAGTGCTTTTTGGTCGCATACATACACAATGTGAATGTAATATGCATATAAATTATTTTCCGGGTTTAATGGGAAAAAGATAGACACTACAAATTGATTTTCAAAAGAGTTATTGAGAGCTATGAAGTTCTGAACCTAAACCTAGTTCCTATGTAATAATAATATTATTTTTTATAATAATAATATTATTATAATTTTTATTTAAAAAAAGGCAGGAGGGCATGCCCTCATTTCATCACCCATCTTCTCAGACGCTCCAAACGCGACGCAGGAGGAGTGTTTCTTCTGAACGATAAGGAATTACTAGAAAAATTTTATTCAGATTCAGTTTCATCAAAAAGTTTGCCTGATAGAATTTCTGAATTAATATTTTCTTATAAGAAACGCATGAAAATGATTTATCATATGGTTTGATATCCGTGTGACTACGAAATTGAATTCTATAAAATTTGGATATATGTATATATGGATTGAAGGGTGAAGTGGTTAATGGGCCAAACTATGGGCTCAACAAGATAGACGAAAATATAACAATTTCTCAATATATGTACTTTTTAGGAAAGTTAAAGGCCTTCTACGAATTATAAATGAAGTTAACTCGTCCTATATAAACCCTACAAAGTTACTATAGTTCCAAATAAATGACTAATTTACTTATGTTTTATAAAAAAATCTGTTAGAGTATTTTGATCTTAATCTGAGTCTGTATTCAGGTGTACCTGGAAAACCGTTTGAATTAAATAGAAAGTCCTTTGGAGTTTTAAAACTCCACCAAAACGTATTGACCATCTACTCTTTAGTTCTTTCAATTGGTACCAGAGTTGGAAACGAAAAATAATATTCGTTTTAGATCCGGTTAAAGAGTGAGATGGAACGAACACAAGATCTATACACGTATTGCAAGCCCGTAATACCTAACTCCTGTAATTATAAGTATTAGAAGGTTAAGGTGAGATCAAATATTCGTGGCATAGATGAAGATGCGTAGGGAGCTGTGAGGTATGGTTGGAATCCTCCAATGGTGATTGACGATAAAGGCAACGAAAAAGAGAAACCACTTGACCAATGGACGTCGGCCGAGAAGAGGTCATCTACTTATAATGCAAAGGCGTTAGCTGCAATATTCGCTTCAGTTGATATGGTTGAATTTAAACAAATACAAGGTTGCGAATCTGCTAAAGAAGCGTGGGACACACTTGAGACAATACACGAAGGAACTCCTAGTGTGAAGAGAACAAGATTGGATATTCTTGAACATTAATTTGAAAAGATTGAAATGGGAGAAAACGAAAGCGTGAAAGAGTTTAGTGGAAGATTAAATGCTTTGGTCAATGAAGCACATGTTCTTGGTGAACCTTATGAAGACAAGAAGCTTGTCAATAAACTCTTTCGGTGTTTACCCAAGAAATTTTCGGCACAAAAGGCAGCAATGAACATGTCACTTAATACTGATCAAGGAAATTATGGAAATATTGTCCGCTTATGAAATGGAGTTGCAGCTAGAACAAAGATAACTTAGTAAAAAATCATCTCAAGGAATAACACTCAAACTGGAAGAAAATTTATCAGAAGATGACGGAATTGTAGGGGACATATCCTTGTTAGCGGAAAAATTAAATAGAATTTTAAAAAGAAGACCAGGAGGATACCCCAAGACACGCAAGGCATACCCAGAGAAAGAAGAGAGATCTAAAGTTCAATTTCATGAGTGTAGGGGATACAGACATGTTAAGAATGAATGTTCGAGTGCTAAAAAACGAGAAGAAATCCTAAAAGCTTTGGAGGAAACAAAATGCTTCAATTGTCAAGGTTTTGGTAAAATGAGGAATGACGTGCCATGGTGTGAAAAAGACAAACAAGTCTATTCTTACTCAAGAAGATTCAACTAATTCGGAGGAAGAAAGTGAAGAAGAGGATATGGCTAGGAATGTTACATTCTACGGTGTCATAGGAAGTGAAGAAGAACAATCGAATGAAGAAAGGGATGATGATGAGAAGACCATGAAAGAGTTATTCGAGAAATGTATTGAGAAGGGTCAACGAAATTTGAAAATTCTTAGAGAAAAAGAATGCTGTTGAGTCACAATTAAAAGTTGTTACGAAACAACTTTTAAAAAAAGAGGAAGAGGTGAATCAAGTCTCAAGTCAACTAGAAGAAATGAGAAGAATTTAAGGATGTTGTCAAATGGAACCGAAAAGCTGGACTATCTACTAACAATAGGAAAGAAAGATTCAAATCACTATGGACTTGGTTACACAGGAGAAAGCTCTCGTAATGAAGGAAAATTTATCAAAAGTGAAGTTCTGACAGAAACAGATACACCTTCGAATGCTCAAAGTATACGTGTCGTGCATGTGAGCTCCAAATATCGAGAATAGAGAAGATGTTACTACTGCGGAAGAAAGGAGCATATTCAAATAAATTGCTATCAAATCAAGTATTATGAATGAAAGCCTCAAAGAACTTTCAACGAGAGGACAACAAGGAAAAGATTGAATCATTTTCAATCACAACGGTCCCAAGGTAAGTCACGAAGAAAGAATCATTCACAATGATTTCGAAGTAAGTCACGGCGATATCAATGTAAATTTCCTTACTGGTCTACACCTAATATTAGATAAATATGGGTTAAAAAGAGCGAAAGGTATATGACAGTAAGAAAACATACAACTAAACAAATTTGGGTTAGGAAATTGGATCTAAGTTGCAATGTTGCTTTTACTTCGATACAAAATGAGAAAGATTCTATGTGGTACTTTGATAGTGATTGTTCAAGACATATGACAGGTAATCTTAGTTTGCTGTCAACCTTTAAAGAAAGTGCCAAAGGAGGAAATGTAACCTTCGGTGATGGACGGAAAGGAAACATACAAGGAAAAGGTGACATTATGATGATTGGACAATCAAAGCTGACTAATGTGCATTTTGTGCAAGGACTTCAAGCAAATTTGATCAGTATTAGTCAACTATATGATCAAGGGTTACGTGTCTCTTTCTCACATGAGAAATGCATTGTCACGGATGAGGATGGTAAGAATGTTTATGTATGGAAAAGAGTACCTAACAACTGCTATATCTGGACAGAAGAAGTGAAGTGTTTTCATGTTATACAAGATCCAATTCACCTATGACATCAACGTTTAGGGCATGTAAATTATCGAACTTTTGTTAAATTGTCTAACTCTGAGTTAATTCGAGGTATGCCCAGGATGTCAAAGACAAAAGAAGTTATTTGCAAACCATGCCAACAAGGGACACAAGTTCGAATATATCACAAGAAGATGCCGCAAATCAAGACCACACACATACTAGATTTGCTTCACATGGATTTGATGGGATCGATGCAAACTGAAAGCATAAGTGGGAAAATGAATGTTTTCGTATGTGTTGATGATTTTTCAAGATATACATGGGTTAGGTTTTTACGAGAGAAAGGTGAAACCTTTGAAGTCTTTCATTATTTATGCTTAAACTTGATAAATACCAAAGGAAGAATTAAGAGAATTAGAAGTTATCATGGTCGTGAATTTGAGAATGAGTCTTTTGAAAATCTGTGTAATAAGCTTGGTATTTCACATGAATATTGTGCTCCAAAAACTCCACAACAAAATGGATTTGTGGAAAGAAAAAATAGAACCTTGCAGAGAATGGCTAGGGCAATGCTGCATGGTAAGGGAGTTGCACCTCGATTCTGGGCAGAAGCCATAAACACGGCTTGTCATATTATCAACAGAGTGTATGCTCGAACAGGTACTGATAAAACTCCATATGAAATATGGAAAGGCTCTGATACCAATTGAAAGAACTAAAGAGTAGATGGCCAATATGTTTTGGTGGAGTTTTAAAACTCCAAAGGATTTTCTATTTAATTCAAACGGTCTTCCAGGTACACTTGAATACAAACTCAGACTCACCCTGAGACTTTACCCGTCTTGAATCCAAATTCTAAGTCTCTTGCGTCACACACACATGTATGATAGCGAAGAAGATTGAGGAACAAACCACGTATCACCTACAAAGATTTGGTGAGATTCGTTTGCTTTACATCCCTATCCACGACAGAGGCGGAATATATAGCATTGGGGAGTTGCAACACACAACTCATTTGAATGAACCAAATGCTATCGGACTATGGTATGGATTCTAAATCTTTCATTGCTCACTGTAATAATACAAGTGTCATAAATATTTCAAAGAATCCAGTACTACATTCTAGAACAAAGCTTATTGAAATTAGACATCATTTTCTTAGAGAGCTTGTTGAGAAAAAGAAATTGAAAATTGAATATGTGCCTATGGAACGACAATTGGCTAATATTTTTACCAAACCTCTGGACATGAACCGCTTTGTGAATCTGAGAAAAGCACTTGGTGTGTGCGAGCTTTAAAAAGAAAAAAAGGTAATGAATGTGCTTTATTGTTTGAGAAATATGTTTAGTAGGAGTATACTTACGCGATATTGAGGTGCACCTATTATATTGGAAAAAGTTTTTAGTGCACAGATGGGAACAACACTCATACACTCCGTTGTCAATAAAGTACTTGAAAAATGTACAATCATTGATAAAAGTGCAATGGAATTGGCTCGGGTCTAAGTGGTGAGGCGGATTTCCAACTTCGACGTCTTAAGGCATAAGATTAGTGAAAAAAACAAGTAAAACGGATACGGAATCATACGTAAAGCATCACATATGTATCAAAAACGTCTCCTAAATCATGCAAGAAAGACGTATGAAAACGAGATGATCATATACCTACAAGGTAGCCTGAGTCTAAGTGGTGGGGAAATCTGTCAATTTCGACGATCTAGAAGTCCAGAGTGTTTGTTTTTAATGAGGTACAAAATTCTATTTGCATATATGTCGGGTGTACCTGGTGGATGTGTTGAGTAATTTGTGCTGACTATTTCTTTTCAATTGAGTATATTTGAAAAAGAAATGTTTACGAAAGTGTTTTTGAAGGGTTTTGTGGTAAATGTTAGCTAAATTGAAGTGAAGTATCACATTTCAAGTAGAAATTGTTAAAAGGAAATTAAAACGTGATAGGATTTAAAGGATAATTAAGTTCAATATTGCATGCATTGTTTATCATTTGAATGTGAAAGTTGAAATTCTTTGTACGAACGAAACCCTAATCCAATGACGTCGAAGAGAAAAGATAAATCTTCTGCAGGAATGTTAAGAAGTTGAAGTCAAGTTGCTGATAAGGACTACAAGCAGTATTGTTTTTTCTTGATAATTTCCTTCTAATCTCGAATTTGCTTTAATGTGAGTCTCATGCGGGAGGAGAATTTTTGTTCTTATACTCACACAAACAGGGGGAGAAAAATGTACTAGTGCAGGCGTAATTGTTACCTATGCAGGAAAACCTGAAGACATGCAGAAGTGGATAACAATAATCGTGGATATGGATGATGCGATGATGTGTTTGTTTAAGTATAAGATCAAAAGGGGGGAGATTGTTAGAGTATTTTGATCTTAATTTGATTGCTGAAATTTCATATTTGAATAGGTNCCGTCCGCAAATTTGGGGATGGACTTGGGCGTCCGCAAATGCAGACGGACCGCCCGTCCGTAAATTTTTTTTAAAAAAATTCTCCGACTTTTCCCATCGATTTGCAAATGGTTTGGTGGTCTGCAATTACAGGCGGTATGCAGACTGAAATTTCCATCCATATTTGCGGACGAATTAGGGACAAATATCGTTTTGCGACGCTCGTTTGCGGACGCCTATTGATCGTCGCTAATCCATACGGATTTTAGAGTCCCTAAATCTTAATTTTCTTGTAATGTCTCTGTATTCACTATTTTTTATATATTATCAAATATATTTACTATTTTGATTTATATCAAATATATCACTTCTAAATCTTTTGTCTCAACTGAGGAAATGCTTATAAACCAGATATAATATTCGAATATATTTTTTAAAAATATTTTAAAAATTATAAATTTTCTGGTTTATTATATTTTTAACTATACCTCGATTAGTATACAAATATTTTTAATATTAGGATAAAGGCTATAATAAATTTTGTTTTGTATGCTCCAATAATAGTATAACAATTTGATTTCGTATATCAAATAAATAATATATATATATATAGATAACTGTAAAAATTGTATGCATTAATAAGTTAGAGGCGTAGCAGTGCTTTTTGGTCGCATACATACACAATGTGAATGTAATATGCATATAAATTATTTTCCGGGTTTAATGGGAAAAAGATAGACACTACAAATTGATTTTCAAAAGAGTTATTGAGAGCTATGAAGTTCTGAACCTAAACCTAGTTCCTATGTAATAATAATATTATTTTTTATAATAATAATATTATTATAATTTTTATTTAAAAAAAGGCAGGAGGGCATGCCCTCATTTCATCACCCATCTTCTCAGACGCTCCAAACGCGACGCAGGAGGAGTGTTTCTTCTGAACGATAAGGAATTACTAGAAAAATTTTATTCAGATTCAGTTTCATCAAAAAGTTTGCCTGATAGAATTTCTGAATTAATATTTTCTTATAAGAAACGCATGAAAATGATTTATCATATGGTTTGATATCCGTGTGACTACGAAATTGAATTCTATAAAATTTGGATATATGTATATATGGATTGAAGGGTGAAGTGGTTAATGGGCCAAACTATGGGCTCAACAAGATAGACGAAAATATAACAATTTCTCAATATATGTACTTTTTAGGAAAGTTAAAGGCCTTCTACGAATTATAAATGAAGTTAACTCGTCCTATATAAACCCTACAAAGTTACTATAGTTCCAAATAAATGACTAATTTACTTATGTTTTATAAAAAAATCTGTTAGAGTATTTTGATCTTAATCTGAGTCTGTATTCAGGTGTACCTGGAAAACCGTTTGAATTAAATAGAAAGTCCTTTGGAGTTTTAAAACTCCACCAAAACGTATTGACCATCCATGAAGATCTATATAAGGAGTGCTGGTCCGATTTCACAATTAAGAGACTTCTCCATCTGAATTGTGAGTTCATAAATGTAAAAGAGAGAAGTGGAGCTTAAATGGGGAAACCAAACTAGAGTTTCTTTTTCACTTTGCGAAGTGTTTGTTTACACAAATTGTAGATTGTGTATCTAGGGATTTGTGGGAGAGTGGCTTGAGAGTCATTCTATAAGGCTATTGTGAGAATAGTCTTAAGCTGTCATACACGAGTGTGTGACGTTCGGGACTTAGAATTTGGATTCAAGACGGGTAGAGTCTTAGGGTGAATCTGAGTCTGTATTTAGGTGTACCTGGAAGACCGTTTGAATTAAATAGAAAGTCCTTTGGAGTTTTAAAACTCCACCAAAACGTATTGACCATCTACTCTTTATTTCTTTCAAAATCAAAATTACCACCGTTATTTTGTTACTGAATAAAAGTTTTCTTTTAAGATTAGATTAAATCGTGAGGAAATTTTCAGACCATTCTCACTTTTCATTTTCTTATTCTTATTGAACCAACAAAAACTTATCTTAAAATGTTTGAACTCCATATCAATTTTTTTACCTTCTCATATCATGTAAGTTTGAAATGAAAATTAAATAACGTCTATTTATTGATAATATGACATTAAAAAATAATTTCAATATATATCTAGTGTGACAAATCAACTTAAAAAAATATTTGTGGAATCAAATTTTTTTGGGACGGTGAGGCGAAAATGGGGAATATATGTTTTTAATTTGACGACTCATCCTAGTTGTACATTAAAATTATTTTTAATGTAGTGTCATTAACAAATAGACAGAATTTATTTTTTCTATCAAGTTCACGTGGTACAAAAAAGATTTAGAGAAAATAGTATAAAATTGAGACATTTTTAGGGGAAACATAAGTTCAATTTTAACATCATAAAAGTTTGAGAAGAAAAAACTAACAATTTATTTATTTAGTAGTTATATATATATATTTTATTTGTTTTTATAAATTAAGTTATTAAATCTAATATATATGATTATAAAGTTAACAACATACCCTATATATTTTACTAAGTATTATATATAATCAATTTGTATTTATTTTAGATATATAAATTTTGTTAGTAAACAAATATGTTCGCTAACTAACATGTTTGGATTTTTTTGAATAAAAAATAATACAACAATCAATTGCTAATTCTTCTGAAAATTTAGGATGAATATTAAATCCGGTGGAAAATATTTTTATTTGATAAAAATATAAAAATTAAAAATAAGAATGTTTCATCTCTAATCCGTCAAGAATTTATAAAAAAGTTTTAAATTTATAAAAAACAATTTTTGTTTTTAATCCATCCGAAAATCAAGGACATAAAAAAATTTGTATAGAATTTAAAGACAAACCAAAAATCCGTCTGAAATTTTGAATATGATCAAAATCGTCCAAAAATTCCGTCCTTAAATTTTAAAATTTTAGTAGTGTATGAAAATTTTAAAAAAATCATACCAAAAAATTAATTAGAAATGAAATAGATTAAACAATTTATATGAAACAAGGTTTCTAAGAAAGAGATTTAGACGGTCGCCAAGGCTCTAGGCGACATCCAAGAACCCTAACTAACTCTGAATTAGTTGGTTTAGGCGAATATCTCGCCTAGAAAGTCTGAGCGACTAATTAGTCACTTGGTGGATCCCAAATGACTCGAACGAGGTCTTCAATTGCAAACACAGAAGATTATGATTTATGAGTTTATACCTCATACAAGCTCTTCACGAGGGTCATAATAAAAAATAGAAAAACATAATGGTATTTATTTTTGCTTGTTCACGTCATACTTTTGTCTTCTTTCTGGAATTCGTTCAATTTAATACTCAGTTGGTATGGAAGCCATTGAGACTCATCTGTTTTTTCGGGCGGTTTTTGTGCTGCTAGGGAGTATTCAGGTTAATCTATATATGGATAGTCATCGTCGTTTCGATGACATTCGTCAGGACGTCGAAGATGACGTTGGTAGGAGACTGAAGAAAAATGGTGAGAGATATCGTTGAGTTTATGTTTAACGTTCTTTTGGAAGAATGCGACTTTGTACCTTTTGCTTATGTGTTGCTTATAAGAGACATATATGTGATTTTCATACTTACGTATAATTAGGTCAAACCTAATATTGTGTATAAATACTCTTGTACGAGTGATTAAGAGAATTAATTTAAGTTACATTATTAATATGGTAGCAGAGCAACTTGGTTGCAAACCCTAATTTCTTTATCTTCTAGTCGACACCGTCACTGTTCTAGCCACTGACCCTCTTCTTTTAAATTTGTCGTCTTCCTTGCTCACCATCGTCCTCCTTGTTGTGTCATCTTCCACCCAGGAGAACTCGTGCAGCCTTCACAGCACCGCTCTCGTCATCGTGCGTTCGCCGCACCGCTCCAGCCGTGTCATCCTCCCAGGTTGTACCGCACCACTCCAATCGTGCCTTCTAGATTTGTCAGTCTATTGTCCCACACCGAGACCGTTCCAACTACGTCACATCACTCTAGTCGCGTCATACCACAAAGCTTCTTCCGTTCAAACCTTTTTCCGATCTCTATTGATTCTTCGGCGATCTCCTTCACAACTCATACTCATGTCGATTTCTTTAAAGACTTCATCTGTCCGCAATACTGAAAATGTGGCCACGTTTAATCCTACTAAGGCACAAAAATCCCTTCTCCCATGTAACATGTCAAATATTACAAAACTCATACCCACAAATTACCTCATTTGGAGTGTCCAAGCATGATCTCTTCTTGAAGGATACAATTTAGAGTGTTTTATCATTGAAGGCTCCATCAATCCGCTAGGGACAACCTTGATTGATGGTGTTAGTCATCCTAATCCCGCATTTAGACCGTGGCAACAACAGGATCGACCGTTGTTTAGTGCACTGCTTAATGTCATATATGTGAATCTACAACCTTTAACTGCTCAAGCCTCCTCAGTCAGGGACGTCTGTGGACCTTAGCCAATATCTACGAGAAGGCTTCTTGTGACCACATCAAACTGCTTCGAGATCAAATCAAACGAAGTGTTAAAGGCTCTCAATCCATTGATAGATATCTCTGTTTCATCACCTAAAAAACAGAGGAATTATTGCTCCTCGGAAAGCCCATGGACCATGAAGACATTCTCAAAGTGGTCCTTGATGGTCTAATCGAACACTAAAAATTTGCTGTTGATGCAGTCAATGCCAAGGACACCATGATCTCGATTCAGGAACTCCACGAGAAACTAATCACTCACGAGGCCAAGCTTGTTACAACAATCGCTCTCCTACCCTGGCTCTTCCCATGACTTCGAATGTTGTGGTAACAAAGCCACGACATCAAAACAGAGGTCTTGACAATGACAATGACACACATCGTTCTTCTGATCCACAATGGATTCGAAACAATCGTAGCCAATCAGGTGGTTATAGAGTTCGTTGTCAAGGTTGCAGAACTCTCTGCCACAATGCGAAGCAATGCCATCAATTTCGCAATGATCAACATCTCTGAATCCTATAACTACTCTCATATATCAACACCTCGGTGGAATCCGACTCCTTGATCGCGAGGTCCTAGTCCCAATCATGTTATGCACTCCTCTTATGATGTATCCAATTGGCTCTTGGATTGTGGTGCCTCGGGTCATATTACTTCGAACCCACAAAATCTCACGATTCAAACCCGTACAAGGAGGAGAATAAGTGATTATTTAATGGATCGGACAACCAATAACACCATGGATTCCCTCTCTCCCTCTCATTACCCACTCGATCTATTATACTTGAGTATGTTCTATGTGTTCCCTCTATGCACAAGAATTTTATTTATGCTCATCGGTTATACAAAACTAATAGAGTTTTGTGGACCATATATGGTTCAGGTGAACGATCTACTCATGAAGGTGTTAGTACTTCGAGGAAACAATAAAGACGGTGTTTATGTGTGGCCAAGTACCTCAAAAACTTTTCCCATGTGTGTTGCATTCTCAAGTCTAAAGTCGACCCTTCAACCTGGCACTCTCGACTCTACCACCCTTTTCTTCGATCCTCAAACACACTTTATCCAAGTTCAAGCTTCCATTGTCTCGCACCTCCATGTTTTCTTCTTTTCATTCTTCTTCTATTGTGTCCTCTCATCCTTTGGAATTCATATATTCAGATGTATGCATGTCTCTTGTTGTTTCAGTTAATGGTTTCAAATATTATGTTCTGTTTTTTGATCATTTCACATGTTATTCTTGGCTTTACCCATTCAAATAAAAATATCATATTCAAGACATATTCCTCGCTTTCAAAGCTCTTATTGAAGCCAAAATTGATGCCATAATCACAAATCTCTACACCGATAATGGGGGTGAGTATGTTGCTCTCATTTCCTTTCTCTCATCTCATGGCATCTCTCACTACACTACTCTATCGCATACACCTGTATCTCATGGCATCTCTCACTACATTACTCTATCTCATACACCTGAACACAATGGTATCTTCAAGTGTTGCTCGCGTCTATCGTGGATCACTTCTCATGCATGCCTCCATTCCCATCACATACTGGTCTTATGCCTTTACGACTGCGATTTATCTTATCAATCATTTGTCAAATCCCATTCTTTCCATGTCCTCACCTTTCGAGTCCCTATTTCAGACACAACCAAATTTTGACAAACTCAAAGTTTTTGCATGCTTGTACTACCGGTGGCTTCGTCTCTACACATCTCACAAACTTGACCCCCATTCTACTCCATGTATTTTTCTTGGATACTCATAATCTCAAAGTGCTTATCTATGTCTCTATCCATCTAAATCTCGAGTCTATATCTCGCGACATGTCATATTTCATGAGTCGATCTTTCCATTCACCTCACTGTCCAAATTTCTTTCTCTTATCACCGGTAGTTCTAAATCTCGCTCGTCTTCCAGTCTACCTATATCTCATGTTCATTCCTTTCACCCACCACAAACTGTCTTATCTTCTCAGCCGCCCCCTAGGCACATCCTTCACCAGCCGAGATCGAGGATGTGGAACCTACCTCACCATGAGATCAAATACATATCTTCTATGCTTCTACATCGAGAATATAGTCTTCTAGCTTTGTTTCTGAATTGTCTTCCAGATTTGGAAACCGGTTCGTGTGCATACAATATTCACTGTATAGTCATTCGAGCCAAGGATAGTATTCGCAAACCTAACCTAAAGTTTGCTTTGGTCTGTTCAGGTCAATTAGTTGAGATAGAACCTTCCATAGTAGCTCAAGCTCTCAAAAGCCTGATGTGGCATCAAGCCATGAGCAAAGAGTTCAACGCCCTCATTCAGATACTGCTTCAAATATAGTTGGTTGGAAGTGGGTGTTTTGAATAAAGAGGAAACTCGATGGCTCTGTTGATCAGTGTAAGGTTGGCTTGGTGGACAAAGGTTTTCATCATGCCCTGGAGTAGATTTTCATGAGACATTCACTCTAATCGTTAAACCTGCACCGATCCATCTTGTCCTTATCTTTGTTACCTCGCGTGGTTGGGATATTCGCCAATTGGAATTGCTTTTTTATAAGGTCGTCTACCCGAGGATATATATATATACATATATATATATATATGGCTCAACCCTCGAGTTTCATCAACACTGATCGTCATAATTTCGTTTGCAAGCTTCACAAATCAATTTATGGATTCCAAACAGACTCCTTGAGCATGGTATTCAGAGTTATCTCATTGGGTTCGGTTTCAAGAACAAATTGACGGATGCATCAATTTTTATGCTACAGTCTTCTTGCACGTAACTATTTGTATTCATCTACGTCGACGATCTGATTATTACGGTTCCTTTTAGATTAGATTTAATCCTTTGTCATGATGTTGGCATCTTG
Organism: Gynandropsis gynandra; assembly: GCA_036759665.1. Classification (NCBI taxonomy): domain Eukaryota; kingdom Viridiplantae; phylum Streptophyta; class Magnoliopsida; order Brassicales; family Cleomaceae; genus Gynandropsis; species Gynandropsis gynandra. The sequence goes on along the minus strand of CM071867.1, from coordinate 3,470,164 downwards.
ATTCTCTCTCGTATAAACACTAAACATTTAAGGTACTAAACATTTAAGGTTAATGTTCAGAAATGCTCAATTAGTGACTAAAACTTTTTTAAATATGGATATGAAGATATAAAATATGAAGTATCTAATTTAGTAAATTTTAGAATAACATTTTGAATTCAAACTAAATTTAGAAATAAAAATATTAGATTTTAATTTATACATCTAAATTTTAACTGAATTTTTTGAAATTCTTTTTAGTCGTTTATTTTTATTTTGACGTAATAATGGTAAAGTATGTGCCTTTTTTTCTTGTTAAGGTCTGACATCGAATTAAAAAGGCCTCTTTCATTTTCTTTTCAATTTTTTTAAAGGGAAAAAGCCATTCTTTACGAATCTGTATGTGGTGGACATAGATAGATGAATTTGAGTCGCCCACTGTATTCACCAGCAAGTTGGTTTCTTCACTCAGTTCGTCCTTGGATTATGTAAATCTCTTCTAGGGTTCTTCTACTCAAGATTACTTGGAAGCTTTTCAAAGCAAAATGAGCGAAACCCAGGATCAGATTTTGCTCGTTAAGAGTTTTTCTGTATATTTTAGGGCTTTGCTTCGTTTGTCCTTCGTCTTTGCACTTCTCTGTTTTCCCCTTCAAGCTCATGCTGCTCCTGCCGGTAACTTGCTATGGACAATCTCTGATTTCTTTGTCGGTTTTGTTTGTGGATCCTTTAATCTGTTTTTTTCAAAATCTTGTTTCGTTTCTTTCCTCGATTTCGTCTGTGGAAGCTGAATTTCTCCGACTGTTATAGTTGTTCCGCTGTTTTTTGTATGAAATTATGTGTTTCTTTGCTGTATCGGTTGTCAATTTCCCATGTTTTGGCTATGGTTTCTCTGTTGATGTCCGAACCCTATATGGGTATTTTGCTCTTACTGTGTTCTTTGGTTTTGTCACTTGAAGCAGGACCTTTGATGAAGCAATTGTCATGGCTTCTCAAATTGACCAGCAAATCATCATCTTCTTCTAAATCACCTCAATCAGGTGATGATACTCTAACACACTTATCGCTTCATTGTTTCTGTTCTTGACATAACCTTTGATGCCATTTGCAGACCCTGATGTTCTTCAGTTCGAGAGTGGTTACTTGGTTGAGACTGTTGTCGAAGGAAATGAAATCGGTGTTGTTCCTTACAAGATTCGAGTTTCTAGTGATGGCGAATTATACGCCGTTGATGAGGTTAATAGCAACATTATGAAAATTACTCCTCCGTTATCACAGTGTAATCCTCCTTATTTACTGCCTCAGTTTCTTCTGTGTATAATTCAAATATATCCAATGAAGTATGCTTGCCTTTGCATCTTATATATATAGTTAAGTTTTGCTTGATGGGTTTTCGATGATCTCTAGCTCGGGTGAACAAGTATGTGTAACGAATCTATTTATCGAGCTTTTCTGCGCTGCTTCTTGTTTAGTATGTTGTACAATATGATGCAATCATTTCGGAGATGTTCATGACTTGTTTTATTATGATTTGTGGTTGTGGGCAGACAGCAGGGGAAGATTGGTTGCAGGATCATTTCAAGGGAAAACGGGACATATCGATGGAAAGCCAAGTGAAGCTCGTTTTAATCATCCGAGAGGTGTAACTATGGATGATAAAGGGAATGTTTATGTCGCCGATACTTTGAATCTTGCTATTAGAAAGATTGGAGATTCAGGTATTATGCCTTTGTTTTTACGGGTCACGATAGATATCTTTAAGTAAAGACTGAAACTTGATGGATTAATTTGTTTATATCATGTGCAAAGCTTTCCCTTTTTGCTTATTTAGGATCAATTGGAAGGAGATTTAGCAATAGGCAATTATACATAATACATATATTGTAATATTTTTGTAGGTGTTACTACCATAGCTGGGGGTAAATCAAATATAGCAGGGTACAGAGATGGACCAAGTGAAGATGCAAAATTCTCTAACGATTTCGATATTCTATATGTTCGGTCTACCTGTTCGTTACTCGTTATTGATAGAGGAAATGCAGCTCTTCGCCAAATTTCTCTCGGCCAAGATGACTGTGACTATCAATATAGCTCTATCTCTTCCACGGGTAAGTCATCTCCCAAATTACAAAAAAGGGTTACGATTGTGAAGAGAGTTTCGTTTTGATATCTTCATGAACTGCCAAATGCCAAAGCTCATGCTTGCGTTTGATTCGTCGGTTTTTTTTTTTTTGTTCTTCGTTCTTCTGCAGATGTGCTCTTGGTTTTTGGTGCCATTGTTGTTGGCTATGCTACTTGCTTAATCCAGCAGGGTTTTGGACCATCATTCTACTCAAAGATGGTAAATTTTATCAATTTAAGTAAGTTTAGCTTCTCAGTATTATCCGGTGTAACAAGGATTTCGCTTGATGCTGCAGCAACATAAATCCGTGACCACGTCTGAAGATTATCCGGGCAAAGAGAAACATGCGCATGTCGTTGATACAACAAAAGAAGAACCGGGTTGGCCATCATTTGGTCAACTCGTTATCGATCTCGCTAAACTCGCTCTTGAGTTTTTAACCAGTTCATTTCTTCATCTGGTTCCAACCCGATTCAAGAAAGGCAACCGCAACCTAACCCCACTAAAAGATAGGTTAAAAATGCCTGAAGATGAACCAGAACCTCCCCTGGTTCAGAAGCAAACTACCTCGCCTCCTATCGCTGAATCTCGACATGCCCACCCGCCTAAAATGACTGAAGGTTACTCAGAACCGAAGGCTGCAAAGATGAAATCAAGTAGTTCAAAAGACCCGTCCCTGTCAACAACCAAGCATCGTTCTTCAAGGCGACACGAGTACGCAGAATTCTACATGTCTGGAGAGATCCGACAGAAGAATCAGAAAGAGCGAACGAGACACCGCCATAGAGACAGAACCGCAGAGACAGAACCAAAACCCGTTGCAGAGATACCGAAGCCTGTAGATTACACTAACTTGAAGTTCGATCATCTCAACGCGAGGAGCAAGTATGGACCCGAATCTTCGTTCCGATTTTGAGAATGATACTTTCTTTCCAATCCCAGAAATATTTCTTTGTGATCATATACATTTTCCTGGGGCCTTGTATTCTTGCACTGTGTTCTTAGCTTCATTAAAACCATATGCCTTTGGGGGAATCTTATTACACTGATGGAATGCCGTGAATATATGTTGTAATGAAGTTTTTATTATTTGTAGAGGGAAAAGATCTTGTTTTTAATTTTGGTTTTATTCTCTATGTAATACTATTACTTAAATTAGAGAAATACTAAATGCTCGATTTAAAATTTTTTCAATTGTTTGAGAACTTTTTTACTAAAAAATTTATTTCATTGCAGTTTTGAAAATGTAATTATATATATGATAATATTTACAAGGTTGTTTTTGGTGAACTATGAATCTTTAAAGAACTTAAGAATTACTGAATTGAAATAGGGAGACGAGCTAAAAGGAATTTCAGAGAATTTTATTGATTTTTGGATGATTTCAATTTAATGGGTACAAAGATTAATGCAACTTTGTACTTGGAAGAAACGTGTTCTTGAATTTCTTGAGTTGAATCAGAAACTGTCCATGTGCTCTGCTTTGAGGAAGAAGACGATCTTGCCCGTACGGGCTAAGTGATGTTGCCCGCGCGTATGTGAGAAGCAGTGGACCCGTGCGGGTTGAGTAGAACTCCCCGCTCGTGCTGAAGATGAGTTGGGCTGCCCGCTCGGGTTGCTGAAGTTGCCCGCACATTCTGGAGATGAGTTGAGCTTCCCGTGCGTGTTGATAAGTTTGCCCGCTCGTGCTGGAGATGAGTTGGGCTGCCCGCTCGGGTTGCTGAAGTTGCCCGCGCGTGCTGAACTGCGACCTCTTGATTATTTAGACTGATACTCCCCTTCAAACTGATGTCGGGTGGAAAATCGACATTCAGTTTGTTTTTTTAGCTGAACAAAATGATCACGAGACAAGGATTTTGTGAAAATATCTGCAACTTGAAAAGTGTTAGAAATATGTTTAATAATAACCGATCCAAGGGCTACCTTTTCCCTTAAAAAATGTAATCAATTTCAATATGTTTAGATCGATCATGAAATTTAGGATTTGCTGTTAAAAAGGTAGCAGAGAGATTATCACAGTGTAAAACCGAAAGACCTGATTGTGATATACCAAGATCACGAAGAATAAAACTTAGCCAAGTAAGTTCTGTTGCGGTGGACGCCAACGCTCTATATTCAGCTTCAGTAGATGATCTTGAAACTGTTGGTTGTCTTTTAGCAGACCAAAAAAATAAATTGGAACCAAAAAAAGTACAAAAGCCTATTGTAGATCGTCTCGTAGATAAACATCCTACCAATCACTGTCACTAAATGCAGCCAAGTCAAATGTACTATGTTTATCTATGTGTAATCCGAGAGTAATAGTACCCTTTATATAACGAAGAATTCTTTTCAATAATGCAAAATCAGATACTATAGATTCATGCGTCCTTTAACAAATAAAATTGACTGCAAAGTTAATGTCACGTCGGATTAATGTCAAAGTTAATGTCAATTTCTTTAAATAAATATTATCCTAAATCAATAAATTCTTTTCAAATATTTAATTCAAAATTTTGATAATTCATATTTAAATATTCTTTTCCTTTTCGTATATATATGTATTTATTTAATATATATTAATATATATATATCATATACATTGGATATATATTTGTCCAAAAATACTATTTTAATTTTTTATCTCTTCTCACGCCGCCACTTTTAACTTTTTATTTTTTAATTCAATTATTTTATCATACACTATTCCAATGAATACACAAAAAAAACATTTCATCTTTCATGTCATTCTTTTATATTTTTATAATTTTAATTTTATTATCATCAAATATATATATAATGAAGAAAAAACGATAAATTTTCTGAAATAACACTAAAAAATGTTATAAATGAAACGTCATGTTTAAAAAAATTAAATTAAATTAAATTAAATCTTATATATTAAAATTCGAGTTTTTGTTCAATTTTGGTGAAGTTACATCAACGTTGACGTAGCAGTCTAATCATCAATTTCATTTTTAATTTAAATTAATTCATATATAAAAGTAAAACAAGTTTTATAAAGAAAAACAAAATCAATAAATATTATCTCGCTTTTTATTGTGATAGAATATTTATAAATTTTTAAAATATCTATTCTTTATATATTTGTACATATGTTTTATTTTTAATACATTATAATAACTTTTGTATTATATATCAATTTCTTTAAATAAATATTATCCTAAATCAATAAATTCTTTTCAAATATTTAATTCAAAATTTTGATAATTTATATTTAAATATTCTTTTCATATATATATATATAAGTTATATATTTTTATTGTTAATATATATATCATGTACATTGCATATATATTTGTTCAAAAATACTATTTTAATATTTTTATCTCTTCTCACGTCGTCACATCTTCTTTTACCTTTTTATTTTTTAATTCAATTGTTTTATCATAAATTATTCAAATGAATACAAAAAAACATTTTATCTTTCATATCATTCTTTTATATTTTTATAATTTAATTTTATTATCACCAAATTTATACATAATGAAGAAAAAACGATATATTTTTTGAAATAACACTACAAAAGAAATGTTATAAATGAAACTTCATGTTTAAAAATATTAAATTAAATCTTATATATTAAAATTCGAGTTTTTGTTCAATTCTGGTGAAATCACATCAATGTTGACCTAGCAATCTAGTCATCAATTCCATTTTTTAATTTAAATTGATTCATATATAAAAGTAAAACATGTTGTATAAAGAGAAAAAAATCAACAAATATTATCTCGTTTTTATTGTAATAGAATATTTATAAATTCTCAAAATATCTACTCTTTATATATTTATATATAAGTTTTTATTTTTAATACAATATAATAACTTTTGTATTATATATCAATTTCTTTAAATAAATATTATCCTAAATCAATAAATTCTTTTCAAATATTTAATTCTAAATTTTGATAATTCATATTTAAATTTCTTTTTTCATATATATATATACATATATATAAATGCAAATGTTGTTCTCGCGGCGTTCCACTTCAACAATATTTATTTATTCGATTAAATATCAAAATCCACCATAACTCACCCTTGATTTCTCAGAAACCACAACAAGTGATGGTTTATTATCAGAATCTTCACCGCCAATGATGATGGTTTTCTTTCGGTGGGTCAACGACGTAGATATGGTCGTGTGTTGATGATGGCGCGGTGGATCGGCGGCGGGTCAACTAGGATTCATGTAACATATTTTTTAGATGACATTAAAAATCTATTTAGATGACATTATAAATCTAAAACTTATTTAGATGACATTAAAATTCTAATATAATAGAATGAAAATTACGGAAATTTAAAAACCGTGACATAGTTATCGAGATGACAACATGGGAAGATATGGATTTATAAAAGTTTATATATAAAAAAAGATAATATATTTTATTTAAAAAATATTTTAATACTAATTGAGTTATTATTTCTCTACATAATTTCTATTATCTACGTATCTTTCTTTAGCTTAATAATTTACCAGATGGTTATACCAAAATTTGGTTTTCTTGATTTTGTTATTGAACTATAATAACTATTTAGGCATTTATAATAAAATTCGAATATATATATATCATTTTTCATAAAATAAGATATAAAATATATAATCATCATCGATTACACGAGTTTTTGATATGATGATCTGTTTATGACGTATGAATTTCAATTCTAATAAAAATTTGATAAAAACCCACGGATCGCGCAGATTCCTTCCTCATACTTTACAAAAAGAAAAGAGTTATGCTTCTCTATTCATTTTATTGAATTAACCGACTGAATCAGGTAATTGGGTAAATTTAAATCGGCGGAATATCAGAAATACCCTCGTAGGGCTAAAACACTTCAAAAATACCCTTCCCCAAAATAATTATTAAATCCGAAAAATAAAAACTGAGGAAAAGACAAATTTGCCCTTAACGTTGGAACGTGGAAAAATGGAAGTTCGGCAGTTTTCCGACGTGAAAAACTGCCGAAAACGAGAAAGCCGAACAGTTTTTCGCCGTGAAACCTGTTTAAAAGTTGATAGCAAGAAATAAATAAGTGCTTTCGAACTTGAGAGGGAACGATTTGAAGTTGGCGAACGATTTGAACTTGTCGAGAAGGAAACTGCCGAAGAGAGCACGAAGAGAGCACGAGTCAATCTTCAATGGCGTCAATAAGTGTAAGTAGTTCGATTTCTAGGGTTTTGCAAGCTTTCGAGTCACAAAATGGTTTATTGATTTGAAATGGGTCGTTTGAGTGTCGCGGAGTGTCTGAGGGTCGTTTGAGTCGCATGGGTCGCACACGTCGGTTGAGGGTCGCACGGGTCGATTGCGTCGCATGGGTCGGTTGGGTCGCATGGGTCGCTTAGGTCGGTAGAAGTATAATGTATTCGTAATTGGTCATTTTGCAGGAAAAAGGGACTAAGAGGAAGGAGTGCGTGAGTGATGCTGATGCTGATGCTGCAGTCCCTCTGACACTGGAGAAGAAATTAATAGGGGAAATAAGGAAGTCGGAGAAGAGAATCATCAACGCCGTAAGAGACCTTCTAAGGGATGTCGGGATTCATGTGCCTAATCCAAAATCAAAGGCTGCCGAGAAAGTTGCGATCACCGAAACCCAATCTTCCGACACTGTTGGTGATTTTGCTTTTGAATTCCTTCGACGTCCAAATCCAGTGACAAGAAACCTTGCTCCTGATGGAGTTCCACCAAGTAAGTAATATTTAGTGAAAAGGTCATTGGAGTGTCAATTTCCATCGAGACATATAAGTCGTAGGGTCGCATAAGCCGTAGGGTCGTTAGAGTCGTAGGGTCGCATAAGCCGCAGGGTCGTTAGAGTCGCATGGGTTTCATATGTCGCATGTGTCACTGGGTCGCTAAAGTCGAATGGGTCGCATGGGTCGCATAGGTCGCATAGGTCGCATTGGTCCCATTGGTCGCCATATGTTTAATGAGGTAAATTTTATGCAGGTGCTGGACCTTTATCGAAGGAGTCTGCGCCATATGTTGAACCTCCGCCGGCGAAAAGAGCAAGAACAATTCAAGAACCCGAAAAAACGGTGGTTCAAGAACCTGAGGAGTTTGTGTGGAATCCCAGAGGATTAGTAAAGGGCTTGATAACCCGATTTCCTTCGTTCACTGATGCTAGCGGTGAAAAGTTGACTAAGCTATATTGGTTCCTGAAGGCACCTCGACATGAGCGGTGGTGGATATCTGAGCTAGATATTCCCCGGGGGCCAAAGTTTTGGGAGATTATATTAAAGGCCAACGCATGGCTTGAAGATGAAGTAAGTTTTTTTAAACCCTTAGTCTCACGGAGTTTTGTGTCATATGCATTCCTGTGTGTTAATTTTTTTTTTTGCAGCAATTGGATGAGGCGTTGATGGAGCTGTCTTCTCGCTTGGCATCGGATCCCAGCGCGTATCAGAATTATTACGTTTGTCCTGTTGCTTTCATGCAGACGCTCTCGATGTGGACGTACGAGGATATGGAAACTTTGCCGGAAAAGCTTAGTCAGTTTTTGAACGCCAAGCCACCAATTAGTGATTATGAAGGTTTTGTCTCGGTTCTAAACATTCCATCGATAAATAATCGATGGGTAGGATGTCATTGGGTAGCCATCAAAGCGGATTTCAAAACCCGATGCATCACGGTATACGACTGCAGGATGAGCCTTAAGGAAACACATATCGATCCGGTGATTGAGAGGATAAGAAAAGCTGTCCCCAAGATGCTCATTCTCGGAGGGTTTCCTTCTTTGGCTTCTGGAGAAGATGCATGGAGGTATGTGTATTATGAAGGTCTGCCACAGAACCAAAGCGGGCATGACTGTGGTGTTTTCTCCTATAAATTCGTAGAAGCCTCGTTATCAAAGGATATGGATATGTTTCTTCGTATTTGCGACGACAAGGTTACTTCCATGCGTGAGAAGATGGCGGCTGATATATATAGTAATGGAGAACGTATCTATGAACCCGAAGATGACTAAATTGATATTTGGTACATTGTTTTTTTTTTACTGGTAGATGTGAACATTTGGTACATTTTTTTTAATATTTGGTACATTCTTTTTTCTATTATTTGGTACATTGTTTTTTTTATAATATTTGGTACATTGTTTTTTTTCTAATATTTGGTACAAGGGTCACAGAGCCTCATACGACCCTTGCGACCCATGCGACCCATTTGACCCTTGCGATCCATGCGACCCTTGCGATCAATACATTCATTCATTCAAGACCTATATTAAAAGGTTCGTTAATGTGGTCAATGCATGCACCTTGGTTAAAACGGAGTTCATTTATTTTTCGTTGAATATGAGTTTATAAATAGAGGAGGAAAAACCGAAAAGCTACAACAATTTGTAGCACCAAATCATCTCTTGTGTTGTCATTAAGGTCCAATACACTGGTAGGTAGGGGACGTAAGGTGAATAGAGTTGAACATTGGAATAAACTTTTCAATAAACCTTCGATCTATTCCACATAATAGACGGGTCTTTTTTACTTAGTTTCTCTTGTTCAGGTTTATCATCTATTATGTAGAATCGATTGAAGGTTTATTGAAAAGTTTATTCCAATGTTCAACTCTCTTCACCTTACGTCTTTCCCCGTTACACCAAATGGTTACCGAGTGACGGAACTTGTTCAAGCATTCACGGGGAGTCGATTAGTATTCGTAAGAAAGTTTTACTCTTGATCATTTACATGAAAGATGCTTCATTTACTTTGATTTTACTTTGATTTTTCTCATCTCTTGTGTTGTAGCATTAAGGTCACATACAGTGGGATGGTAGGAGACGCAAGAAGGTCCAATACACTGGACCTTCTTGCGACTCCAACTATCCCAGTGTATTGGACCTTCATACGACCCTTGCGACCCTTGCGACCTATTATCCCCATGCGACCCTTGCGATCCATGCGACCCTTGCGACCTATTATCCCCATGCGACCCTTGCGATCCAATCTATTGGTTTCTTCTTCCTCGTCAACCCACAAGAAGAACAACGGAGCATTTCGTGAAGCTTGTGAAGGAGGAGTATGACTGTGGGTTGATGAGGAAGAAAAAATCAATAGATTGGAGCTCAGGTTCCAAGTTTTATTTAGAGGATAGTGATGGAAATAAGATGACGCAAACGATTAAATTTGCTTGTTCCTCTTCTTTCTGGCTTTTTTTTACTCTTCATCTTCATGTTCTTCTTCTTAAACCTCTTTCTGACCTTTGTAACCTTTGAGACCTTATGTAATCAATATTTAAACGTTGAAAATGTCTTATTTTGCATCTATTGTTCGTAAGATTATGAAAGAAGTCGAATCAATATACAATCTTCGAAAATATTATACGGAAAAGGAAATATAATATCGCATAATATTATACAATCTTCGAAAATAATTCTGATTTAAATAAGATATCAGAAAATATCCAGAATATCTCATAGAATATCATCAGAATAACTTTTGTGACCTTTGTAACCCATGCGACCCTTGCGATCCATGCGACCATTGCGACCTATTATCCCCATGCGACCCTTGCGATCCATGCGACCCTTGCGACCTATTATCCCCATGCGACCCTTGCGATCCATGCGGACCCTTGAACATTCTAGAATCAGTCAAACCAACTTAAATGCACGGGTAGTTTGAAGGTTATCTCATTATTAGAAGCATCTTTATTATCTTTAAATGCACGGTTTGTTTGTATTTTTTACTCCTATAAATAGTGTATGAATAAACCAAAAGCAAACACAACCTTTTCCATCAACTACAATCTCTTCTAATTTTTTCTATCCTATAGAATTCTCTAACATAAATAGAGGAGGAAAAACCGAAAAGCTACAACAATTTGTAGCACCAAATCATCTCTTGTTTCGTCACGAAGGTCACATGGTCGACCCAGGTCTTTGTAATCGGCGGACTCAGGGTCTATATACATAAAATAGTAGTTTAGTACATCCTAAGAGGAACAAGCAAATTTAATCGTTTGCCTCATCTTATTTCCATTACTATCCTCTAAATAAAACTTGGAACCTGAGCTCCAATCTATTGATTTCTTCTTCCTCATCAACCCACAGTCATACTCCTCCTTCACAAGCTTCACGAAATGCTCCATTGACATTAAAGCGATATTAGAAAAAGAAAGAGAAATCACCCGACGTTTTTATACTAATCACCCGACGTTTTTATACAACACAACACAAAGGTCAGAAATAGGTTAAAGAAGAAGAACATGAAGATGAAGAGTAAAAAAAAGCCAGAAAGAAGAGGAACAAGCAAATTTAATCGTTTGCGTCATCTTATTTCCATCACTATCCTCTAAATAAAACTTGGAACCTGAGCTCCAATCTATTGATTTCTTCTTCCTCATCAACCCACAGTCATACTCCTCCTTCACAAGCTTCACGAAATGCTCCGTTGTTCTTCTTGTGGGTTGACGAGGAAGAAGAAACCAATAGATTAGAGCTCAGGTTCCAAGTTTTATTTAGAGGATAGTGATGGAAATAAGATGACGCAAACGATTAAATTTGCTTGTTCCTCTTCTTTCTGGCTTTTTTTTACTCTTCATCTTCATGTTCTTCTTCTTAAACCACTTTCTGATCTTTGTAACCTTTGAGACCTTATGTAATCAATATTTAAACGTTGAAAATGTCTTATTTTGCATCTATTGTTCGTAAGATTATGAAAGAAGTCGAATCAATATACAATCTTCGAAAATAATTCTGATTTAAAAAAGATATCAGAAAATATCCAGAATATCTCATAGAATATCATCAGAATAACTTTTGTGACCTTTGTAACCCATGGACGACTCATGCGACCACATAATACCCTTGTTCGACTCATGCGACCTAAGCGACTCGTGCGACTTGTCGTTTTGCTGTCAGACTCCCGTCTTGCCACCAATGTGACCCATGCGACCCATGTGACCCTTCCTACCCATGGACTTGTCGTTTTGCAGTCCGAATCTTTTCTTCCGACCCATGTGACTTGTCCTTTTGCTGTCAGACTCCTGTCTGCCGACCCATGTGACCCTTCCGACCCATGTATATAAGTTAACGTCTACGTCTCTTCTCTTAGTATGCGTATCTAACCCATATTTCTATGAAAAATCTTTTTTAACTTTGTGACCTGCGTGGCACAGTCACCATTGTCGACGCAGGGCATCGTGCTGTCTATGTGTTACTCAAGGTCTTGGTAATCGGCGGACTCAGGGTCTATGCAGTCACTGACGAGTTGCGGGGGTGACTTAGGTGACGGTGTTGGGTCACTCTTCAAATGTTCACTGGAAGACCAAATACATGGCAGGAGATGTCGTAGGTGACGGTGTTGGGTCACTCTCTACTAATGTAATATTTCTCCAGTGAACTCATGCGACCCATGCGACCCATGCGACCCCTGCGACCCTCAGTGAACTATTTCTCCAGTGGAAATAGAATGCGTGCAGAATCTTTGATTGACTTTGTAAATGTATTGTTTTGATTTAGAATATTTGTAAATGTATTGTTTTGATTTAGAATATTTGTAAATGTATTGTTTTGATTTAGAATCTTTGTAAATGTATTGTTTTGATTTGGAATCTTTGTAAATGTATTGTTTTGATTGGTTTTTGTCATTTTATCATCCCAAACCCGTAAATTCGTCGAGTTCGCATCTATTCATCAATATATGCGATCATGCGACCCATGCGACGCATGCGACCCTAATTTGGAATTCATTAGTTTGACGTTGTAAATGTATTGTTTGATTGGTTTTTGTCATTTTACCATCTTAAACCCGTAAATTCGCCGAGTTCGCATCTATTGATCAATATATGCGACCATGCGACCCTAATTTGGCATATATGCGACCAAGCGACCCATGCCATTATCAATATGCCATTAACAATATATTTGAGTTGTATATGTCTAATTTAGAATCAATATAGATAATAATATAAATAATATCGACATTTGAAGAAAATGTTAAATGTATTGTTTAATCATCCCCCGAGTTCTTAAAACACTACTATCACTTTTGAAACACGGGCATTGGTTATACACAACTCAACTAGGTACACATGGGTCACAATCTGTTTTAACCGTTGATTGACGTTGTAAATGTATTGTTTTGATTGGTTTTTGTCATTTTATCATCCCAAACCCGTAAATTCGTCGAGTTCGCATCTATTCATCAATATATGCGATCATGCGACCCATGCGACGCATGCGACCCTAATTTGGAATTCATTAGTTTGACGTTGTAAATGTATTGTTTGATTGGTTTTTGTCATTTTATCATCTTAAACCCGTAAATTCGCCGAGTTCGCATCTATTCATCAATACATGCGACCATGCGACCCATGCGACCCATGCGACCCCTGCGACCCTCAGTGAACTATTTCTCCAGTGGAAATAGAATGCGTGCAGAATCTTTGATTGACTTTGTAAATGTATTGTTTTGATTTAGAATATTTGTAAATGTATTGTTTGATTTAGAATCTTTGTAAATGTATTGTTTTGATTTGGAATCTTTGTAAATGTATTGTTTTGATTTGGAATCTTTGTAAATGTATTGTTCTGATTTAGAATCTTTTTGTCATTTTATCATCCTAAACCCGTAAATTCGTCGAGTTCGCATCTATTCATCAATATATGCGATCATGCGACCCATGCGACGCATGCGACCCTAATTTGAAATTCATTAGTTTGACGTTGTAAATGTATTGTTTGATTGGTTTTTGTCATTTTATCATCTTAAACCCGTAAATTCGCCGAGTTCGCATCTATTCATCAACACATGCGACCATGCGACCCATGCGACCCATGCGACCCCTGCGACCCTCAGTGAACTATTTCTCCAGTGGAAATAGAATGCGTGCAGAATCTTTGATTGACTTTGTAAATGTATTGTTTTGATTTGGAATCTTTGTAAATGCATTATTTTGATTGGTTTTTGTCATTTTATCATCCCAAACCCGTAAATTCGTCGAGTTCGCATCTATTCATCAATATATGCGATCATGCGACCCATACGACGCATGCG
>CM071867.1:3405654-3444560 GCA_036759665.1 Gynandropsis gynandra | reverse complement strand
ACATATATATGATTGTTTCTATTTTCTCAAGTCAAAATTTCACCAAAACCGAGATTTAAATTTTTTTTATAAAAAAAAATTGGAAACGGGTTTTGCCGTCTCCAATTGGGAACTGATTCTGCCGTCTCCAATTGGAGACTGAAATTTTTCGACCGTCTCCAATTGGAGACGGAAATTAGAAGCCCGTTTCCAATTGGAGACGGGAATAAGTATCCGTTTCCCATTGGAGACGGAATTTCGGCGCCCGTTTCCAATTTTTAATCACGTTCGAGCCCTCGTTTCTCTCTGCCGTTTGTCTCTCAAAGCTTCCTAACTCGCTCCCGACCCCTTGTCGCCGCCGTCTTCCCCTTGTATGTGTATGTGTATGTGTATGTGTATGTGTATGTGTATGTGTATGTGTATGTGTATATGTGGTTATATGTGGTTATGTGTATATGTGTATATGTGGTTATAGAAATTAGACGTTAGACGTTGATGTTAGAATTATGTTAGCGGTTCTATGACGTTAGGATTCATCGTTGAAATGATGTTAGCGGTTAGATGTTAGAATGATGTTAGCGGTTAGACGTTAGAATGATGTTAGCGGTTAGAGGTTAGAATTTAGAAATGTACGTTGACAATATTTTGATTTTACATTTCAGTATGTCACGACGCGTTGGAAGAGGCGGTAAAACGAGAAACCGCCCTCAATCCGAGGAAAGTGGCAATATTACTTTTGGATAATTAGGTTCTTTGGATAGTTCGAGTTATTTGGATTATTTGGGTTTCAGATTCTTCGAATTATTCGGTTCTTCGCATAGTTCACTTTTTTATATAAAACATAAAACATTAAAACTGAACACTTACTAGAATTTTTTTAGTTTTGTTTGTAAAAGTCGTTAGTTAGGCGCTAGTCGGGCGGTCCGTCACCGCCTACCGATTAGTCGAATTAGTCGGTGTTTAGTCGGCGACTAGACGTTTTTTAATTTTTTTATTTTTTTAATATATATCAATTTTGAAAATTGTGATATATATATATATTAAAAATTAACATAAATAAAAAAATATTATATACAAAATATAAAGTCATATAAATTCATTAAATATATCATAAACATAACAATACATTAATAAAGATCTAAATATCTAAAATCAACACTATATTAAAAAAATTATATGTTTGCACCAAAATGATTTTACCTCTTAATCATTGAGCCATAACTTTTCGGTATTGTTAAGATGTACGAACGAATCAAAACAAAATTTTGGTTTAATCTTTCTTGTTTAATTTTTGTTTAACTTTTTTAAAACAAAATGACCAAACGACGTCGTTTTGAGAGAGATCAAAACGACGTCGTTTTGGTCTTTTTTAAAAAAATCCGGAAAAATAGCCTATTCCCCCCTCGAAAATACTGCTTTAGTCCTATTCCCCCTCGATTTTGATCCACATTCTATTCCCCCTTCGATTTTTAGTTTTCATCCTATTCCCCCCTCAAAAATACTGTTTTAGTCCTATTCCCCCCTTTATTTTGACCACATCCTATTCCCCCTCAACTATCAAAAATCTGCCTAAAACGTCCTATGTTATTTATTCGTTAATTATCTATTAACCGACCCGATTGTGACCCGATTTTGACCCAATTTTAACTTTAATTTTGACCCAAATTTGACTCAATTTTGACCTAATTTTGACTCGATTTAACTCGAATATATACTTAATTTTGACCCGAATTTTTATTTAAATTTAACACGAATTTTTACAATAAATCAAGTTAATTATTCAATTTAATTGTTTTATTTGGTTTAATTGATTTCGAGTAAAATTGAGTACGTTTTTACTTGAAATCAATTTTTACCCAATTTTGACTCGATTTAAATCCGAATTTATACTTAATTTTGACCCAAAATTTACTTAATTTTAATCCGAATATCAACAATAAACCAAGTCAATTATTCAATTTAGATGATTTCGAGTCAAAATTAATTAAATCGAATAAGTAACTTGATTTTTACGAGATTATCTAAAAATTAACATTTATTATTTATGTGTGTAGTAAATTCACATCTAATTTATTAAAATATACAACTTAACATTATATCGGGTAAAAATTAAGTAAAAGTTTGAGTTAAAATCGAGTCAAAATTGGGGTCACAATTTGGGTCAAAATTGGATCGGATTTGGGTCAAAATCGGGGCAAATTAATTAAATCGATTTGATCCACTTTTTATATAATTAACAAAACCGTATTCAAATCGGGGGGGCAAATTTAAATCCATTTGATCCATTTTTTTATCTAATTAACAAAACTGTATTGAACTTTAAGTCGAAATCAACTAAATTGAATAATTAACTTGATTTATTTTTGATATTTAGGTTAAAATTAAGTAAAATTCAAGTCAAAATTAAGTAAAAGATCGGGTTCAAACCGAGTCAAAATTGAAGTCACAATTTGGGTCAAAATTGGATCGGATTTGGGTCGAAATCGGGGTAAATTGATTAACTCGATTTGATCCAATTTTGATAATATTAACAAAATTGTATTCAACTTTAACTCGAAATAAACTAAATTTAATAATTAATTTGATTTATTATTGATATTCGAGTTAAAATTAAATAAAATTCGAGTCATAATTAGGTAAAAATCGGGTTCAAATCGAGTCAAAATTGAGGTCACAATTTGGGTCAAAATTGGATCGGTTTTGGGTTAAAATCGAGTCAAAATTGGGATCAAATTTGGGTAAAAAATGATTTGAAAAAAAATCGTACTCAATTTTACTCGAAATCAATTAAGTCAAGTAAATCGATTAAATTAAATAATTAACTTGATTTATTGTTAAAATTCGAATTAAAACAAAGTAAAAATTTAGGTCAAAATTAAGTAAAAATTCGGGTTAAATCGAGTCAAAATTAGGTCAAATTTGGGTCAAAATTAATGTCAAAATTTGGTCTAATTCGGGTCAACATCGGGTCGGTTAACGAATAATTAACAAATAAATAACAAAGGGGGGTTTTAGGCAGATTTTTTATGATTGAGGGGGAATAGGATGTGGTCAAAATCAAGGGGGGAATAGGATTAAAACAGTATTTTCGAGGAGAAAATTGGATTAAAACTAAAAATTGAGGGGGGAATAGGATGTGAGTCAAAATCGATGGGGAATAGGACTAAAACAGTATTTTCAAAGGGGAACAGACTGTTTTCCCAAAAATCCGCCTAGGCGGTCGATTTCCACCTAATCGGCCGCCTACACCGACTTTTACAACACTAGCTTTTTTAATTGGTTTGTTCGGGTTCATCAGGTTTTATCCGAACCAACCTGACCTAAACCCAAACAGCTTCTAAAATTGGAATCCGAACAAACTTATATTCCAAACGATTCAGGTTGTTCTGATCGGTTCGAATCGGGTTGGTTCGAGTAATCCGAATTGGACACCTAGGTATATGTCTAAAGTTATCGATAATCTAAAGTTATTGATAAAATATTAAATTTAAAAATAAATTTAAATTAATTGGATTATTGGACTATTAACCTATTGAACCCATAATATCAAAACAATTTATTGAATTAACACAAATATATTTTAAAAAGAACTGGGTTGGGTAAATTTATTACACCCAACCATATTGACACTCTAATATTGTGTTAGAATCAATAAGTTTGAATGTGCAAAACTGTAAAGAAATTATAAATATATAAATTAGTGAATTAAAATGATTGACACAATGAAAAATACTAAACACAAAGTGATTGAGGTTTACATTTCGTAGTGTGTTAAAGACATAATTTTTTTATCTTATCTCGTATAAATGATTTAACGATCACATGATGAAGAAAAAATAATTGTTTATATTTTGTTATTTCAATCGAAGATAAAATATTTCATTATTGATGTTTTCGGTAAAAAAGGCCCAACACCAATTTTTTTCTATTAATCTTATTTATAAAGTTCCAATTCAAAGATATTTACATTAGTTGAAACACGAATTCAAAAGAATGAAATAGCAACCGAAAATAAAATGACATTACATATCTCTTTTCTTAGAAAGATATTTATTAGTTGAAACACAAATCAAAAGGATAATTTACGCACATGTGGCATATCGGGTACATGTGGTATGTGGGACACATGATTTGCACATGTACATTGTACATGTCTTTTAAAGAAGTTCTATATCGGAACTTGAAACAAAATGAACATTATATAAATATTTATACAAACAATCATTCCAAGTATATATATATATATATAAATAAAATAGGCCTTGGTGTTTGGACGTTGTTGACGAAGCAGTGCGTCTGTCCTAACGTTTCGAACCGAAACCTTGTGTCCGTAGGTAATATTGCATTTTTTAGTTTGCACCCGAAACTATTTATACGAATGATCATTTGATCATTCGGAAAGACACTGAAAATTCGTTTTACCCCTTAAAATTCTGAGAAATTTATAGAGTAGATTCGACAAGAGATCATTCTCTTGTGATTGTTGAATCTTCAAGACGAAATAGAGAGAAAATTTCTATCTTATGACACTACAAACGTAGGCCTCGATCATCCATATAAATCTAGTATCTTTAGTTTTTATTTTTGAATTCAATATTTGTTTAATTTCATTTATAAATTATGCATTCGAATATACATTCAAACTCACTGGTTCTAACAATCATAACTGTAAATGTCAAGCATAAGCCGGCTCATTTATTCAGTAACAATTATTTCAATTTAGATCATACAAATGGTTTTTGCTCTGATTTCCTTTTTGTAATCACTTGACCAAGTAATTATAAAGAATCTCATTCCAAGTATCAGGTACACCGGGAAGACACCAATGGCTGCAATCCATACCGGTTTGACCGCCTAAACCGAAAACCGAAGGATGGCCATCTTTTCGGAGCAATGAAAGCGTCGTGACGTCGAGGAGAGTCACCGGTTTTGATATTTTTTCGATTGCCCTCTTCAGATTTCCGACCGCGGGAGGCAGACCACCGGGATATGTTGTCCCTAGAAGTGGTAGCTTCTGGCACAAGCAACTCTTAGCCTTTGGTTCTCCCCATAGGGTTCCACTGAAACGTAAGACCCAAGAGAGAAACATGAATACTCCCGAATTAAAAAAAAAAAGAGAAAGAGAAGAAAAATTACTTGTAGTGAGAGGGTGAAATTCCTTGGAAAAAGACAGTGGTTTTGTTGGGATCTATAGAATCATCAACCCATTTGCCCCATGTATTAAGTGCCTTCTCGAACGCAACCACACGGTCCATATCTTTTGTAACATTACTTCCAATCTGAATCCAATCCCATCTACAAAAAAAAAAAGAAAAAAAAAATCCAAAATCAATCTCCTCGATCTTGTTATAGATATTATAGGATAAACAAATATAGTAGATATAGTGAGAACGTACGGTTGTGTAGGTCCTCTTCTGTTCCACCAATGCCATGTATTGAAGATCAACACATCAATTCCTGTCCATAGTTTTCCTCCTTTGATCGAGTCAAGCTTTAAAACTCGGCCGATGCTCTCTTTCACCACATCTACTAAGTAAACATTTCGATCAAGCATCACTTCTACTCCATAATCCTGTAATTAATCATTGTTATTATGAGATTGTTATAACGATATTAAAACCTATACCTTATCAATATGATTGATGAAAAAGATTAACCATTCATACCGTAAAAATGAAGGAAGAGACGTCGTTTTGTCGGGTTATATTGTAAGTAGAATTTGGAACAGAAGAGTGAAGCATGCATGTCAATGATTGCCATTGATTCCTGCTTAAAGAATCTCCGACAAACATTATCTTCTTCCCTCTGTATTTCTCCAAGAACTCCACCCCATTGAACCTGCATCAAAACGTAGGGTTTTAAACAATTGGGTCACACAAAGCACACTTACGTGAGGGACATATATGTAATAATATCAAAACTAGCGGGGCAAATTTAAAACATAATTTCACTGTCCCCACATGTAAGGAAGTGACGGGAAATCTATGTCGTTTCCTTAGGAGGACTTTGGTTGGTGTTCTACTCGCGGAGACCGCGCGTGAAACACACGTCACCACCAGTTGTAAAGTGTATAAAAATAAAGTGGTGGGAAATCTTATTGAGCGGGCCAATGATCCAACGTTAGTACAATTATGGAAAAAAAATTGAATTTGCTATTTTCTCATTGGCTAATTTTTATTTAATAACAGTTGTGATCCTAATTCATTATCTTTTGAATATAATTATATAAATTTCTTATGATCTAATTAAATATTACATAAATTATATAAATTTATAATAAGTTGTATATCGGTTTAACACAATAAATAAAACAACTGTAAAATAAAAATTAACAAATGTATTTGATGAAAATTGTTCAACTTTAACTAGTGAACTAATTTCTCGTTGGTTCTTTGCTGGAAAGTGTTTCTTTAGGAAAAAAATACAAAAGCAATTTGAAATAATTGTTGTCTTTTTATATTGTGTAATCGGAATCCCATATTCTCTATGTTATTCAAATAAATTTTTGAAGGCAACAAAAATCAATATTAGACGTAAGGATTTTTATTTAATAAAAAGACAACACCTCTCTTATTTGTTTTATACTCGACATCAAATTGCCCCAAAATCAATATAAAGACAAGGTTATTCCGTGGAAATTAATGACATTGTACTCAAAAGAGCAACATCTTTTTGTTTATTTCTTTATTTTTTCAAATTCGTACAAAACAGATATATCCAATAATATTTAGGAGAAACATTTTCTTTGAAATCATGTAATAATAATATGTAACACCAATGTGAATAAAATTGCATTAGTTTAAGCAGTCTAACATAAAATAAATAAAAAATATTATATATGTATTAATACATTGATGCAATGTGCAAGAAGAAAACCAAAAGTACACGAAAATAAGTATATATATATATGTATATATATATGCGTGTGGGTGTGTGTTAAGTACATTGTACCTTGCTAATTTACAGTTGAGGGGTTGCCATCTAAACATGGTGAAATCGAGATCTGACC
Organism: Gynandropsis gynandra; assembly: GCA_036759665.1. NCBI lineage: Eukaryota > Viridiplantae > Streptophyta > Magnoliopsida > Brassicales > Cleomaceae > Gynandropsis > Gynandropsis gynandra. Next base: position 3,437,572 of record CM071867.1, on the reverse strand, counting down.
GTCCATTTCTTCGACAAGCGAACTCGCGTTCGATGAAAGGACACGTGGCGGGATCGTAGAGGGGGTAGGAAGTGTCCTTCACCCATCGCCCTGTGAACATATCACATCTTTTTCCATGAACAAGAAGAAGAAATAGTGATACAATTTGCAGAACTAGAACTGATGAAGAAGAAATGGGATAAACCCTAAAACCCATTTCTCCAGAAAGAGAGAGAGAGATTTTAGATTCCCATATGCAACTGGGTTTTATATAGAGACCCATATATATATATATAAGGGTATATGTCTTTTTGTTATTTTTTGGTGTTATGTATAATAATAACCTGTGGATCTTTGTATGTATTGTATATACATGTGATTGTAGAGTGTGTCTAATCTCCATTCCATTAATGGCGTATCACGTAATTATTCTAATAGGATTTTATTATAATGAATTCGTATATCTTTTTTTCTTTTTTAAAAATTGAATTCGTATTGTGACACGTGTTTCCTTAATCAATAATAACTATCGATTCTTTTATGCAATAAATTTGTAAAATTTTAATTTATAAATATTTTTTCATAAACAAATTGAATAATTGATACTGTAACATCTGGTTTAGCATGAGTTTTGTATGAACAAAACTTTTGTTCATAGAATTTATTCGAGCTTAACGCTCACATGACATTTGTTTCTTAAATCGTAGTAATGATAGATTCTTTTATCCACAAATTTGTAAATTCTAATTTATGACGATTTTGTCTATTTCCTTATTAGTTCCGAAATTTAGTCTTTTTGGGATAATAGTAAACAAAATTGGATTAACATTATACCAATTAAAGTGTTTTATTCGTGAAGAAAATTTAACTTTTCCAAATTTTTTTATGCATATTCTTGTATTGGCAATTAGTTTAATATATATATATATATATATATATTTAAAATTGATAGTAATTGTGGTATTTTATTTTACCATGATTTTACGCAATTTATTTCTTAAACCTAGATTTTTTTGAAACAAAAATGTATAAAATTCTATTATGAAAAGTTTTTTCAAAGCATAATTTGAAAAAAAAAATATATGATTTAAAACTTCATATATTTTTTTAAACTTTTTAAACATCGTTCTTCTAATTTTTATGAATAAAGTTGAAACTAGCAAATTCATTTTTTAAATCATATTTTTTTGTCTTAAAATTCATTACTATAAGGTTTCGAAAGACTTCTTAGGTTTTCTCATTAGATCATTGTCAAATATATACAAAGTGTTTCAGCCGACAAAGGAAACTGTTAAAGTATATTTTGATCTGAAAAATTGTTTGTTGAATTGCTATTTTGAATAGGTCAAATACAACTAAGTCAAAGGCTAAATTATAGGAGAAAATCAAGGAGCTAAAAATAAGGAAGTTGTTGGAGAAAAAACATGGAGCACAATTTGGAACAAACACATCATGCAAATCCTATAAAGAAGAAGAGTGCTGGCCGAATTCAGATTGCACAAATTGAAGAAACTTCTCCATCTATTCGAAAAGATCATCAATGACAAAGAGAGAAGTAGAGCCGTTTAACGCTAAACCAGATTAGAGTTTTGTATACACTTTGCGAAGTGTTTTTGTTTAAACAAATCATAGAGTGTTCGCTAGGGATTTGTGGGGGAGTGGCTTGCGAGTCATTCTGTGAGGTTATTGAGAGAATAGCCTTAGGCTGTCGCACATGCGTGTGTGAAGCTCAGGATTTAGAATTCGGGTTCAGGCGGGTTAGAGTCTCGGGGTGTGTCTGAGTCTGTTTCCAGGTGTGCCTGATGGACTGATTGAAACGAATAGAAAATCCTTTGGAGTTTTAAAACTCCATCAAATTGCATTGGCCATCTACTCTTTATTTTTTCAATTGGTATCAGAGCTGGAAAACGAAAAATCATATTCGTTTTAAATCCGGTTTAAGAGTAAGATGGAAGGAACACGAGATTTATATTCATATTGCAAACCCGTAATACTTAACGCTTCTAATTATGGGTATTGGAAGGTTAAGATGAGAGCTAATATTCGTGGAATAGACGAAGATGCATGGGGAGCCGTGAAATATGGTTGGAATCCTCCGATGATGATCGATGATAAAGGCAACGAGAAGGAAAAACCACTCGATCAATGGACACCGGCCGAAAAAAGATCATCCACGTATAATGCAAAAGCATTAGCAGCAATTTTCGCTTCAGTTGATATGGATGAATTCAAACAAATACAAGGTTGTGAATCTGCTAAAGAAACTTGGGACACACTTGAAACAATACACGAAGGAACTTCAAGTGTGAAAAGAACAAGATTGGACATCATTGAGCATCAATTTGAGAAGATTGAAATGGAAGAAAACGAAAGTGTAAAAGGTTTTAGTGGAAGATTTAATGCTTTGGCAAACGAAGCACATGGTTTAGGTCAACCTTATGAAGACAAAAAAACTTGTTAAGAAACTTTTTCGGTGTTTGCCAAAGAAGTTCTCAACTCAAAAGGCGGCAATGAACATGTCACTTAATACCGATACAACAAGCTTCAAGGAGATAGTGGGAATTTTGTCCGCGTATGAGATGGAGTTACAATTAGAACAAGGATCATTAAGCAAAAGTGCATCTAAAGGAATAGCACTGAAAGTTGAAGAAGATTCTTTAGAAGATGAGGGACTCATCGGAGACATATCCTTGTTGGCAAAGAAATTCAATAAATTCTTAAAAAGAAGGCCACTGGGATACCCTAAGACACGCAAGGTATACCCGGAGAAAGAAGGAAAATCAAAAGTTCAGTTTCATGAGTGTAAGGGATACAGACATATCAAGAATGAATGTCTTAGTGTTCAAAACGAGAAGCAACGTTAAAAGCCTTGGAGGAAACTAAATGCTTCAAGTGTCAAGGTGTTGGACATATGAATAGTGAATGTCTAAACATTCAAAAGGCGAACAAGTCTCTTATCACTCAGGAAGAATCTACAGATTCGGAGGATGAAAGTGAAGAAGATGACATGATAAATTACATCTCTTTCTACGGTGTTATAGGAAGTGAAGATGAACAATCAAACAAAGAAAGTGATGATGATGAGATAACCATGAAAGAGTTATTCGAAAAATGTATTGAGATGGGACAGCGAAATTTGAAAATTCTTAGAGAGAAGAATGTTGTGGAGTCACAATTAAAAGTTGTTACAGAACAACTTTTAAAAAGAGAGGAAGAGATAAATCAAGTTTCAAGTCAACTAGAGGAAACCAAGAAAAATTTAAGGATGTTGTCAAATGAAACAGAAAAGCTAGACTACCTGTTGACAATAGGAAAAAGAGATACGAATCACCATGGACTTGTCTACACAGGAGAAAGTTCTCACAACGAAGGAAAATTCATCAAAAGTAAAGATCAGACAGAGACAGTTATACCTTTAGATACGCCAAGTATACCTGCAGTGCCCACGAGTTCCAAATATATAGAAAGGAGAAGATGTTACTATTGTGAAAAAAGGCATATTCAAGTGAAAATGAAACATCATGAACAAAGATCTCAAAGATTTTTCAACAAGAGGACAACACGGAAAAGGTTGAATCACTATCAATCACATTGGATCCAAGGTAAATCACAGAGAACAAATCTTCAAGGTAAGTTGCGGCAATATCAAGGTAAATTTCCTTACTGGTCTACACCTAACATTAGACAAATTTGGGTTAAAAAGAGTGAAAGGTATGCGACAGTAAGAAAACCTACGATTAAACAAATCTGGGTTAGGAAATCGGACTTAAAATGCAATGTTACTTTTACTTCGATACAAAACGAGAAAGATTCTATGTGGTACTTTGATAGTGGATGTTCAAGGCACATTATAGGTAATCTTAGTTTGCTATCAAATTTTAAAGAAAGTACCAAAGGAGAAAGTGTAACTTTTGGTGATGGACGAAAAGGAAACATACAAGGAAAAGGAGACATTATGACAATGGGGCAACCGAAACTGACTAACGTGCATTTTGTGCAGGGACTTCAAGCAAACTTGATTAGTATTAGTCAAATTTGTGATCAAGGGTTGCATGTATCTTTTTCACATGAAAAATGCACTGTCACAGATGAGGATGGTAAAAATATTTATGAAGGAAAAAGAGCACCTAATAACTGTTATATCTGGACAGAAGAAGTGAAGTGCTTTCATGTTTCACAAGATCCAATTCATTTATGACATCAACGTGCGAAGGATTTCCCGCAACCATTTCGTTTCACAACAAGTGTAAGCCATGGCTCTGTACTCTGCCTCGACCGAAGAACGAGACACCGTTGATTGCTTCTTTGTTTTCCACGAGACCGGAGAAGAGCCGAGAAGAACTATATAACCTGACAAGGACCGCCGATTTCAAGGACATGCGGCCCAATCCGAGTCGCAGTAAGCAGTAAGCTGAAGAGAATTGTTGGAACGCAAGAGAATACCCTGTCCCGGACAGCCCTTCAAATACCTGACAACCCGAACTGCAACGTCCCAATGATCCGAGCGAGGAGAGTGTAAGAACTGAGTCAGAATATGAACAATTTAGGATAATTCAGGTCTGGTGACAGAGAGGTAGACAAGGCGGCCGACAAGACGCCTATACTTCTCTAGATCAAGCATGAGAGGAGCAGTAGACTTAGCCAATGTGTGATTCTGATTGACGGGGAGAATCACGGGTTTCGTACCAGATAAGCCACATTCATCAATGATGTCGAGAGCATATTTACGTTGTGTAAGAAAAATACCGTCCGAGTTCCGAGCTACCTCAATGCCTAAGAAGTACTTGAGAGAGCCAAGGTCCTTCATGTGAAAACATTTACTCAGATATACTTTAAACTGTTCAATGGCAATCATTGACGTAAATTAGGACGTGAAGTCGAATATCCCCGCGAAGGAACGTGAACAGCGAATAATTTGAGTAAGATCGGGTAAAACCAAAACAAAGAAGGGCCCGAGTCAGCTTCTCGAACCAACACCGAGGGGCTTGAAGAAGTCCATAAAATGATTTGCTTAATCGGTAAACTTTGAAGGTGTCGGGTGTAGATAAACCTTGCGCCAACCGCATGTACACTTCTTCGGCGAGATCGCCATGGAGAAATGCATTATGGACATCCATCTGATGCACTTCCCAATTGGATATGACCGCGACCGCTAGAAACGTGCGAACCGTAGTCATTTTCGCCACGGGAGCAAACATCTCGTTATAGTCGATTCCTTCTTTTTGATGATTTCCCAACACGACCAACCTCGCTTTACAACGTTCAACACTTCCATCTGATATGTGCTTCACCTTGTAAACCCATTTGCACCCGATAGTATTTTTCTGGGAGGCAAATCAACAAGTGTTCAAGTGTTATTCGCCTTAAGCGCTTGTAATTCATTAGCTATAGCCGTAACCCATCTCGGGTCTTGTTTGACAGCCTGATAAGTAGCAGGCTCGGACGTGGTAGAAACTGCAGCTAAAAGCGATCGATGACGAGAAGAAAACTTGTCATACGAGACATAATTAGCTAAGGGATATAGTGACGTGCCCGAAGATCCTGTAGATGCGGGTGTTGAGGAGTGTATGGGGTGTATGAGTTGCGTATTGTATGTGACATAGGACTCGAGCTTGACTGATTTCTGTTTGACCCTATGACCGCGTCCGAGAATAGACGAAGACGAGGAATCACATGTCAGGGATGTCGATGTGACTTTCATATGTTAAGCATGCCGCCAGCGTTCATCCTGAGCCAGGATCATTGCCTTATCTTCATTTTTCATAGTTTTCGGAGTTGTGCCTAATGATCCGAGGAATGATAATGAGATCGATAGTGGCTGATGTCCGTGCATCAGAAGGTAAAGATAAAGATTCAGTGTTGGTTGAATGTGACTGCTCTATATCAGCGGAGATCGGTGTGTGGACATTGACGGGATCCGCCGAACTCCCCCTGTCTGCAGGAACCGAGTGTGATCTAAGAAGCGGAACAGCTTTCAAACGGGAAACTATCTTCGACGAATACCACATCTCGTGAGTAGAAACACTCATTCGTGTCAATTTCCATAACTTTCCAAGCTTTCTTTGCATCGGGATAACCAAGGAAAATACATTTACGACTCCGTGGTCCGAACTTATCACGAGATCTGACGTGGAAAAAACACAAACATCCGAAGACCTTGAGTTGTGAGTAAGACGGTAGCTTATCAAACAACAGAGCATATGGGGATTTACCATTGAGAGTCTCTGACGATGTTCGATTGAAAAGATAGACTGCAGTAAAGATGCAGTCTCCCAAGAATTCTATCGGAAGATGAGCTTAAAACCGGAGCGTCCAAGCAACATTCAATATGTACCTATGTTTGCACTCCACTCGTCCATTTTGCTGTGGAGAATCAACACATGAAATCTGATGAATTATCCTATTTGTTGTGAAATATGAGAGAAGTGGGGAAACTCTGCGTCATTGTCAGAGCGTACGATTTTGACGGGCTTCACAAATTTTCAAAGAGCCATAGCACATAAATGTTGCAACAAAGAGACCACCTTAGTTTTGGATTGCATTAAATAAACCAAGTGGTGCGTGTAAAATCATCCACGATTGTCAGAAAGAATTGTTCACCTATTTGAGTAGAAATCGGATACGACCCCCATACATCACAGTGAATAAGAGCAAATGAATCTGTTGCATTATTATTACTATCGGGAAAAACATATCGTGTTTGTTTTGCTACAAAGCACACATCACATGACTGAGTTTTATTCGAATGAAAACCAACTATATCGGAAAATTGCGAGAGGATCTTGTCGGAGGAGCTTTATTTAAATTTGTTTATTTTTATAAATTTCAAATGTTGTCGGGTTGCTAATGAAAAAAATATATAGATCAAATTTAAATATGTATTATTTGACACAAAAATCGACCTACACTTGCTGTTGAACAAGTAAGACTCAATAAAGTTTAAAAAATTCAATTATTACGTGAATTTATAACTCAATTTGGCATACTAACATTATATCTAAAAAGAAAACGATGTCATCAATCTTTCAATATGGGATGAACTAACAAAAAATATTGAATCGCAAATGAGAACGATTATTTTTAAGAAAATTGTGATTGTGATCACAACCGTAGTTTCTAAATTGATTGTCGATTTGCATTATACATTTCACCCGTTACACATTCAATATTCTATATAAAATCAAAGTTGATATTAATTATGATTTCATCTCATAAATATTCAAATGTTTTGATATTTTATACCTCATCTCTTATAAAGGTTTACAAAGATGAAGAACTAAAGATAATAAAAAAAATCTCCAATAATTAAGTTGATAATACACTAAATCCAAAAATTTCAATTATTGTTTTGGCTCTTCATTATCATTCTAAACAACATTTGTTTTATTAAATACAAATATTGATGTAGCACATGATCATTATATAATATTTGCAGAAAAAATCATATATTTATTTTGTTGGGTTCTTTTATGTATATTTTATTGAATTTTAAAGGTTTCTAGAATAAATATATAATAGTAATGAATATTATTATTATACCTATAATGATATTTATATTGTGTATCTTTTTTTGGATTTTTTTTGTCATGACTTCAAATCTTTATACGAGAAATCTTATATGCATTAGGGCTGGGCACGGGTCGGATACCCGGATTTTTGAGGGTACCTGAACCCGAACCCGGACGGTAGACATTTTCCTACCCGAACCCGAACCCGAGAGACTCGGGTACCCGAGGCTCGGGTACCCGTCTAATGCACCGGGTACCCGCGGGTACCCGAACCCGAATCTTAATTTAATTTTAAATTAAATTAAATGTGAGAAAAAACTTAAAACCAATTTAAAATGAAGTTTACAACAAATAAAAAACCACAATCTTACAAAAAAAAAATCCACAATCTTACAAACCAAAACATTAAACATATACAAAGAAACTTAAAATTAGTCTTCATTAATCTTCCATGGTAATACCTACATATAAAAAGATATGAAAAAATTAAATAAATAAACACAGTGGAGAAACACAGTTTGTTGGCATTTCCTAAAAACAATATAATACCTTATGTAATGTGCTACAACATAAAATCCTGAAAAAACATTGCATTCGTGAATTTGGAAACACACAACATGTCATGTTACATTGCAAAAACTATTATAACGGTCAGTTTTCTTAACCTTACTGCTGAAACACTCTTTATAATTACATAGAAACAACCTGCCTGAAATTCGAAGCTTTAGCAGGGGAGTTAAAGAACTCAAAAGCGTCTACATGCGATATAAAGACCTTCAAACCCAATTCAAAAACTAGTATTCATCTTCAAGCTTTAACTAAGTTTGTTCACATATCTAGTCAAAACAAGTCATGTTTCATGCCTATGGAGCCACAATCTCCATCCCCTTCTCTCTCCTCAACCAAGCCAAACGAACGTAATTTTAGGGTTCCACTTAGAACACTTTATATAAGGAGCTCAAAACCCAGAGATCTCTTGACAGACTGAGAAAGAAGTCAAACTACAGTCAAAGACAAATCAAAATCCAGAAAAACCCAGCATCACTTTGTTTTCTCAGGTTTTTCTATCAATTTACTTCGAACCCATTTTCGAAATCACAGAATTAGGCCCTAATTCACTTTTAAAGATGCACATCCAACGAACGGTGACGGAAACAGGGGCGACAGAACACTAACAACGGCAACAGAATGAAACCGATGGAAACAAGGGCGCTTACCGGCGGTGATGGAGGCGAGCGAAGAGAGCACAGTGAGGAGGGAGACGAGAGCACAACCGGCGGTGAGGAGCGAGGAGGGAGACGAGAGCACAACTGACGGTGAGGAGAGAGAGTTTGAAAGTGTACAATACACAGCTAACACGGACTGGACAACCAAGCAAACCAATCCAACATCTACAAGCCATCTCACCAGCACCAGAACATAAGCTAACAAAGACTGGACAGTCAAGCACACTACTGCAAGCCGTCTCACCAGCACCAGAACATATTCTCCTAAACCAAGCAAGAGGCCCATGACAAAGCCTTCTGACGTCTCCTCATCTCAGCCCATAACAGTCGTCAGGAACAACACTTCAGACGACAAAAGAAGCCTCACCAACGCCTTGAAGCACCATGCCATCACGCTACAGAACCGTTACTCTGCATTGCAGAGTACCCTGTCCTGAATTATTCCCCTGCTGTCCTTGCTCTGTCATTTTCTGATTGTAGCCGTTAGAACATTTCTATAAATCAAGCAGCAATGTAAAGAACAAGTTAAGGTGAATGAAAATCATCCTTTGTTTATCTTGTCTCTCCTGGCTTTATGGTATCAGAGCCTCGGAAAAAATCCTTAAGCTAAACCCTTTATCTCAGCCATGGAAGAGCCTGATAATTTTCCTTTCCCTGTCCATGTTAACATCTCTAACTTTGTCACCATTAAACTAGAAGATTCAAACTATATTCAGTGGAAAACCCAATTTGAATCCCTTCTCATTTCACAAGATCTTATTGGGTTTGTCACTGGAGAAGTTGTCCCACCACCTCCTACAATCACTATAACAAACGGTAACATTGTTACAGAAACACCAAACCAACTTTACCTCTCATGGAGGAAAATAGACAGACTCATCAAATCTTGGCTGTGTGGTACCCTGTCTGCAGAAGTGTACGGACCGGTTATTGGCTTTGAAAAACTCCATTGACGTATGGAGAGCTTTAGCCAAGAACTTCAATGAAACATCCATCTCCAGGGAGTTTGATTTACTGGCATCTTTGCAACTCCTAACCATTGATGGTAAGACTATTTCAGAATACTTAAGAGAGTTCAAATCCATATGTGATCATCTGCATTCCATTGGAAAACCTGTACCAGAAAACATGAAAATTTTCAGACTTCTCCAAGGTTTAGGTAAAGAATACGAATCATTTACTACTATCATTTATACCTCAATGCACCGACCACCCTTTCCCACATATGAGGATGTAGTGAGTCAGCTTGTTAGCATCACTCTACAATCCAGATCCCACAAGCCACCTGAAATAAATCACCATCAAGCCTTCAATACCCAGACACAAGCCTCCGAACCCCCTTCTGAAACCAGACCCTTTTATCAGCAACCAAGAAACTTCAATTCAAGGGGATCCAGACCTTATTTTAGAACCTTAAATCGCAGCTATAACTCAAGGGGCAGACAATCTTTTTCATCTAGAGGAAGAGGGTTCACACAATAAATTTACTCTACCCCCTCTGTCACTCAAAACAGAACCTCAAATCAAACCTTACCTCTGCTATGTCAAATTTGTGGTCGTTCTGGTCACCATGCACTAAAATGCTGGCACAGATTTGACAACTCCTACCAAGTCACAGACATTCCTCAAGCCCTACACACTCAAGTGACCACGGATACATCTGCCTCTGACTGGTATCTAGACTCTGGAGCAACGTCTCACATGACTAACAACATCAACAATCTTCAAACATCTCAAGCATACACTGGTGGAGACAATGTCATGGTAGGTGATGGGTCATACCTTCCTTTAACTCACATTGGGTCAAGCTCACTGACCTCCACAACAGGTACATTACCTCAACACAATGTTTTATTAGTTCCCTCATTATGCAAGTCACTTCTATCCGTATCACAACTTACATCAGACTACCCCTGTTATATTGTATTTGATGCTAACAATGTGTTCATCAAGGATCTGACAACTCAGGTCACCCAAGCCAAAGGCCACAAAACTAATGGTCTCTATACCCTAGACACTTCAGCAGCACACGCACTCTACTCCATCAGACACAAAGTTACAACAGAGGACAACTGGCATCTAAGACTTGGCCATGCGAGTAAGGAGGTGTTATGTCATCTCCAGTCAAGTGGAAAAATTAATTTTAGCTTAAGATCTTTAAATTTCTACAACTCTTGTCAACTTTCCAAGAACTCTAAATTTCCGTTTTCTTCTAGCTCATTTCATGCTAAAAAACCTTTAGAACTTCTTCACTGTGACTTATGGGGACCTTCTCCTGTTAAGTCTATTCAAGGATTCCGTTATTATGTGCTTTTCATTGACAATTATTCTCGCTATACATGGATGTTTCCATTAAAAACAAAGAGTGAGTTCTGTCACACTTTCATAACGTTTCAAAAGTCAGTAGAATTACAGCTCAACTCCAAGATCAAGGCCTTTCAATGTGATGGAGGTGGAGAGCTCACTAGCAACGCCTTCTTAAACCATCTAAAAGAAAAAGGCATTGCATTGAGGATGCCATGCCCATACACTCCAGAACAAAATGGAGTTTCAGAACGCAAGCATCGCCACATCACAGAACTAGCCTTATCAATGATGTTTCACTCCAAGGTACCTCTCTGTTATTGGGTAGAAGCATTTTTTACAGCCACCTATCTGATAAATCTTCTTCCATCCACTGTAATACAAGGTAAAATTCCTTACTCTTTGCTTCTTAATTCAGAACCTAACTACAACTCTTTAAGAGTCTTTGGCTGTTCATGCTTTCCTTATTTAAGACCATATGTCTCTAACAAACTTGATCCTAGGTCACTGCATTGTGTCTTTATTGGTTACAACAACATATACAAAGGATACTACTGTCTTTACCCACCAACAGGTAAGGTATACATTGTTAGACATGCTATCTTTAATGAAAATTCCTTTCCTTTTTCAACAGATTATTGTCATCTCATACCCAAGTATCCATTCAATCTAACACAAGCTTGGCGACAAGGTAACCGGGTAACCAACTCTTCCCTTTCCTCTGCACACACTGCACCAGAACCAGTGTATCAACTACCCATCTCCATAATAGAACCAAATCCTGCTCCACCTATAGTAAATCCTTCCTTTGTCACCAGCCAACACACGTCTGAAACATCAACACCTGAAACAGAACCTGAAATCCCTGAAACAGAACTCCCTGAAACAGAACCTGAAAGTCCTCCCCTTTCACCCTCACAAACTAGACCAAACAATCATCCTATGATCACCAGATCCAAAGTAGGCACACTACGGCCTAATCCTAAATATGCTCTACTTGTCACTTCTGAAATTCCCCTTATTCCCAAAACTGTCAAAACTGCCCTATCCCACCCAGAATGGTACTCATCCATGTGTGAAGAAATTAATGCTCTACAACTCAATGACACTTGGGATTTAATTCCCTCACAACCCCATATGAACATAGTAGGTTGCAAATGGATTTTCAGAGTCAAACTTAAACCAGATGGACATTTAGACAAACTGAAATCTAGGCTAGTTGCCAAAGGGTTTCATCAGACTGAAGGCATTGATTTCCTAGACACCTTTAGTCCAGTAGTCAGAACTTCCACAATCCGTTTAGTCCTTAGTATAGCAGACACTCAAAACTGGTCTATACGTCAGTTAGATGTCACTAATGCCTTTCTTCATGGCACCCTAAATGAAGTCATCTACATGGAGCAACCACCCGACTTCATTGATAAAAACTATCCTAATCATGTTTGCAGGTTAAAGAAGTCACTTTATGGATGAAAACAAGCTCCCAGAGCTTGGTTTAATACCTTTAGCTCGTTCTTAATTAACTTTGGTTTTTCTTGCAATACTGCAGATCCTTCTCTTTTTATCTACAAGAAAGACAACAACATTCTCATTCTTCTTCTTTATGTTGATGACATTATACTAACCGGAAACACCAATGCATTACTCACACAACTCATCACTCAACTACACTCACATTTCTCTATGAAAGATCTAGGTCCCTTGCACTACTTTTTTGGCATACAGGTTCAATCTCATTCCACAGGTTTGTTCTTACATCAACATCAATATGCATTGGATATTCTAGCCAAAACAGATATGCTCTCTTGCAAACCCCTTCCAACTCCCTTACCAGCTAAATTATTTCAACATAATATTGATCTGAATGTCTTTACTGATCCATCATTCTTTAGAGGTGTTGTAGGTGCTTTGCAATATTTAACACTCACGCGACCTGATCTTAGCTTTGATGTAAACTACATCAGTCAAAAAATGCATGCCCCAACTGTAGGAAACTTCAAGCTATTAAAACATATACTTAGATATGTTAAAGGAACAATTTCACTTAGCATGCACATTCACAAACGTAGTCACTTGAACCTCTATGCATACAGTGACAGTGACTGGGCCGGCTGTCAATCTACACGCCGATCCACCACTGGTTTCTGCATATTTCTAGGTTGCAATCTTATCTCATGGTCTGCCAAACGGCAGCCAACAGTTTCACGTTCCTCCACTGAAGCAGAATACAGGGCAATGGCTTCCTTAGCTGCTGAGATTACGTGGATTTCATTCCTTCTTCGTGACATTGTTATCTCTCTAACTCAACCTACTCTACTGCATTGTGATAATTTGTCGGTTGTTCACTTAACTACGAATCCATCATTTCACAAAAGGTCAAAACACATTGAACTTGATTATCATTTCATTCGTGAAAAGGTTGCATTAGGCTCAATAATTACCAAACACATCTCATCATCCTTATAAATTGCTGATATTTTTACCAAGTCATTAAACAGGGTACAATTCACTAAACTACGATACAACCTCGGCCTTGGGGTACCCCCTGGCACGAGTTTGAGGGGGGATGTACAATACACAGCTAACACGGACTGGACAACCAAGCAAACCAATCCAACATCTACAAGCCATCTCACCAGCACCAGAACAGAAGCTAACAAAGACTGGACAGTCAAGCACACTACTGCAAGCCGTCTCACCAGCACTAGAACAGACTCTCCTAAACCAAGAAAGAGGCCCATGACAAAGCCTTCTGACGTCTCCTCATCTCAGCCCATAACAGTCATCAGGAACAACACTTCAGACGAAAAAAGAAGCCTCACCAACGCCTTGAAGCACCATGCCATCACGCTGCAGAACCGTTACTCTGCATTGCAGAGTACCCTGTCCTGAATTATTCCCCTGTTGTCCTTGCTCTGTCATTTTCTGATTGTAGCCGTTAGAACATTTCTATAAATCAAGCAGCAATGTAAAGAACAAGTTAAGGTGAATGAAAATCATCCTTTGTTTATCTTGTCTCTCCTGGCTTTAGAAAGCACAGGGAGACGAGAGCACAGCCGACGGTGAGGAGGGAGACGAGAGCACGGTGAGACGAGAGCATGGTGAGAGAGAGCACAGGGAGACGAGCGGGAGGCGGTAGAAGGAAAAAAATTACATAAAAACTTTAGGTTAAATGGCATAAATGTAATTAACTCAATATATATGGTTAATTATATATATCTATATATATATATACTCGGGTACCCGCGGGTACCCGTTTCAGTTATTTTGTAACCCGAACCCGAACCCGCGGGTAATGAAATTTCATTACCCGAACCCGAACCCGCGGGTTCGAGTAATTTTACGCGGGTTCGGGACGGATTTCGGATCGGGACGGGTTTTCCGGGTAATTTGCCCAGTCCTAATATGCAGTATTGTATTACCATTGATTTCATCAATATACGATAACTTAATATTGATTATGAATGAATATGAACCTTGATAATATTATAAATAAGCTAAAATAATCATATTCTAAAAGATTTTAAGTAACATTCAAAATAAAAATCACAAAAAAAATTTAAAAAAAATTTAAAAAATTAATTTATTTAAAACCTTGTGCATCGCAAGGGTCTCAAACCTAGTTTTAATAATAAATTACATATGTTATAATTAGGATTAGCCATTTCCAATTTTAGTTTCCTTTTCGTTTTGAGTACAAATGGATTATTCAAGTATTAATAAATAATAACCATTTAATAATGGAATTTAAATTGATTCAATCGATATAATGATTCAATTTAGTTACTATTATAACTCAAACTTAATTAATTTGGTTATATTGGTTATATGTAGGGCTATCGAACTGCCGACCTAACTTGAGGTAGCAGTAAGCCCGCAAGAAACAGGCTTGAAGCGGCCGTCCCAAAAATTTCACGGGTCAATTCGACCTGAGCCAGCATTACGTCCGCAAGAAACAAGCATGGATCGGGTTGCCCAGAAAGTTCACGGGTCGACCCCGAACTAACAATAATCCCGTAAGAAACGAGCTTGAACTCGCTCGTCCCAAAATTTCACAGACTTAAAAACTCTCGGTTCGAGCTTGACCTATTGGGTTTTGTACGGGCTCAAGTTGACCCGTGAGCTTGATCCTACCAAGAACTTCTCGTGCTCTTGCCCTAAGCCTTCTCTTCCTACTTTATCTTCACCGGTTTCTATTTTGTCTTCGTCGATTCATCTCGCTCTGAGCTTGATCCTATGTTGTCTTTGCCAATTCCTCTCGCCTTCTCTCTCGCGAACGAGATAGATCGACGAAGACAAATACGAAGATGAAGAGGAGAAGCAAATCAGTGAAGACAAAATAGAAAATATAGAACAAAAAACGCATATGAAACACGAATGCAGAACACATACGAAGACTG
Source organism: Gynandropsis gynandra (assembly GCA_036759665.1). Classification (NCBI taxonomy): domain Eukaryota; kingdom Viridiplantae; phylum Streptophyta; class Magnoliopsida; order Brassicales; family Cleomaceae; genus Gynandropsis; species Gynandropsis gynandra. The sequence goes on along the minus strand of CM071867.1, from coordinate 3,422,155 downwards.
AAAAACATAACAAGTATGAAGACTCAAAAGACCTAGTTTTATAAAAAAAAATTGCTCGCGGGCCGGCCTGAATGTTCCGAGGGCAAAATAATTTTCGATCTTTAGGCCTGGTTCCCAACAAGCTTAATTTTTTAGGCTCAAACATGATTCTTATCGATCGGGCTTCGAGCCGACTCGTTCGTCCGGACTGATTTTTGACACCCTAATAATATCAATGATTTATTTTACTAAAATAAATCATAATATTCAAAAGCTATTAAGTTTTTTTTTCTAAGTTTTTAAGATCTTTTGTAATAATAACTAAACGTTCATTGTAATTTTTCATAATAATTGAAATCTAATAGATTTTGTTTTAATTATAAAATAGAACCAAATTGACCATTTCTAATTACAATTCCTTATAGATATTGTATCAAAACAAGAAAAATGATCAAATTTTTTCATTAAAAAAGTACAAGATAAACAAAATGATTAAACTCTGGAGTCCCAATAAGCAGAGTCAAGTTTCAGAGGGTAAAGATCATCCGCCACAGAAGAAGTGGAAGTGAATGGTTCAATGGTGGAGGATGTGTTGCTATGAACCGTTTGGCTTATATCTTCCTCTATCACCTTATAATGTTTCTTTCTCTCTTTCACGCTCTCCTCCTCCTCCTCGTATTCATCGTTAAGCTTTTGAATCTCCACCGGCATACGACCCTCGAGCATGCTCACCACCGTCGACATGGATGGCCGCTCCATGGCAACTTGGCTCGTGCATAGAATAGCCACATTGATCATTACCATCACTTCTTCTTCGTTGTATTCTCTCCCTAATCTTGGATCCACCATTTCTAACAGATTGTTACTTTTCTTCAAAACGTGCAACTGTGGAAATCACAATGATGGAAATTACCAGTTGTATATCATTTCTTCCAAACGTTATTGGCGAAAACATACAATTTTCCTATGTTATATTGTTTCATATCGACTAATCAAGGAACAGCAATTCATATATATATATATATATATATATATAGTATTAGATGATCCTAAACTAACTACATTGACTTAGACCCAAACACATTTAACATGTTAGGTTCTTACCCAATCAAGAAGGTAATCATTCTGTAAACGTGAGCTCGCATTGGTCCTCCCACTTACGATCTCCAAAGCCACGACTCCGAAGCTGTAAACGTCGGCTTTGTCAGACAAATGGCCTCTCATGGCATACTCTGGAGCCATGTATCCACTGCAAAGTCCAAAGAATGAAGGTGTGTTACAAATCGGTTAGCACATGAATCATAGATTACTATTTATGGTACTGGACAATCTTGTAACTAGCTTTTAGATTGAATTAGTCCCAAAATCATGTTTGGCATACCCAAAATCAAAGAGAAAAAATCCCGTCTTAATGTTAATTAACTTACAAGATTACAACGATTCGAGTATTACAGCGTTTCAGGTGCTGATATAAATCACAAACCTATAGATATATGATATTGGATAAACGTATATCTCTCTTTTGGATTTGATTAAACCTAAATCCATATTTGGCATACCCAAAAATGAAAGCTAACAATCTCGTCTTAATGTTGGTTAACTTACAAGATTTCAACCATTCGGTGCTGATATGAATCATAGACTACTATATATGATATTTGCTATATCTTTTAGATTGAATTAGACCCAAATCTATATTTGGTATTATCAAAATGAAAGAAAACAATCTCATCTTAATGTTGGTTAACTTACAAGGTTCCAGCGACCCGGGTGCTGATATGGGTGTTGTCGTCCTCATCAAGCTTGGCGAGACCGAAATCTGATATCTTTGGATTCAGATTGTTGTCTAGCAAGACGTTGGTGGCTTTGATGTCTCTATGAACAATCTTGAGTCTTGATTCTTCGTGGAGATACGCAAGGCCTCTTGCGATCCCAACACAAATCTTTTGTCTCGTTGGCCAGTCTAGTTTCAACTGAGTTGCTTCGGGACCTTTACAGTGTAGAGATCAAAGTAACCTTCGTTAAACAAAAGCGAATTCTGGGTTGCACAGTTCAAGTTGAATGTTTTGATGACTAACCAAAGAGTGCTCGAGCGAGACTGTTGTTTTCTAAATACTCATACACTAGTAAGAGTTGATCTCCTTCAACGCAACACCCGTATAGTTTAACCAAATTAGGGTGTTGCAGAGCTGAAATCATACCGATCTCATTCAAGAATTCTCTGTTTCCTTGCTTTGATTTTGCAGATAGTTGCTTTACCGCGATTACGGTTCCATCTGGTAAATGTCCCTGCCATGATCATATTGTACAAAGTTCATATCAATCTCTTAGTTCTTTCTTTCTCATATATGTATAATGCGTTTCGTTCTAACCTTGTATACTGGGCCGAAACCGCCTTCTCCAATCTTGTTTGATGGATCAAAGTTAGATGTGGCAGCTTTGATTTGCCATAATGAGAAGGCGTTAATTTTGAAATCGAGGCTCCTAAAGTCTGAGAGAAAAAACACGTTTATGTAAGAAACATATACAGATATACACTGTCAATTCAATTGATGAATGCAGCTTGAGTACTACCTCGTTCCATTTGGCTCTTGGGTCTTAGATTGCCTCTCCACCAGAGTATGCCACTGATAAACAACCCGACGAGTATTATTGAAGCAATTACTATCCCAACAACTACACCAGTAGTAATCTTTCCACCAGTTTCTTCGTTTGGTCGTTGGAAATCTATTGAAAAACGTTATATCAGCACGAAGGAATCTTGAATGTTTTTGTTTTAATTTCGATACGAACTAGTTTACCCAAAGGATCTACGGATATAGCTGATATTAGAGGACCGTAAACGCCTTTGGTAGGCATGCTTGTAGTCCCTTTCCCGGCCCAGTAAAATCGTATCTCCAATGTGCCATTAGTTACCGCAACAGTAAAATTCTCCACGACAGCCTTTCCAGCACCTCCTGCCGCATCTACAATGTTGAAATCCTCTTTCACAGGCTTCCCCTACACATTCTCATCAGAACAACATCAGATTCATGTATATATGATATATATATATATATATATATATATAAGCCACAGATTTTCATTAGTCACGGATTAACAAAAATCAGAAAGAACATTAGAGAGTAACAAAATAAGAGAATCATAATTCTCTAAGATCTGACCACGTCAAGCATAGACAGCGAAATCAATCTCGGTGTGGACTACTGCAACTTGGAACTACAACACATCCGTTTTTAGTGTCCCTAAAGATTAGTCGATTCATCTTTGTTAAATATGGGCTTGGGACAAACTAATTCCAAAAGCTAAATCAAGAGATTAGAGTTGCCCAGTACCATATATATATATATATATATGTGAGTCCAAAGTTCATGTCTTAGCCAATATGGGACAACTTATCATAACATTACCCTCATGTCCAGAGTCGGTCTTGGAGTGTGGACATTCCAATCGGGAGTCCAACATTGGTATATTCAAATCGGGACGAATCAGACTCTGATACCATGTTAAATATGGGCTTGGGTCCAAAAGCTAACTCAATAGATTAGGATTGCCCAGTAAGATATATAATCTTGGTGTTTAGTTTTGTGAAAACTAAAACCCATAAACCGAAATCTCAAAACAGACTAAAACTATATTTGGGTTGTAATAAAAGGTTTCAGTCACCTACAATGCAACCCTACATAAATAAGGTGAAGTACCTGAAGGTATATGTCAAAGAATCGTCTGCCCAAGCTGCTAAAACTTTTATCATTTGTGAACATGATCTCAGCAAAATGGAGTTTAACCGTGTAATTTCCATTTTTAAGACAGAATGCATAGTAAGTGAGCGAAATGGCAGAAAGACGGGCTTGCGTATATAACTGCGAGTCTGTCATATTAAGTTGTGATGAATTTCTCCAAGTAATTGCTCGATTGGAGGGACGCTCATCATTCAAGAAGTGTCCTGTGTTGCTTGAGACCCAACCGTTATTACTGTCGTAGAAAGATGCAACCGTTGTATCTTTGTTATCAGCGTCATATTTAATCTTGTTGATTGTCACTTCATCGCCACCACAATTTATACGGGGTCCGTAGAAAGCTGGAAGAACATAAAATCAGACATGAATGTATGTGTGCATATATACAAGGTTACATCGACTTACTTTTGGGACAATCATAGCTTCTCAGACATGAAATTCCTTGGCTGTTCGAAGCAAAAATATGATTAAATCTTTACGTGGATGTAACTGGAAATGTAAATGATGATGATGATAAGAAAGAAACTCACGAGTTAATTGCCTTTGAAGAGCTTGAAAACAAGTTCCTACAAGACATAAAAGGAACAAGAAACTTTAAACTCCGTGAAAAATCCGAGACATTGAATTTCAGAAATGAATTATCATTCTCACAAGTTATTGTGTCGACATTTTGCAGTTGATGGATCTTCAGCAAAATTGTTATAACTAAGATCACTGCAAAAACAAAGTTTAGTTAGTAATCACATTAACATAAGTTGGATCAGTAGAGGAAACTTACATGTTTTGTCCTCTATCCAATATCCAACTCGGGATTGTCCCATTTAGCATATTGTGCGTAAAATATCTGCAAGAACGCGGGAATCCCACGTTTTCAACGCGACTTTTCAACGCTTGATATAATTTCAATCAATACCAATTTTTCATAAAAGAAGAGAATGTTATCTTACATGTAACCCACATGTTGGAGAAGGTTATAACTTTGTGGGATTGGTCCACTTAGTTTATTAAAGCTAAGATCTCTGCAAAAGAATTTTCATGTTAGGAGTTTCTATATTTTTTGAATTTCTTTTCATCCTTCTACGAAAAAATGATGTTTTGCAGAAGAAAAGAGAAATACTAACAAGACTTGTAAAACTTGTAACTCTCCAAAATATAGCGGTAGTTCTCCAATAAGATTGCAGTTCCTCATAATCCTGAACGGTCAACGAATTAGCAAATTCTTTCTTACGACTGTCAAATATGGGTTGGGTCTAACTAATCCCAAAAGCTAGTTCAAGAGTTTAGGATTGCCTAGTACCATATATATGAGTCCAAAATTCATGTCCTAGCCGATGTGGGACAACTTATCATAACAACAAGTAGTGTATAAATATTCCAAAACTCACACTATCTTTAAGCCTTTCATGCTTCCCAATTGCGGAATGGGTGACTCCGGTCCACCTAAATCACTGATTCTCCTGTGATTTCAGGTTTCATAGAGAATTTGTGATGTTTAAATATGGTTTTGGACTTAAATAAACCCAAAAGCTAGCTTAATAGTTTAGCGTTGTATAAGAGTGCTCAAATGAACAAGCCATGACGAAATCCGTGGAACATGGCAGTAATAGATCTTGTGTCGAATGGCATACTTACAGCTCAGTTAACATTGTGAGATGACCAATGGTGTCGAAAATCGGTCCAACCAGACCACTTCCCTGAATAAACCTGAGGCAAAACATTTGAACCACATTCAGTAATAAAGCTATATGCCATGGAAAGAACATCTACCATGAGGCTCTTACAATTTATCAAGTCCTGTCCAATCCTTGATAAAATCTGGCAATGGTCCAGTAAAATGGTTGTCGCCGATAAGACTATTTCACAATTAAACAAGATATTAGAAACTCGATAAAAATTTCATAGAATCTTGGTATGGATCAAAGAACAACACTAGAAGTTTTACAATTCTTTCATTGCTGTAAGTTTGGCGAAAGTTGTTGGAATTTCCCCGCTGAAATAGTTCGAGCTAAGTAATCTAACAACAAAAACAAATATGAAATGTAGTTTCGAACACCATAAGCACAAGATTTATCTCAAAAGCTTCGAAGCAGAACGTATACAAATAACTCTTACAATCTCTGAATGTTTGATAAATTCCCTAGCTCTGGAGGTAGTTTCCCGGAAAACTGATTGTTTTCCAACACACTAAAACAATACAAAACAAGGCCGAATCAAAGCATAAACTAAAACATAACATTCGTAACAGATTGAAGAATAAAGGAAACAATGAAATAGATCTCAAAATTGACAAATAGATTCATATCTTATTAAACTCAAAAGCTAGCTAAAGAGTTATAAAGCCATATATATAATGTATCCATATTTTAACAGACGTTAGACAACACAACATACCATATTTTTACAGTCAAGCTCCCTTTTAAAACATACACATCCCAAAGAAAGATCCTGTTATGATAATTTGTTCCATATCGATTAGGACATGAACTTTGACTACTATACAGTGTTGCGATGTATTGTCCCACATCGGCTAAGGACATGGACTTTGGTCTCTTGAGCTAGTTTTTGGGATTAGTTAGGTTTAACTCATATTTGACATGGTATCGGAGCCAGATTCGTGATGATTTGAGTATACCGACGTTGGGTAGTGTTGTGATGTATTGTCCATATCGACTAAGGACATAAACCTTGGTCTCATATATACGATGTTGGCAACCCTAAAACATATTACTAACTTTTGGGAGTAGTTAAATCCAAACATATTTGACATATGATACTGGATAGTCTGAACTCTTGTCCTACTTTTTTGGATTAGTTAAGCCAAAAGCTATATTTGACAGATCCAACTTCTGAGATTAGCACGAACATACCTTTGTACCATAACAAATGGATTTAGACCTAATTCAACATAAAAACTAGTTCATGAATATAGCACAACACACAATAAAAACTAATACTCACAAACTGTGAAGAGTGGAGATGTTTCCTATCTCTTTAGGGATTGGGCCCGTTAATCGATTTCCAAGGAGGGAACTGCATTTTGCATCAACAACATCACAACAATTTGCATACATTGTATATATATACTCCCACGATGCTGATTAGAACATGACATGATACATAAAGATTCTGTAAAATACGGAGAAGATGTGAATACATACACATTAACAAGTGGTAATTTGCCCCATTCAGGAGGGATTGAACCGTTGAGATAGTTTCTTGAGAGATCACTGCAGTGAAAAAGTGATCGTTTTGTTGTTTTACAAAGTTAAGGGTAGATGTTGTAATATTCTAAACTTTATAGGGGTAAAAGTGGAAGTTCCAGTTTACATTTGTCGCAGGAATGGAAGCCCGACCATCTCTGCCGGAAGTATCCCTTGCAGATTCTGTGCTTTCAGTTCTCTGTTCCAAAAACAAATAGAAAAAAAAATGAGTTTTTTCAAGAGCCTATGCCTATTATATTAAAAGCCCAGGCCCATCATATATGTGTTGCCGAATATTTTAAAAAATATTATAATATAACTTTAAGTTAGTGTTTTATTATATAATAAAAAGATTGATTAACTTTACAATTATATATGAATTATTATTTTTCGGTTCGGTTTGAATATATTTAAATTATCCGATTGGATATGAATATATAATATCCGTTGGATTCGGTTCGGTCGGATAATAACCGAAAAATATCGGTTATCCGATCGACTATTAAAATATATTAACAAAAAAAAACCTAACCCTCATATTTTTCTGTCTTCACGCTATTTTTCTTTTTTTTCACGTTTTTCTTCTCTCTTCAGATTGTTCTTTTTCTTTCCCTTTAGTCTCACCTGGTGATTTCACCCACTTATCGATTTCACTCACCCATTGATACATCTTTAGAGTTAAATTTTTTTAACTCTAGTTAATGATACATTTTTAGACTTAAAAAAGTTAATAATTTTCAAAATATTATCTTTTGATATTTAATTACTTTCTTTATTTGGTTATATCTAACTTTTTTTTACAAAAGAGTGACTTCATCTTAAATTCTGAATAAACCGAACCAATATCTAAATAATGATCGAATTAATATCCAAATAATAACCGAATCAAACCGAATTAATTAGAGTTCGGTTATTTTGATTATCATTTTTTTACATATAAACGAATCGAACCATTATAAAATTGAACCGAACTGAACGGATTTAAATTTAGTTATAATATGGTTATTATTTATAGAAATCCGAATAAACCGTACCCATTGTGATCAAACCGAACCCCGAACCGAAAACCGATTTGGTCAGGCCTAATATTAACATCCGTTAAATTTGATTAAAACCATAAAAATAACTTTAAAAATTGAAAATAATAGTTTTCAACCAAAAATAAATAAAATAAATAACTTAAAACAATCTATAGTAAAAATTATATAAAATCCTAACGTTATTAGATTATTTATGTTATTAGTCAATATTAAATTTTTATAATTTTATTATATATTGTTTTAAATTGTATAATTTATTATTGAGTTGAAAATGATTAATTTTGGATTTTAAAATCGAGTTTTAGGATTTTTAATAGAGATGATTAATATTTAGTTAATAGATAGAATTTTAGTGAAATTTAAATAGTTTTGAAAAAATAGGATTAAGTTTATTCTATTAGAGGAATTTGATGGAAAATCAAAATAAAAAAATCTATTTAAAGCAAAATTTTTAGAAAAAATATAATTAAAATTAGAAATTAAGGAAAATCGGATAAATAGCAGAGTAAAAAAATTTACCACAGCAAGGGTAATAGACCCTCTGCCGACAAAATTTAAAATAAGTAAAGATAAAAAAAAAAGAGAGAGGAACGAACATGCTGATGACGTGGCAGACAGTTCCGCTGCATTCGCAAGTAACAGCGTATCTGTCGTATTTGTCTGAGTAAGGATTCCGCCATCCACCGGTCTTCAATGAGACGTCGCATGGATTCACACTGAAATTCCATTTCGTATTCTTCAACGCCTTTGCTATATTCTTCAACGCCTCTACTGCAAATATATATATTCATGTGTATCAATCACCCTTCAATATTCCCATATATATATATATATGTATAATATATTCGTAATAAACCTTAATAAAATTCTATTTGATAAACCTTGAAAAAAAATATATACGTCCGATGAGTGATACAAAATCATTAATAAATTCATAACAAAGTTGATGACTTGAAAAATAATTTGTAACAAAGTTTACAATTCGGAAAGGATAGTAAAAAAGTAAACGTGGGCGAATAATTGACCACGAATAAAAGAATACCCGTGACCTAGATTCGTCTATCGCCATGTGAGGAGATAAAGAGAGATATAACAGATCAAAAGATTAAACGAAATTAATAATATAAAATAAAAATGAAGGGTTTATACATTCTTGAAATGGTAAAGTTGAAGAAGATGTGAAGGTAGAGGAAAGGAGAGAGACGAATAAGGAAGTGAAGAGAAAGAGATTTAACATCTTCAACTACTTTGGCAATCGGATTCCTCTAAGATCTTAGAACTTTTGGGAGATTGCTTCTCTTATGTTCTTTGCGTTTAAAGATGTAAGAAATATATAAATGGATACCAATCTATATTTTTTTGTGTAATAATTTGTATATATATATAAATACAGATATTATATAAATGGATATTTCATTACAATATAATTTTGTTTGATTTTTGAAAACATTGGTTAATACTATTGTTTTTCCAACGTTTAACACAAATTTTTTAGGGCAGTAATAAGCGTCTGTACTTGTAATCTCTTTCTTTGTTTCTTTTTTCCAAAGGAGATGTGATTGTATTTAAAGCAAGGGGCCCTGACCCGACAAATAATTTATTGGTGCTTCATGGATATCGTGGGTAGACCAAGAAAAGTCTTTGGACGCCATGCACAAAATTGTTAGATAATAACAAATAAAAATTAAATTTGATTAAAAAGAACTGTTATTTTATCAATTTTGTGCATGGTGTCCAATCAAAATACTTTTTTTCTATCAACAAATAAAACTTTTGATTTTTTTGAATTCATGTTTTATTGATCTTTTATGACAATAACACCATTCTCACCGCATATAGATAGAATTGGACGTTGGAAAAAAAGATTTTGATGCCTCCAGACAACCGCCAGACCGGTTTAAAATATAAAATATATTTGTAATTCTATTGGTGTTTCAATTTTATTCTCTTTAAAAAAATCAACTTCAATTTTATTTTTATAATATTAATAACCCTGTATTGCTCTTGTTCTTTAAACGATCTTTAAAATTCAAACGGACTCAAGCTATTCTAGCGACTCAAGCGATCATTGCGACTCAAACGACCCTAGCGACTCAAAAGATCTTTGCGACTCAAGCGATCATTACGACTCAAACGACCCTAACGACTCAAGTGATCTTTGCGACTTAAGCGATCCTTGCGATCCAATGAATCTCTTGAGTCGAAGAGGGTCATGAGTCTCAAACGACTCTTACGATTCAAACGATCCTTGCAACTCAAGCGATCCTTACTTAAGGTGTGCAATCCGGGTTTCGGGACAGGTTCCTCGGGTTTGATCCAGTTCGGATTTCTCGGGTTATAAAAAATTGAACCCAGGGTTTGGTCCGGGTTCGAGTTCCTCGGGTTATAAAAAATTGAAAAAAAACTCATTTGGTTTTCAGGACGGGATCCTCGGGTTTCGGTTCGGTTCGGGTTGTTCGGGTTTTGAAACATTGAATCCAAAAAACCCGAATTGTATTTGGGTTATTTAGATAATTCGGGTTCTTCGGATTTTTTGGGTTATTTAAGTACGGATAATTCGGGATTTAAACGGGTTTTAAACGTGTGAGTGAGAGGGAGAGGGAGCTGTGTCATGACTCACGGTTTAGGGTTACGGTTTGTTTAGTTTTTTTTTTCTTTTTTTTCGGGTTATTCAGGTTCCTCGGGTTATCTCGAACCCGGACCGACCCGAACCCATTTGGGTTTTTGATATTGAACCCATATGAGTTTTCTATAAAACCCATATATCTCATGGGTTAGGTTATTCGGGTTGGGTCAGTCCGGGTAACCCGAAATGCCCACCCCTAATCCTTGCGATCCAATGTCTCTTGAGTTGAAGAGGGTCATGAGTCTCAATCGACTCACTGAAACTCTCTTCGACTCAAGCGACTCATTGAGACTCATGACCCTCTTCGTCTCAAGCGATTCATTGACTCACTTAGACTCTCTTTGACTCAATCGATTCACTGAGACTCTCTTCGACTCAAGCGACTCATGACCCACTTCGGTTGCAATGTAACCCTAGAAATCGATCCATTCACAGGCGCGGTGATGCTCTCTTACTTGGAACTCGATAATTGCTCTCAACTTTGAAATTATCTCTCGCTCCTCGCTCTAAACTTTGAAATCGCCTCTCGCTCTTTGCTCTTAACTTTGAAATAGGTTTCGTTTCGAAAAAACGTCAAATCGTGTGTGTTTCCACATGCAAAAAATAATGGCAAACTTTTCTTTTCTCCATTTTTTCGTTTTTTAATCCTTAAATTTTCGAAGATATACGTGAAGCAAAGAAATTCTAGGAGGGCATCCTTGATATTTCTTCCACTGACGTGTAATGATAAATTATTGAAATTTTCTATCAATAAATAAATTTTTGGTCTCAAACATGTCTTGTATCCGTATGATTGGATTAGTTCTAAATTTCAATCTAAATTATTATAATTTCATTCATTTAGATCTTGCCAATTTAATACGTGATGTCTAAAGATTAAATCATTAGTAACGAAATTATGTTATGATATATAATATATTTTTGTTTGATTTTTTATATTAAAAATTTTATTATATGAATTTAAATTTAGACTAAAAAGAGATATAATAAATTATATGCAAAATATAAAATTCTATTTTGGAGTTATAATTGAATTAATTCAGTCCGAGGCACACGTTGCCATGTTGGGGAGATCATTTTTCTTTCATTCAACAGTAATAATAACAATAATAATTTATATGCAATTGTCTGTAGTTTTTCTTTTATCTTAATTCTTTGTGTTGCCATAATAGGCAGAATTAAGGTCCAAATGTTCCACTTGGAATAATTCTAATTATTATTTTATCACACTATAGAGATATATATTTATTTCAACACATCTATTAAACTTTTTGCAGTTGAATTGGTCATGCCCATATTAATTGTTAATATACAATGCATATGGAATTTTTAATTAACTTTTTTCCTATAAGAAAATTCTAAAATCATATTAATTAAGAACATACAATGCATATGGAATTTTTATATGTTGAATAATGATCTTTCTAGTATTAGGTAATTTCAATGACATGTATGGTTTAAATGTTATTATATAGGTTAGACAAAATAACATAATGCTCGTGTTTTTAATATTTTTCAATCATATAATGAAAATTTTATTTATTACAAATAATCATATTATGAGATGGGTAAATGATATCAATGATATATGATGAATATAATTTTACAAAAAGATGGTTAATAGGATAGAATTAAAAAAACGGAGTTAAAAAATATCATATGTAATTTATGCAGTTAAATAGTAAAATTTAGTAAAAACAAATTTTAATAAATTTCTTTCGTGTAATATGTGAACGAAAAAAAAATATAGGTTCTAATTTTAAAGGAAAGAAACACTTTAAAGGTTTAATGTGAAAATCTTGGGTGTAAATATTCTTGCATGGTCATGTGTTTTTTCTATATATATATATATTGTTTATATGATATTGATGCATAATAGTTTATATATTTAAATAATTACCGTTAATAAATATTAGATTTATACTATGATGAATACGATTCGTTTTTTCACATTCATCTTATAAGAAATCTGACGCTGTTATAAAGTTTAGACCCATCATACCTATAACTATGTGGATTACGTGAATTATTTTTTTTTCAAAATAATTTTAAGGTAATGTTTTGTTAAATAATATTTTTTTAAAGATACATAAACTTATTCTAAAGTGTTAGAATTATATATGAGTTCATTTTTTTCTTTTGTTTTTATATATAAACTATAATATTACTTACAAATAATACACACTACGATATCTATCACTACAAGAAAATGATCATTTCCGGACAGAATTTGCAGACTGAAAGAGTCGTCCTTAAATTTAGGGATGGATTAGGGACGACTTAAGGACGGGAAAATAAATTCATCCTTAATCCGTCCGCAAATTTGCAGACCGAAGTGTAGTCCTTAAGTCGTCCGTGATTGCAGACGGATTTGGGACCGCTTTCAAGGACGTCTACAATTTGCGGACGACAATACCATCTGTCCGCAAATTTTGGGACGTATTCGGGACGGTTCGTTGGGAAATATTTGTCTCAGTCCGTAATCCCTCCTTAATCGGTCCAGGAATTATCTATTTAACCTCTCCTCATTCCATTCGTTTCTCACACACAATTCTCATATATTTCTCTACATATCTTGTTATCGTTTCTGATTATAATGACATCATCATCGAAATCGAATATTTTCGTTTCTAGACAGTGGATATATAGAAGAATTGATTCGGAAACTCAAGGTGTATTAAAGGAGTTTATAGAAGGCGTTACACAATTTATGACGATGGCGACAAATCAACAAGTTTATAGAGAAACTGGTAAGTTGGTTTGTCCATGCGTCAAATGCAAAAATAAAAAATTCGTTAATGAGAGAACCATTTGGAATCATCTTTATTTAAGATGGTTTACTCCAAATTATTTTATTTGGTTATCTCATTGAGAGAATTTTGGACCACGACCTAGTAATGTTGTGGAAAATTTTAGTAGGGGTATTGTACATCATGAAGTGTCTGAGACTTCTCAAGATGTAGAAATAAACCCTTATGTAGAAATGGTGCAAAATGTATTCGTTGAAAGAAACATAGATGAAAATATTGAAGAAGATCCGAATGCAGAAGCGAAAAGTTTTTTTGAAATGTTAGAAAGTGCTAGGCATCCACTTTATGATGGCTGTAGAAGTGGTCTTTCACGGTTGTCTCTATCTGCACGGTTGATGAATTTGAAGACTGAAATAATCTTTATGAGAATTGCATGAATTCTATATCGCAATTAGTAAGAGATTATTTGCCTAAAGATAATAATGCAGTTGAGACATATTATGAAACAAAGAAGATGATGAGATCATAGAGTTTCTTGTCATATCAAAATATTGATGTTTGCCAAGACAACTGTATGATTTTTGGAAAGAAACTTCGGATTTGAGTAATTGTCGATTTTGTGAAAAAGATCGGTTTTATTTGACATGGAATGGAAAATCAGTTCCGTTTCGTCGTATGTGGTATTTACCAATTAAAAATATGATAAAAAGATTGTATCAATCTGAGAAGATCGCAAGCGACATGAGATGGCATGCTAATCATTCAAGTTGTGACAGAGAAATGTGTCATCCCTCAGATAGTGAGGCGTGGAAACACTTTAACAAGGTATATCCTGATTTTATAGCTGAGAGTCGAAACGTTTATTTAGGCTTTACACTGATGGTTTTAATCCATTCGGGATGTCTTAGAGAAATTATTCGGTGTGGTCAGTTATTATGACACCGTATAATTTACAACCAGATATGTGCATGAAGCGTGAGTTTTTGTTCTTAACAATATTGATTCCCGGGCCTACTCATCTGAAAAGAAGTTTGGATATATTTCTTCAACCACTGATTGAAGAATTGAAAGAATTATGGAACGGAGTTCCAACGTACGACATTTCGAGATGACATAATTTTATATTACGAGGTGCTCTTATGTGGACAATAAGTGATTTTCCAGCTTATGGTATGCTATTTGGATGGATAACGTATGGTCGATTGGCTTGTTCCTCCTCATAATACATTACGACGCAACAAGAGGAATTTCAAAAGGAATATAGTTGTGCGGAAATCTCCTCCTCCAGTTTTGACCAGCGAAGAGATTTTGTATGAACGAATTCTTGCTCTGGGTATTCCTAGGAGTATAGATTGCGGAGGGAACAATCATCCGAGAATTGATGGTTATGGAATTACCCATATTTGGAACAAGAAGATCATATTTTGGGATTTGCCGTATTGGAAAAATCTGAAGCTTCGCCACAATCTTGATGTCATGCACATAGAGAAATTTTTTTTCGATAATATCATCAACACGGTACTGAATGTCACAGGAAAAACAAAGTACAACATTAAATCATAGAAGGATTTAGAAGAGTATTGCTCACGGAAGGAGTTACATATAAGTGACGACGGTAAAGCTCAAATTTCGATATTCAGATTGTTAAATGATGAGAAATATAAATTGTTGAAATGGTTGAAAGAAGATGTGAAATGCCTAAGAAACGTATATTAAGTTTATGGTGGATGAGTAGGTATGTAGATAAGATGTTCGATGAAATGCCTAAGAAACGATATTAAGTTATGTAGATAAGATGTTTGATGAAATGCATATAGGGATGTTAATTTCAAGCCCGGCCCGAAACCCGACCCGAACCCGGCCCGAAAAATTACGGGTTTGGGCCGAAAATTATAGGCCCGTTTTCAATCGGGCCGGGTTCGGGCTTGGGAAAATTTTGGCTCGCAAAATTCGGGCCGGACCGGGCTCGGCCCGTAGGCTGCCCGAGCCCGGAAATGGCCCGCACCCCTAACCCTAATGCTCTCTCCTCCCTCAGTCTAAAAAGCTCTCTCCCTCCCCCTACCTCCTCGTAGGGGTGCGATACGGGCCGGCCCGAACCCGGCGGCCCGAACCCGGCCCGAGCCCGAAAAAAGCCCTAATTTTTTCGGGTCGGGCTGGCCCGGCCCGAATATGGTCGGGCCTAGAATATACGGCCCGAAACCCGGCCCAACGGGCTTTGGATGGGCTCGGGCCGGGCTTCGGGCTTAAAGAGATAAAAAAACAAAAAAAATTAAACAAGTCTAAAACGCTAAATTAATTCATATGAATCCAAATTTCACGTCAACAAAGTTCAAAACGCTAAACAAATCAATAGAAGTCAACTAGTTTAAAACAAACATCAACAAAGATTAAAAAATATTCCATATAAGTCCATAAATGAAAAACAAAATTAACTTGAAGCTCTTGCTCTTCCGATTTCACCATTTGAATTTCTCTCGGAAATTACTACAAAACAAAAAAAAAAACATGATCAACCTTTTTTGTCCTCAATTTCATCTCATGATCAATAATCATATCTCGCACATTACCAGACTTAGATTTCGGCCTAGATTTACAATCTTTAACATGACGATTCAAATGTGATGTTCCTTGAGTACTACCAGCTGTTAACACTTTCCCACAATAGTTGCAACTTGCCGAAACTTTGTTAATTCGAGTCATATGTTGCCAAACAATAGATGATTTTCGTTTTTTACCTTTCGGTTGTGACGATTGCTCTTCATCTTCAGGTGCTGATAAACCACCAGCAAATTCTTCCTCTTGCATTTCATTCTCAAGTTCATCAGCAGATGCCATTTCTATTTCTACAAACAAATTTCAACGGAAAAATATACATCAAATTACAATTCATATAGAACAAACATATTTTTGATACAATCTCAGATCTACAATCGTATTTTTGAGAAACAAAAAGCTAAACAAAACTAAAAAACAAAAAGCTAAGTAAAACTAAAAGAACAAAATTACAGAAACAAAAACCTAAACAAAACTAAAAAACAAATTACAGAAACAAAAACCTGCAAAACTACATAGCAAATCTAAGCAAAACTCAGATCCACTTCATCTTCAAACAGACCTATTTTATCCTTCATCTTCAAACAACGACGGACGCGTGAACGGCGGACGC
>CM071867.1:3365300-3393199 GCA_036759665.1 Gynandropsis gynandra | reverse complement strand
TCCGAAAGAAAGGATGCAAGAGCTATGTACTCCCCACCGTTATCGGTGTAAAGATGAACAATTCTAGTGTTAAACTTGGTTTCGACAAGAGAGATTTAAAGGATAAAAGTTGCTCGAACTTGTGATTTTTGTTTGAGCGGATAAAGCCAAGAATAACGTATAAAATAATCAACAAAGAGAACATAGTATTTGAAGCCATCCGTTGAAATAACAGGAGATGTCCATACATCGGAGAAAATAAATTCAAGCGGGCGAGAAGAAACAATAGATGACTCATGAAATGAGAGTTTGTGACTCTTATTACTAAGACACGAATTGCACGGAGAAAAGAAAGAGTCGCGAACAAGAGGAATATGAACCTTGGACAAGGCTTGTTTGAGGATGGGTAGTGACGGATGTCCTAGACGTGAATGCCAAGTGGAAACGGTGGGCTTAAGGCTAGAGAAGGTGATCATCTCGTTTTCATACGTATTTCTTGAACGATTGAAGGACCGGCGCCCCCGTGGCTAGATCCTTCACCTGAAACATATGAGGAAAGAATTCAACGGAAACACCATTAGACTTGCATAAACGATGAACCGAAACCAAATTCTTGTGCATTGAAGGAACACAAAGAACACTATCAAGTAACAGTGAACGGTGCGGTAAGGATAGCGAAAAAGAACCTGTATGAGTGATGGGTTGTACGGAACCATCGGCTATGGTGACTTCTTCGCCTCCTTGATACGGACTGTGGAGTGAGAGATGCTGCAAGTCGGAAGTGATATGATGCGAAACACCACTGTCAAGAAGCCAACTTGAGGCATCATAAGTCGGATATGTCGCAACGTTGATAGCAGGCCATGGGCGTTGAGGGGGTGTCCACCGTTGTTGAGGTGGATCCGAGGAGGAGTTCATGGAGATGTGTCGGAATTGATTGCAAAACTTCGCACTGTGTCCTTGAGTTCCACAAAGTTGACATCGACCTCGATAACCTCCCGTGGAGTTCCTGTTGTTGTTGCGACCCCATTGAGAATTAGGGTTTCGGGGTTTAGGTTGGGCAGCGGGAAGGTGAGCCGTGACCGGTAGAGTAGCTGTTGGCGGAGGAAGTTCGATTGCAAGTTTTGCCTCGTGATTGATTAGCTTTTCGTGCAACTCTTCAATGGAGATGGCGGTGTCTTTTTCATTGATTACATCAACCACCGGTTTGTACTCTTCCGGCAATCCATCAAGGATTGCTTCAAGAACATCCTCGTGATCCATCGGTTTCCCGAGAAGTGATAGGGTTATATCCTTTAAACACTTGTACATATAGCCGTTTTGGCTAATCTGAAATAGTATTGCAAATTCAAAATATTCATATGGTATCAGAGCAAAAATCGTCTCACGACGAAACCCTAACCGCCCACTTCTTGTTTCTCGGCCAACCCTAGCCGCCGCATCATCACCGGTCCGGCCGCCGCAGTTAGCCCATCCTCCGCCGCTGCTCCGACGTCTCACCCCTCGGCTCAGCTGCTCCTCCGTCTCCCCACCAGCACGGATCTGCCTTACCCGTCAGAGAGAACGGACTTGAACACTCCAAGTGAGGTTGTTCGTCGGAGTGAGTTTGGTAATGCTTGACATGTTGCAGGCGAAGAGGAGTTTCTGTGGCTGTTGCGGATCAAACATGCTCACAGACTCGTTGCGATTGGAGGGCTCCGGAATGTGCGACATGAGTGCAGGACACGGCGCAGGAGGGCGAGGCGACGCTGCACGAGCGGGCGATGCGGACGGATGAGGCGATGCGGCGGGGGCGATCTGGGGGCCGAGGGGTGAGACGCCGGGGCAGCGGCGGAGGGAGGGCGGCCGGACCAGTGATGGTGCGACGGCTAGGTTTGGCTGAGAAAGAGACCGTGAGCAATTAGGGTTCGTCGTGAGACGGTTTTTGCTCTGATACCATATGAATATTTTGAATTCGCAATACAATTTCAGATTAGCCAAAACCGCTATATATACAAGTGTTTAAAGGATATAACCCTAATTACAAGAGAGAAATTACAGATATGCCCTTAATACAATAATATATTTATATCCTTCATATAAATAACATTACTGCGAAATATACAAAACTAAAATTTTTAATACAAATATAAAATATCAATAAATAAGAAAATAATCTATCATTTTTCTCGAGGGATTTGAATTTTCGCTGAATCACGTTGGCTTTTGCATATTGATGAAAATAATCCCTGAATCACTGGTTGTAAAAAAAACTAATTACTATATAATTTTGTCTCTTTAAAATAATAATAATAATTTCAACGCATTTGTATGGATTTTCTAAATTAATTGTGTACATTTGGAAAACGGGTTAAGATGATGTCGGTAGACGAATGATTGGACAAGACATGTCACATGCTTGACCCTTTGGGAAATAAAAGTCTATCTTAACCTTTTTTTCTCTCCGTTTTTCTGAAGAAAAAGATATAAAGATATTTTACTCGTTAAAAATATTATTTTACTCCATATTTTCTTTTGGGTTTTAGATCTTTTATAATTGATATATCCAAATTTTTTATTATAATTGAAAAACTAAGATCTTATTAGATTCAAAACAACCATATAAATACAAAAAAAAAACACATAGTCAATATTAGGTCGGACCAAATTAGTTTTCGGTCATTCGGTTATGACAAGTACGTGTTATTCAGATTTCTATAAATAATAACCAAATTATAACCAAATTTAAATCGGTTCGGTTCGGTTCGATTTGGTTCAATTATACGTATAAAAAAGGATAACCAAAATAAAATTTGAACTCTAATTAAATCGGTTTGGTTTGATTATTATTCGGATATTGGTTCAGTTTCTTCAAATCTAAGATGAAATCATTCTTGTGTAAGAAAAAAAGTTATATATAAAAAATAGAAAAAAGTAGAAAAAAGTAGAAAAAAATGAACATAATTAAATATCAAAGTGACTTGAAAATATTAACTTATTTAAGTCTAAAAAATTTATAATTCACTAAAACATAACTCCAAAATTTCTCCATAATTATATAGAAATACATCAGCGAAGATGGCACAAATCTGAAAAATAACCACCAAGGGATTGAAGTTTCCTTGAAGAAATCGATGGGTAAAGTGGAGGAGAAAGCCAACAGAGAAGAAAAAACACATGAAGAAAAAGCAAATGGGGACTAAGGTTTTTTTAATAATATACTTCAATAATCGTTCAGCTAACCGATGTTATTTTGTTATTACCCAAGCCGAACCAAATCCGACGGGTTTTACATATTCATACTTGATCGGATATTTTAAGTATACCCAAACCGAATCGAAATACTATAATTCAGTTCGGTTCGGTTCGGTTCGATTCGATTTTTAAAACCCGAACCATAATGTCCAACCCTAGTCAACGCAGAAACACAATATGCAGAAGAATGACACATATGTGAATAAATAAAGAAAATATATTGAGAATAATATCAACGGATTTGATGACATGAAAGATGGAGTTATGTTTCCTCAATACCCCGTTCAAATTGGAGAGTATCTATTTTGGACACACAACATATAGAGAAGGCTATCGAATTCCTTCTTCCAAATAGCTTTTGTGAAGATGTCGACCAATTTTTGGTGAGTGGTGACAATGGCGCATAAGAAGACGTGATGGCAAAGAAAATGATAGTAAACTTTAATGTGTTTTTTTCTTTTTGTGAAATAATGGATTTGCGGCAATATGGATTGTTGATTGGCTATCAGAGTGCAACTGCATCGGGAAAAGATATGGAACTCCTAAATCGGAAAGAAGAGCATAAAGCCACATAAGTTTATATGTTGTGATGATTTCTCGGTACTCTTTTTCTGATAAGGAGAGAAAAACCGTGTGTTGTTTCTTCGATTTCCAACACACATGAGATATCCGAGTTCAAAAGACCATCCAGGCAGGGATTTCTGAGTACTTTGACAACCTACCCAATCTAAATAACACTAAACAGAAAGATGTATATTAGAATCAGAATGTAACAAAATCCATTGGCCAAACTTACGTTACAAGTAGCGAACACCATGGAAAGCGACATTCCACTGTAGGGTGAGCACGTGTTAGGTACCCACCTTTTTAGTGGACTTAGACCCGACTTCAAACTCATATGAGCAATCAATTTTATACCCAAACGTGAACTTAAACTTGTGAGACACGAGTTTACGAGTCTCAGATACCCGAACAATAATTCGAGTGCCCCAAAGGATTGTAACGAATTCGTCCTTTGATACTGTTCCCAACGGATTGTAATGGATTCGTCTATTGATAACGTTACAATTATAAACGGTATAGCAACGGAAAATATCTGTTGCACCTTTTCATTGAAAGATCGTTGAAAACCGCTTTTTTTATTCCAATGGATGCTCGTTGTTATTTGCAACGGACATCCGTTGCGATTATCAACGGATGCCCGTTGGAATGTTTAGAATTTCGAGGTTATCGATGGTATCCATTGGTATTATTTTCCCAACGGATTGTAATGGATTCATCTATTGATAACGTTACAATTATAAACGGTATAGCAACGGAAAATATCTGTTGCACCTTTCCGTTGAAAGATCGTTGAAAACTGCTTTCTTTTTATTCCAATGGATGCTCGTTGTACTTTGCAACGGTCATCTGTTGCGATTATCAATGGATTCCCGTTGGAATGTTTAGAATTTTGAGGTTATCGATGGTATCCATTGGTATTATCAATGGGCATCCATTGGTATTATCAACGGTTGGTCGTTGGAAAATTCATTTTTTATTGATTAAACTCGAACCTTTTATCAGGCCATCAACACGTAATATATTTTCAAATAATATTGTCTTCTTCAAATAGAGATATATACAGGTCGAAAGAGTGGATGAATAGAATAAAAGATCATGTAACCAAGGAAGTTACTCAATAATTCTAACACGGATCGGAGCATTTCATGAGTTTTGCAGCGATGCAACCTTTGTGTCAAGAACACGGGACAATGTGGATGTTATGAATATCAAAGAAAGCTTTTTCGATAACATCATCAACATTGTTTTGAATGTGACGGGGGAAACAAAGGATAATATACAATCAAGAAAAAGTTTAAAGAAAATATGTCGAATATCTGAGTTGGAGTTACGTGATGGAAGGACATTTATCCCAATATTCAGATTGTATGGGCTAGCGAAAACCACATTATTAAGGTGGTTAAAAAAAGACATTAAATTTTCATATGAATATGCATCGAACGTTGCTCGGAATGTGGATATTGTGGGTTCGAGGCTGATCGGGTTGAAAAGTCACGATTGTCACGTTTTCAAGAATCGACACATTCCAATTGCATTTTGCTGAGCTTTTACCACGAAACGTTCATGATGTGCTATATGTTCAAGACATTTGAAAATGGATGACTTGGAATTATTGAAAAACAATATCTCTGAAGTATTATTCTCATTGGAAAAAGTTTTTCCGTTTCTTTTTTCGATGTCATGGAAAATTTTTCAATACATTTATTAGATGAGGCAATACTCGGTGGGCCAGTTCAATTCAGATGGATGTATCATTTCGAAAGGTTTTTCTTTCATCTAAAGAAAAAAACAAAAAAAATAAGCAGCGGTTGGATGATCTATTATTAAACAATACTTGTTGGACAAATGACATATTTAAACATATTTTATTTCAAAATCTTATATTCCGACGAAACAAAGACGTTCAGTAGAAGATCACATAAACTATTTATATCAATATAATTCTCAATTTGGCACGATTCTTGAGATCTTTAATTGTAGTATCAAACTTTTGTATTTTTTTTTACATCATATATTTAAGTTTCAACGGGCATCCGTTGGGAATAACAACGAAAACCCGTTGAACCTTTTAATTATGTTCGATATTTAGAAAATTTTCGAGAGTTCCTCAATTTTCAACGGGAATCCGTTGCTCACACCCCACAGATGCAAATTACAAAGGTTTAGAATGCCAACGGTTGACCATTGGTAAGTACCAACGGATGTTCGTTGGTAGTTTACAAAGGATGCATGCTGAAAAAGGTCATCATGGCTATGTTATAACTAGTACCTTGATGTTCAGTTACAACGATTATCCGTTGATATTTGCAACGGATGCCCATTGGAAGGAAGATGTACAGTCATTTACGCAGTCTGTTGCCTCGGGAACACGCCTTTCCAACAGGATTCCGTAGAAATTCCAACGGATACCCGTTGCAAACCCAACAATCATGTCACTTAATTGCATCAGTTGATATTATCTAATTATTTGATTTACACATGCAGGTTTGATGTGGATGATGTTCTAAAATACATGAATAACAAGATCATCCAAGATTCGTTACAAGATCGACTCTATTATTCCTGGCAGATGATGCCAGAAGTTATACGTCGTCGATGGTAGTGTACATTTTTCGTAAATATATTTAGTATAAAATTTAATTTTTAAATTGTTCGATACTTTTATTTATAAATTAATTTATTAAAATTTAATTTTTTTAGCGTGCATATAGATAGAGGAAGAAGGATACATCGCACATCTATGCTGCTTGGATGCACGATGTGCAAGTTCGGTTGTGTTTGATGATGAACAATACCAAACACAACTATTATAAGAAGAACACCAAACCGAAATAGGCAACATACGAGGTATTCAACCAACTCGTTCAACATTGGGATCAACTGGGATACGTACAGAAACAATGATTTTGACGACGATAATTCAGAAGTACTACCAACAAATGTGTAAATATACGTTAATGATGTAAAAATACTAATTAATTAATATTAATTTTAAATTTATAAATTGTAACTAAAAATTTATTTTTTTCAAAAAAAATTCCAAATGGCTCTTCCATCCGGCGGTCGTCCGCAAATTTGCGGACGAGACGCGGCCCGTCGTCAAAGTTTATGGACGGTAACAATATCGTCCGCAAAATTTACGAAGGGGTCGCGTCCCATCTGCAATATAAGGACGGTTGAGACACGTTTAGGGACGGATTAGGGACAGATTCGTCAGTTCCTAAATCGTAAATTTCTTGTAGTGAAGCCAAAAAATGTCGGTACGGTGAGAAGGTTCCCGGGGATGGTCTGCATCGCCATACCTCAGGATCAAAGTCATTTTCAAATAGAAAAAAGAATTGGTAAAAGTTATTTATATTATTAATTTAAATTTATTGTTATATGAAATTATTAACTGAGCATATTAGTATAATGTTACAGATGCAGAGGATGAGAAGATAACAATTCTTCTCGAGCTGGTTGTAGAAACCCACACCAAGATGAAATTCGTCGTCGGGGAAGAGATCGACGAACATGCGCTGGTCGACCCTCGGACATAATGGATTGTGAAAGCTGTGATGGAGAAGATCACACAGCAATCACAAGTCATCGGTTCAATTCACGACGATATTAGTC
The DNA here is from genome assembly GCA_036759665.1 of Gynandropsis gynandra. Lineage (NCBI taxonomy): Eukaryota > Viridiplantae > Streptophyta > Magnoliopsida > Brassicales > Cleomaceae > Gynandropsis > Gynandropsis gynandra. The sequence continues at coordinate 3,385,807 of CM071867.1, read as the reverse complement.
ATTTACAAAAGAACAAAATTTATTTTATATAATAAGATTATTGCTATTATAATTGTTTAATTACATAAAATATTTTCTAACGATATACTAACTTTAATGTGTTTTGCATTGCAGTCTGTTAAACCGTATAAGAGGTGTATATACGGTCTAGGTTCGCAACAAAAAGATATCGTTGAGGACGCCACGACAGTACTCCCTGCGGTTCAAGAGACTTACACGCAAGAACAACTCATCGAGCAGCTCATGACTACACTTCGAGCAACACAAGATAACTTTTGAGATACTCGAGTGCATATGCGTTATATGGAGAGTATCATCGAGTTGATAACCGATCGAGCGTATCAGCCATTACCACCGACGAGGGCGAGAACGCCGAGGCAAGAACCAATCATCGACTCCGATACAATCTTTTTACGAGGTTTTAGCGAGCACGAGAATGAAGATGGCGCTACGGGTTAGATGATATGCAGTAAATTAGTTTTTTTAATTTGTATAATTTATGTGTATTAAAATTTTATAAAAAATTTTGTTTTTTAAGTTTTTTAAAATTGTTTTTGTTAGTTTCTCAACGGACGCTCGTTGAAAATTTTCAACATTTTCAACAGGCATCCGTTGGATTATTTTAAATTTCCGTCATCTTCTTTTCCGACGGGAATCTGTTGAACTATTTTAAATTCCCGCCATTTTTATTTTCCAACGGTCGTTCAAGGGAGATCCATTGCATTCTGTCAGCGGGAAACCATTGCATTGTGGCAAAGGGCATTCGTTGCAATATTTCAACGAATATATTTAATGCACTCCATTGATAGTTATCAACGGATATTATTCGTTGCACTACTGTTGCAAATCACAATGGATGTAGATTTTCAACAATCGATTCTCAAAAATCCTAAATCCATTGAAATGCATTGAAAATGACATTTTCCACCGGAAATATAGTCATTTCCAACGGATATGTCCGTTGAAAATTACTTGTTTTTTTTTTGTAGTGAAAGCATATTTCATTTGAGCCCCGTTTGAGCCCCGTTGGGGTTTCCATTACTCCATGCTCCACAAAGTCTCTAGAAGCTTTGCTTTCGTTATCCAACAACTGGGCATCGAGCTTCATAACGTCGTAGCGCGGGTGTATAACACGAACAACAGAAGCAATTCTAATCCAAAATCGTGATATCACACCCAGATGCAAGCTCCATTTTTCTGTCTTCTTTTATCTTATTATTCTTCCCCCATCCTCCTTCTCATCCTTCCTCTCACCGCATATCTCTCCTCCTCATCCTCTCTTTCTTCTCTCTTTTCCCTCTTCCTTCTCTCCTCTTCGTATCTTTCTTCTCTCTTTTCCCTCTTCCTTCTCTTCATTTTTTTCTTCTCTCTTCTTCCTCTCATTGTCTTCTTTTTTGTTCGCTTTACTTCCTCTTCATCTTCAATTAAAATTTATAATATCAAATTTCATTTATTTTTTCTCAAAAATTCAAATTAAGGACAGATTAAGACAATTCGTCCAATATTTTTTATATCTCTAATTTGCACGTAAAGGTTACATGAATTAAAAAAATAAAACATATATCCCTAATCTATTTGGAATTAAAGACATATTATACATAGTCCAAAAATGCTTTTCAAATAAAAATAAAAAATTATTCTTAATCAGTCAAAAATTAGGGACATATTTTTTATTCATTTAGACTTTAAAAACTAAAAATTAAAAGACTGAAAATTTAAGTAATTAAAAAAAATCCGTTCAAAGTTAAAGACAAATATCTTTAGTAGTGAGATTTTTTTTGAAAAAAAAAATAAAAAGTAAAAAGTAAAAAAAATGTCTTTAATCTATCCAAAATTAGATACCATTTTTTTTTATTTTTAGAATTTTTTCGAAAAAAAATTATCTTTAATCCATCTGAAAATTAGTTACGGATTTTAATTCAATTGAGTGTTTTTGGAATAAAAAATAATCCTAAGAGTTATCTTTTTAGCAATTTTGGACTAAAATATAAATATAATATATTGTTTTTAATTGAGTGTATCCTTTTTCGACTAAACATGTTTTATATTGATATAAGGTGCTATCTACATTATAGTTAATTTTTTAAAACAAATTACAATGAACATATTTATTGTTAGGGGTAAAGAACAAATATACTAAGTTTGATTGTTTAATAAAGCTGCAAATTTAATATCCATTCTAGTTCTGCATTTTCCATATTTAATAGCTTTAGAATAAATTTGTGGTTTGAATTTTTGGTAGTGATATTAAGGTTAAATATTTTATGTTATAGATTAAGTTTATGATAAAAAAAAAAGACATGAGAAATATGGTAGGAATGTTAATACAGTATGACGACAAATTTGTTGATACTCTGGTAGATAACGTGGTTGTTTGTGTTTTCATCTATGCCTATATGAAAAAAATGAAGATGATAAATGGTATAGGAACAAAAACTAAAATGTAATAAGCGAGAAGATAAAGAAAATAACATAATTTTTAAAAGTGTTGTGAAAGAGAAGTATGGTTTCATGATATATTTTTGGAAATTAAAATTTGATTAGTTTTTAAATTAAAAACTTTATACCTTTTACATTAATAGGATATCCTAAGAAAACAACTTAATTATATTTAAAAATAGAACTATTTTTTTAATAAGTGAAAACATAACGAAGACCTAAAAAAATCAAAGTGGTAGATTATTATTTAGAAGTTTAAAATGAGAGTTATTATCAAGATTAATATTCGATATTCTATTGGTTATTAAAAACAGAAACACACTGATAACACAAGGAATATTAGATTGAAAAAATATAATTTTAGAAATATTTAATAGATATTGATGTTTTTTTACAACTGAATTTTGTTAAGAAATATATACACATCAATGATAATGAAAAATAATTTTAGGTGTTAAGAATTTAATAAGTTGGTTCTGATGCATCGTAACGATGGATTTCAATTAAATAAAAAATTTTGAGTTTCAATTAAATTTAAAAAGTGAAAAATATGACAAACTTCATGATTAATTTTGAAAAAATAATTTCAATTGGCTCTAGAGCAATTATAAACCAATGTCAAAAAAAATATTTATAGTCCTTTACATAATATATATAAAAAGGTCCCACATATCTAAATGAATTAGATTAAAAACATTCAGTCTTGTTATTATATGAAATGAAAATGAGACACATCTATTTAGCTTGAGCACAAACAATTTACCGAGAGGTGAAATACAAAGAAGATAGTGAAATAAAATTTTTATCGGAAGAAATTTTGACTTTAATATTAAATGTATGAAAAAGTAACATGTAGAATAAATAATGTGGATTGATCCAAGAAATATAAATTGTTGATAAAATTACCATTTCCAATCATCAAAGTCTCAATGGAATCTTGATTAGTATAATACATGAAGATAAAAGTAAAGAAGATGTGAAGGTTGGAGTCTTAATTAGAGCACTAACACAAATCATATAGGTTTTTTCTTTCTTTTCATGCTGCCACGTCAGCAGACGAGGAAAAAATCTCTATATAACCCACGCGTAATTCTTATCTTCTCATCTTTTACGTGTAATTAATTGTTTTGAATTGTTTTAGAAGGCAGCTGTCGGTTGGAATATAAAAGGATGGAGTGATAGTGATACAGAGAAAAGAATGTACCTAGCAACTGAAGGAATTAGAGGAAGATCATCTCCATCGTCAACCTATCAAAAGCCATCGTAAGTTTCTTTTCTTCACCATAGCCTCCTCTCACCTCCTATTTTTTGTTTGATTAGAATCGGCGGGTTCCGAAATCATATGGAATCTCGATTCCATATTTCGTGAAGAGGGGTTGGCGAGAGTAGACAGAGAGCAGCGGCGAGCGGCATGAGGGGTTACGAAGGCGACTAAACTGGTGCGCGATAGGTCTGTTGACAGAGTACCGAAATAATATTTTTTTAATATATGTATTGTATAATCATATATATAACTTTTCTCGAACGGAGCGTTTCCTAAGGATTTGATTCCTCCTCCGTCGGTGTTTCAGAGAAAGCATCCTTCTCTATATCAGTTTCAGACGGTAAAAGAATAGAAATGATCATGAGATTCTTAGTTTGTGTTCTTAAGTCGCGTTTTTTCAGTATTCTCTTTGTGTTTTGCAGATGAATCTTCCGAATCTGCCTCCTATGGGTTTTTATCAGTTCATAGAACCCCATTCAAACCAAAGATCTTGCATCGAAAATACATCTTAGTTTTTGGGAGAAGAAAATGCATGTTCTTGAACATTTTTCTGAGTTGTAGAACAAATTCTCCTAGTTTTCTGATATTTTTTACTATTTATGTTCTAATACATTATTGGAGCAAAAAAGCCCTGGTTTTTTCTCACAGACACATCCCCAAGTAGTCAAATGAACATGAAATGTTGTGTAGGACCGACCAGTCTCAAGGCCTGAAACCTAAATCCAAATTCCATTGCAATCTGTTTGTTGTTCTTATTTTGGTCCCTTGGGGGTTGGTGATGAACCAGGGATGCTAAAGAAAGCAGATCACTGGACCTAAGAATGAAAAGTTCGGCTTAGGACTATGGAACAACAAGTGGCAGTACCATCACAGTCGACTCATCTTCGCCTGCAACTCCTTTGACGCCTATTCGAACTTGTCCACGAGATTTCTCAAGTTCTAGATTCATCCCACATGTCTTGCAGGTAACCAAGTTTTATTTAAGGTTAAGGCATTCTTTTTATCAGCCGCGTAATCTGTTTCCCGTCTGGTTTTCGCAGGATGGACAACAAGAAGACATTAAGGACTATATGCAGAGAAGAACTCGAAAGCATTTCTACAGATTCTTGCCTTTAGATGAGCAAAGTGATAAAGAACGAGTCTTTAGCTTGATAAGCGATAAATACGAAGGAAATGGTGATCATGGAATCGATCTAAGCCTTAAGTTATAGAGAGACTAAGTGTTGTGAAAATTATGTTGGTGTTTTCATGAGAAAACAAAGACAAATTTCAATAGAAACAGATTTTTAGTGTTTGTAGTTTCGGATATATAAAAACGTTCCCGTTTTCCATTTTCCCCAGTTGGATATATCGAACCACGCCTGTTTCCCCTTCGTGTAGGAGCAACCACCTTTCGACAAGATTCAGTTTGTTACTTACATTAAGAATGTGAAACCCAAGCTGGATGCAGAACAACAAGAGGTATTCAAGAAAAACATTGAGAGTGCTACCAAGTTTCTGCTTTCCAAGCTTAGTGACCTTCAATTGTAAGTCTTCCCATCTTATGAGATGTATTTTTCCCTAAGTTAATGCACTTCTCGATTGGTTAAGACTGTACAGAACAACCCTAGGCTTTCAAAATCGTGGGAGGGATCATTTTAGATCTCTGCATTCACTATGACCATTTGTTGTTCGATTCGATGTTGTATCATAGTTAAGAAGAAGTATTGGGGTTTATACCGTATGTTAAATCTCTGACATGTTTGCGGGTCTGATGTATGAAGAGTGAAAAATGTCTCGATTGATTAAGACTGTACAGAACAACCCTAGTCTCTCAAAATTGTAGGAGGGATCATTTTAGGTCTCTGCATACACTGTGACCATTTGCTGCTCGATTCGATGTGATATCATAGTTAAGAAAAAATGACGGGGTTTAAATCTCTGGCATATTTGAGGGTTTGATATATGAGGAGTGAAAATGTCTTTAATAACCTCCGGTGCATGTTTATTTCATCTCATTGCTTAAATTTGTTTGCATTGTCGTTAATGACAGGTTGCAACTGGAGTAGGAGCTTAAGAGGGCTAAGCAGCAGGTTAGATGAATCTAGATTCCTTATCCATGTTCAGTATAATTTTTCTTATTGGTATTGACTCCAACAAATGTTTATTTCAAGGACTATACATTAGCAGCTCGCTAGAAAATGGAAGAACGCATTCATAAGAAAATGGCAGAGTGCAAATTATAGAGGTAAGACAAGAAGTATTAAATTTAAGGTGTTACATAACTCATGATGCATTTTTAGACTTCAAATTAGCTAACCCTTCTCCAAAGATAAAGAATATGTGCCATGATCAGCCTCCTACTAACATCAATCTTCTGGTTTTGTCTTGAAGCCAATGAGTTTCCCGTAGGATTCATCTCGATCCGCTGCTCCAACTGTGGTGGAGGATTATGAATGTGCCAAAAAAAAGATACACAAAACAATATATGGTATTTCTTTGATTAGAATTGTGAACGTTACATTGGTTTTCAATTATTGTTGCATATTAGTTTTGTTACCACTTTAACAGTATATCATTTGATGCCTCGATATTTTTTTAACAATGTCCTTTAATACTTAGTTAAGCACTTCAGCATATAAGGTTCATGCATTGGGCTTCCAAAGGACATCAACACATAAGGTTGATGCATTGGGCTTGCTAACCCTTTCCCCACTGTTATAGCTATTGTCTCATATCCGAGAATGTAAGATTTTTTCCTTATTCCTTTTTCGAATTTAAAAATATTGTTGTCTTTGTTGTCCTCATCTAAACTTATTTATATTCTTAAGGTTTATACAAATTTGTTGCTTTAGAAAATTTGTTATATGAAACAAGGTTGGATGGTTCTACAAGTTTCTTTAACTACTGTATGTTCTCAGGTATTGCAGCTTCCAATAGGAAGAGACCAACACCCATCAAACACGAAGATGACAACTAAAAGATTTTTCATGTTCTGCTCAGCCTTGGACACAGGTTGCAGGTAATGTTACTCGCTGTTGTTTGGTTCTGTTAAGCCTCATAAAAATCGTATCGTCATGTCTAATGGTTGCTTTGTTTTTTGCATCGATGGAAAAATACCTCGCGAGAACAGTTTTGATGATCTGGGCAACCATTGGTGTTGAAGATAGTGGAAATTGCTTCAAAGATACTATGATGAAGCAACAAAATCGGGCTAAAGAAAGCCCTGGACACAGGTTGCAGGTAATATTACTCGCTATTGTTTGGTTCTTTTAATCCTTATAAAATTCGTATCGTCATGTCTAATGGTTGTTTTGTTTTTGCATCGATGGAAAAATACCTCACAAGAACAATTTCATTGATCTGAGCAACCATTGGTGTTGGAGTCAGTGGAAATTGTTTCAAAGATATTGTGATGAAGCAACAAAATCGGGCTAAAGAAAGCCCTTGACACATGTTGCAGGTAATGTTACTGGCTATTGTTTGGTTCTTTTAATCCTTATAAAAATCGTATCGTCATATCTAATGGTTGCTTTGTTTTTTGCATCGATGAAAAGTACCTGGCAAAACAATTTTGATGATCTAGGCAACCATTGATGTTGGAGACGGTGAAATTGCTTCAAAGATACTGTGATGAAGCAGCAAATTCAGGCTAAAGAAAGCGTTTGACACAGGTTACAGGTGATGTTACCGACTATTGTTTGGTTATTTTAATCCTTATAAAAATCGTATCGTCGTGTCTAATGGTTGTTTTTTTTTTTGGATTGATTGAAAAATACCTCGAGAACAATTTCGATGATCTGGGCAACCGTTAGTCTTGGAAACAGTGAAATTGCTTCAAAGATATTGTGATGAAGCAGCAAAATCGGGCTAAAGATTATCCTCATAAATGATGCTCTTTGCTGCAACATAAGGCGACTTCTACCATCTGCGCTCTTATGTCATGTAAGTATTTACCAACACTCAATCTGGTGGGTAACGACACCACTGTTTTTCCTTCGGATCCAGTAGAAGTTACAGACAGAGTGGATATCTTTCTTTTTTAGGGGATTTTTGTACTCCTTTTTATACTTTCTTCCTTTTGTCCACATGTCTTCCAGGTTTTCAGGAGCAAGCAGCATTGTTCTCCTTTGAGTTGTGGCCTCGAGTGCACGAGCACATTTCGTTTAATTTTTTCATCATTTCTTGAAATGAGTTATCAGGTAAACTTTTGGTTTCATTTATACCGTAACTATGTTTTATATGGGTTGTGTTTGATTGCGCTTTCATTTGAGTATGGTGTGACCATGGTTTGTGTATGTTGTGATATCTCTGGGTGAGAACAAAAGAAGTATCTTAAGGAATTAATGGTCTAATTTTTGGAACAACTAGGAATGATGCCATAAACATCATTTGTTTATTTTATTTTGTGCGGGAAAGATTTGAAATTTTAGAGGTTGTTCAACTTTATATTATGCACTCCATGTTCAACTTTATGGACTTGATTATGTGAACCAACTGCCGGTATGTCTATTTTTTTATTTGTTAGGAATTTTTTCAGCAAGCCAACGAGTAGAATTTCGTGTTTCTGTAGATATGTTACTAATCACACTATCATCAATCTCCCTCAAGCCTTCATTTACAATTAAATTCAAAATATGAGCACAACATTATACATGCATAAATTAACCATCAAATGCTAGTGTATCATCTCCTCACGTCTTCAATTTATTTCTCAACATCTTAATCGCATGATCATTCGAACTAGCTTTGTCAACAGTTATTGTGAACACTTTTCTTATATCCCAATCAAACAAACATTTCTCAAGTTGTTTTGCAATTGCTTCCCCTTTATGATTAGAAACTGGACTAAAACTAATAATCTTCTAATGTAATTGCCAGTTACTATCAATAAAGTGAGCAGTGATGACTATATAACTCACAGATGTGATAGAAATCCATAAATCGGTTGTCAAAGACATCATTCCCCTATTAATCACTTTTTCATAAGCATACATTTGATGCACATCCTTGGTAATAGTTTTTCTCGAGGAGACAACAAACTTAGGACACAAGACATTGCAGAGATATCTAAACCCAACATTTTCAACTATAGAAAGTGGTATTTCATTTATAATAATCATCTTAATTGTTGCTTGTCTACATGCTTCTTCACTAAATCCACGAGCAACAAGCATATTACCAGCATTTCGACTTTCAGTATCAGCTCTAGTTAAGACTTTCTGACTATCACTTTCAATAAAATTCTTATAGCTTTGCAGATGTGAAGATGTTTATTCAATCTACTAGTCCCGTTCGTACTATTTCCGCATTTGAATCTTATATACTTACTGTAATCGTCACATTCTCTGGAAAAATGTCCCCATATCTAAGACCGTTGAGCGTACTGTTTTTTTGGATTTGGGAGGCATATCACTATTTTGAGATGTCGCAGCTCTTTTGTTCGATTGAACTTCATTGTCATCGGTTTGATAAAAAACAGTCATCTGCAAATCCATCTAAGACATAAACCAAATCACAAAAATTTTAGTAATTAGTAAACTATATATCAAATTTAATTAGTAAAATTACTAATGAGGCAGACGGACCAGTGAGGCGGACGCACGAGTGAGGTAGATGGACCAGTGAAGCAGACGAACTAATAAGGCAGACGCACGAGCAGGCAGATGCACGAGTGAGGCAGACAGACCAGTGAGGCATACGGACCAGTGAGGCAGACGAACCAGTGAAGCAGACACACGAGAAGGCAGACGCACGAACAGCCACGACACGAGCAAGCAGATGCACGAGGAGGCGAAGAACGTGAGGAGGAGGCGAGAGATGGACATGTGAGGTAAACGCACCAGTGAGGCAGACACACGAGTAATCAGACGCACGAGGAGGCGACAAACAACAGATATAGGGTTTGACAGACCATTTGAGGAAGAAAAAGGGAGGCGCCGAAAGGGATGTGAGAGAGACAAAACAGTCATAAAATTTGGTTAGGGTCTTTATTTTTTTTTAGGTTTTTTTCGAGTTGTTTGGGTTCCTCGGGTTATCCCGAATCCAAATCCGAACCGACCCAAACCCAAATGGGTTTTGATATTGAACCCATATGGGTTTTCTATATAACCCATATATCTTATGAGTTGGATTATTGGGGTCAATCCGGTCCGGGTCAGTCCGTGTAACCCGAAATGTCCACCCCTAGTATTTACAATTTATAATTTTAAAAGATAATAATAATTAATTCAAGTGTAAACATAATTAACATAATTAATGTATATTACAAATTTATCGATGGTATTTATGAATTGTCGTCATCGGAATCATCGTTCTTGCACACAGTCCAATCGACAAAAGACACTTTTTCCTTCAGCGTGCTCATTAACCGTTGATGTCATCTTTCTGACCGTTGTTGTGACTTGAGCAATTGAGATACGATATTTCGCATCTCGTGGGTTGCCGCTTTTGCCTTATATTTGGAGGAACTTGAATGTTGTGATGTCATTCCTCCAAGACAAAAATGTGACCTTTATACGGTGTAACTTGTTGTGAAAGAAATATCGAAATTTAATTACAATTATAGATAACAAAATTATATTAAATTGTAATAAATTTACCTCGAGATAAACCTCGTTATATTCTTCCTAACTTAGAGAAGGTTGTGTTCCTTCTTCTCTCAGCGGAATTTAGGACACTCGTTCTAGTGCCATGTTCTGAACATCGTTATGAACACGTTTTGCTCTAGTATCTACCCACGAACCGTCAGATTGCTCTGGCATCTACCCACGAACCATCTTATGTCTCTTTCTAAAAATCATGCAGTTATCTTGACAAACATCAATATTTTGATATGGCAATAAATCCAATGATCTCATCATCTTCTTTGTCTCATAATATGACTCTACTGTATTATTATCTTCAAGCGAATAATGTCTTACTAATTTCGATATAGAATCCATGCAATTCTCAGAAAGATTATTTTCAGTCTTCAAATTCATCAAACGTGCAGATAGAGAAAAATGTGAAAGACTCATTCTACAACCATCATAAAGTGGATGGCTAGCACTTTCTAACATGTCAAAAAAACTTTTCGCTTCTTCATCCGGATCTTCTTCAATATTTCTTCGTTTCTTTCACCGAATACATTTTGCATCATTTCCTTATAAGAATTCATTTATACATCTTCAAAAGTCTCAAACACGTCATGATGTATAATATCCCTACTAAAAAAATCCACAATATTACTAGGTCATGGTGCAAAATTCTTTCCATGAGATAGCCACATGAAATACTTCGGAGTAAAACCTCTTAAATAAAACTGATTCCAAATGGTTCTCTCATTAAAAAAAATCATTTTTGCATTTGACGTATGGACAAACCAACTTACCGGTTTCTTTATAAACTTGTTGATTTATCGCCATCGTTATAAACTGTGCAAGGCCTTCTATAAAATCATTCGATACACCTTGAGTTTTTGGATCAATATTATTTTATACATTCATTGTCTAGAAACGAGAATACTTGATCTCGAAGATGATGGCATTATAATCAGAAACAATAAGAATGTATTTAGTGAAATATATAAAAATTGTGTGTGGAAAATGGATGAAAATATGAGGGGGTTAAATAAATAATTTCTGGACTGATTAAGGACGGATTACAGACTAAGATAAATATTTGTCGACGAGCCGTCCTTGAAAATATCCCTAACTCTAAATCTAAACAGTAACCGTCTGCAAGTCAGCACAGTCGTTTTCAAATTTGCGGACGACCTCTGTGCCCATCCCGAATCCGCAACGGCCCTCGAATCCGTCTGCAAATATGGACGACGTCTGGACTGTGTTTCCGTCTGTAAATACGAACGACGTCTGGATTGTGTTTTCATCCTGAAATTTACAGACGGATTATGTATTGACACTAATGTATCGCTATTTAAAGCATTTGAAAAAAGGAATAACAGATCCTTTTTTATGGCAATGATATAAACATGTGCTAAGTATCAACACTATAATGTGCTTGTCAAATATCTGTATAACATAAATGATGTTATTGGTACGAAGTTATAAAGGATTATGGTACATAACCGAAATTATGTCGTAACCGTATCAACATTAGAACTTTGGTGGTCATCAAAACAAATAATATGTAATAACAAAAACATAAAGAAGACACAATATAACGAAAAAATAGAAAAGAAAATTAGGGACGTATATACAATTTAAAGAGGAAACGTTGGAATGGTCGATTGCAAATAGATGAAAGCCTATCAACAATGTTATCTATTTTTAATTAGGTATTTAAATAGTATTTTTATAGATATTTGAACATTATATCATATTTTTATTGAGACAAAGATAATTTTCTTTATACACATTAATTTTTCATCCGTTTTTTCTCTCTTGTTTTCGAGAGTTCTCAAACTCTAAATCATCTTCTTCTGCCATCTCACTTGAATCCAACTCATTCTTCATCCGTTCATTTTGCCTATCATCTATTTGCAATAGCCCATGCATAGTTTCCGTACTGACAGTCTAAGGCGACATCTGGATATGTGATCAAGGCTGGCTTCTCTTGCATCTCCATAGTCAAAAACTGGAACAGAACCATGGTTGTTCACATGATACTCCTGAGAAAGTCAACAGAAAACTTGAACAAAGTGACATAGTTACAGAAAGGAATCAACAGGAAACAGTTCTTCCTGGATCAAGCAGGAGAAGGAAGAGCGAGCCAATTTATTCACATGCGAGGATACGGTGATCTCTGGGAAACGGCGTTACTGTTCATCTTATTCTGCGTGGAGCATGGGCACTATTGCTCAACTGGCAGCATTTTTCTCCTCCCTGAGCATCCTACATTTCGTCAATTTTATTATAATTAGCTCGTGAGACTTTCAGCTTCATTGTGCAATAAACTTTTTCCCAGTTGAAGATAAATTTAGAAATTCAAAACAACAAAGATGAAGTTTAATAGCAGGAAGCACAGCAACATGACTGGAGAGACTGTATAGGTAATGACTACCAATCTAAGCTCAGGAAAGCAGAACGGCAATACCTGATAACATCTGGAAATTCAATTTCTTTGTTCACCATAAATCGACAATAATCACTCCGGTCAAACTCAACTTATCTCGAATAGAATGTTTTTTACAATCGGACCCCGACTAAGACGCTGAATTTTCTATGAAAAGATGACAGCATATGAAGAACTTCAGAATAAAACGGCGACTGGTCACCTTCAGTGTGACATTTTAAATTTCTAAAGGCATCGGTTGGATTATGGAATAAACATAACAGAGAAAGAGACAGTTATTCGGGCATGTTTGTTTGTATATGTCGGAAAGTTTCATTAAAGATAAAAAAGAGGGAGTAGAAACAACATTACAAAGGAACCAACATGCTCGAATGCTTCCTTTACTTTTGCATTTTCCAAAGCTTCATATCCAACCTGTAAGATATTTGGTCCTCTGACTTACCAAATGCCCTTGTACCGCCCCCTAGAACATCACTTCAAGTAGAATCCCGTTAGACCTATTCATCACCGCACACTGACTTAAGCAATGGAGCATTCAGCTCCGACAAAATCAGTAGTCGAAATTCAGTTCTGAACTTCTCCCAAATGGCACTCCTAAACTGAAAGCAAAGGTAAGCACATTCTATTAGGCAATACCAAATCGAAAGAGGAGCAACCTACGTTGTAGAACGACGATTATATTCTGACGCTGCAAGGGTTGTGTAGCAACTCACCTTGAATACGACAATGAAGAGAGGGAGGGGGAAGAGGGGCTTCGAAAAGGACGACAACGAAGAAATGGGGCGACGCGAGCCATTGCTTACTGTAGCCCTTCCTTGGACACGAATTGCATGATTGGTTACGGGTTTAGAATAAGTAACAACATAACTATGAATAATATGGAATAATAATATAGAATAATATGTTGAATACTACCACACCATGATAAGAAAGAGAACTATAGACAAATAAATATTGAACTAAGATGAACATGCACAAATATTTAGAATAAGTAACAACATAACTGAAAATAAGAAGCCAATAACTCAATCATATATGAAGATGCGACTTTTTTGCCAACAACTCTTGAAGCTGGCACAATATTTTCCAATTCAAACTAACTATCAACATTTACGAAGACATCAATTTTTACAATTAGAATCAAGTAGTCTAAGAGCACAATGATCGAGAAAATAAATATTGACATTTTCTAAACCAACAAAAATATCTCAAAATGGATTTAACGGGCAAACAGATTCTTTAAAAATAGATAAGAAAGCAATTGCAAAAAAAATGAGAGAAATATTAAACCTCCACATGAGAGAGATGCTCGAACAATTTCATTGTGTTCATCTTCATTTGCAATACCTCACACGGGCATCTGCCATAATGTTGAAGAAATTACAATACTTTCAACAAAAGATTCTAATGCCTGGAATACACAACCGATTTCATGTGTATACAAATTAGAAAAAAATTCGTTAAAAATCCATAATAACAAAACCTACCTCCCAAACTACCCATGGATGCCTATAACCACCTATTCCATAACCAAAAATCCCCGTTTCCATCGTAACCTACAAAAACCGGCGATAGAGAAACCTTAGATATGAGTGTCAGACATGGGTGAATCTTCAACCATATTCCAAACAGCTTCAATATAAGCCTGTAAGAGACGGAATAGAGGATTAAATTAATTTTAAAAAAATGAAACGTTCATATTAAAGAGGTATGATGCAAACATGTCAATGAAATAACACATAAGAAGAAGGTAAACTCTGCAAGGACAAAATGACCTATAACCAGAAATATAACGTGGAATAACCAGAAAAAGTTTATTTGCAATGGTTTAGGGCATTACCAACTATGTATCCATGAATCTAGCTACGAATGTCAATATAATTAGCTCTATGCCACGCTCTGCTGCACCATTTAGTCTCATGCAGTGGTGCAGACTTTTAGGGCATAACCTACCTTGGTGGAAACAGAATGTGAGAATCTAATGAATACCGTATGTGATACATATGTGTAATCACTACATACATCCTGAAGATTAATGTGTTTCTATTACTGCATGGCTTTGAATCAGTAAAGTCATAGGTGATATCTGAGCAATCTCGAATCCACGGCCTTCTCCTAGGAGAATATTCTGTGCGGGTACAACCACTTTTTCAAATGAAATCTCGGTGTGCCCGTGAGGTGCGTTGTCAAAACCAAATACTGTGGGAGGTCTCTTAACCCGAATACCTAGAGTTTTCATGTCAACTAAGATCATCGACTGCTGCTTGTTTTTTAGGGCGTTAAAGTATGTTTTCCCCTTCCATGACAAATGCAGCCGTTTTCACCACACAAAATAGCAAGCACTGCATCTAGCTCTTCTCTACACGAAAAACAAAATGACAAGAAGAAAACGATACATGTATGTTTGCATCTGCATATGCGGAGAAAGACAGAGGACTCACCATACCAATGAGGAGCCTGCATCTGGGATCCATGGCTCCACTTGTCCACCAGTTTGTGCCATTAATGACGTACGAATCACTTTGGTCATCCAAAAGGCATCAACAAATAAGAAGAATTCGACCCGAATCAAAAGGCATCTGCAAGTGCTCCCAACCTATACCTTATACTGCAAGATGTCCAGCGAGATATTCCATATGCATCGCAACCTTCGGGACCATTTTCCGTCATTTTCCCCACAAATCCTGCACCGAATCAATCCCAACAGATTAACAAACGAATCTGAAAACCAAATATGAAGAGATGGACATAGATACCATTGCTTGGCTAATCGATATGTTGGATTGGTGTTGTCTCCTAGAATCTAACAAACATATATCTAATAGACTGGAAATTAAAGCGGGCCATTCAACCTTTCTCCACTGTGCCAAAATCTTAAGTGCAAGTTGCAATTTCTGCAACATCAGTGGCCTGATGGTTTATGGTTACAATGAGAAGTCATTAGCTACAAAATTTAAGAGATGAGTAGATCACAGATTACCTTGACGATTAAACCAAATGTTTTGTGGTTACGATGAGAAGATAATAACCACAAACCAAGTAGTCATAATCTTCGACTTAAGATTTTGATGCATCCATCTTCCATATAGAACTAAGCATCCATATTTTTGGTTTGTGCATGATGAACACAATAGCTAAACCTGATGTTATCGATTAGAATCGAACTCGAAAGTGTTAATCAAAACAGCCAACCAATAGGCTTCAAAATCAAAACAAAATTAGAATGACAATACCAAGTAGCCATATTCTTCGGCTTAAGACTCTGATGCATCTATCTTCCATATTTCCAGATTTCGATATTCTACATCATGAAAATAGAAGAAAAACATGATGAACTCGATTAGCACAGAAAAAGTCTCAATATAAAGATGATTCGCCATCTGTTCCATTCATTGAAGAAGAAGGCATGAATCAAAATAGATCATTAATGTGCCCTGCGAACCTTATTTCCTAATAAACTCAATATAAAGATGATTCAGCGTTTATTTCATCCTATAAATAAAAAGGCGTGAATTAGAATAGATCACTAATGTTCCCTACGTACCTAATTTAACAAAAATCATATCTATTATTAACTCAAAATAGAAAGAAAATGTCACGCATTACCTAGCATACGCATGCTCAAAGAAGTTGAGAACCCACAATTCATAGTCCAACATCGTGGTAAGCTCAACATCTGAACGTGATCGTCGAGACGAAGTTTTCCTAGATCTCCTAACCTCACCATAACCCTGGCTATCTGGCTGCTAGTCATCACCTAACCGGCGAGCCGAATTTTTCCTAGATTTCCTAACCTCACCATGACACTGGATTTGACCGATAGAAATAACATGTTTTTGTAGTATTTATTTGTTATAAAACAAAAAAGTTTTTCGATCTTTTAATTACCTGATTGGCGAATCCAACACCAAATGTGGAAGTATACGGCCAATGAGAAGTATTGCAACATTCTTGATATCGTAATCTACGAAGGCTTCTCGTGAACTGCAAAATATCTGCAAACGAAACGAAATCACAGGAGGTATACATCAGCGAAATCCCAACTACTTTATGAACATATATAGACAAAAAGGACATGTTTTAGAACCCATAATTCAGAATTTCCATAAGCAGGTAAGATAAAACTTAAATTTCAGCTAGAACACTCCTTAATTCAAGTTTTAATACACCAAACCACAGAAGTTTGGTTTAGCGCATGAAAATCTTTCAAGAAGTCTCATGAGATTTGTTTACATGTTCATGGTGGGAATTTTGCAGCTTCATAAGCATAATTGTCTTCCTTTCTCGACCCATCTTCTCCACGCGAACCCACCTTATCCTACGATTTTCTTCTGCCGTTTGACGAATTGATCTGCATCACCAAAAAAAATCCAAGAACCAATGAATGGGTTCATATATTTTTACAATGGAAATGCAAAAGAAAAGAGCACACCGATGGATCAAAGAAAGAACATTAAAGTGAACCTGCAGTGACCAAAACAATCCTAATCAAAAAGTGGACATGCACGACCTTAAATAACTCATTCATGACCTAACGCAAACCAAATGAATGACTTGATAAGACTGGGGCGCTTCCTCTTTCGCCTCTACCATTACCGAAGAAGCAAGCTGCAAAAATCACACACATATTAGAACTTTGGCACAAACAAATCAAATGTTCTCACTGATTCAGAAAAGGTAACAAAACCCTAGTTACCCAACAGATGGCATCGGCCCCATATAAAACCACGACTTACCAGTTCGTACTTGTTCCCAACGTACTCGAACTGAGCAAAATGACTCCTCTTTTCCCTCCATTTACCCGTAATCGTAATCAATTTCCAGATTGTCCCATCAGTTGGGTCGTCTTCCATGATAGACGTGAAATGCATGCTTTAAACAGAGCAAAACCTACATTTTGGAAGAACACAACAAATAGATTGTGTTTCTCTGTTGAAAGAAATTTATTGAGTCTCTGTTGGAAGACTACCTTAATTGAGGAGCTAAAACCCCTTGATTCTGTGTTCCAATGGTCACGTGTTTTTGAAACCAAACTAAAACGATTCAGAGGCGTGCATATTATTTGCGAGGTAACCAATGAAGGCAGAGGAGACGATGAATACTATATATGTACACGAAGAAAACACTGCATTCAAGAATAACCCGTTAACAACCAGATGGAGAGATGCTTACTGTTCAACGGATCATCGGTGTTCGTATTCGATCCCGCGTGCATCCTCTACATCATCGCTATGGAAACCCGATTGCTTTCGCTCATCAATTGCCTTTTCGTCCATGATATACATCAAATGAAAGCTTCAAACAGAGCAAAACCCAGATTTCAGGAGAACGCAACAAATAGATTATGGTGGTGAAGACGGCGCTTTATCTAAATCGAGGAGCCGGAATGGAGGGAAATTTATCTAAACCTTAATCGAGGAGCTCTAACCTTTGATTATCTGTTGAAAGACTGACCTTTCACGCGGGTACCAACACCTGCCATCGCAATCGCCGTGTCTACATCTCAGGGGCCTCGGTTTTCTCCCGTCGCCGATTCGTCTTCCCTTGCCTCCAAGAGTGTCGGTGAGGACGACGATGTATCGGAACCAAGAGCTGCCCGCAGATGCTTCTCAGGCGCGTCGCTTTTCTCCCGTGTCCGCGTTTACTTCGATTGCATCCAAGTGCGGCGGTGGAGGCGCCGATTTATCGAAATCAAACAACGGTTGTGTATGCTTATCAGTCGTTTCACTTCTCGCTCGTCTATGCTTGGGTAGGGGCATGAAAAACCGTGAAATCGACATCATCGACGATGCAATTCGGTAGTGTGGGGTTGAGAGGGAGACATATGGCGATACCTTTGCTTACCCGAGGCAGATGGTAACGAACAAAAAACCTAAAAATCTAAGCAATTGAACGGTTGGGTAGCGGGAGAGGTTCCCAGCCCTCGAAATCCATGGCAGCGGTGGCATGGTTGGGTAAAGGGATTCGTTCTTCATCTGCGAAACCATCTGTTGTTGACTGACATTCGGTATGGGCAAAATGCAAGCGGAATCGGAAGCGGAAGCGGAAGGGGCTGGAGGCAGGTGCGAAGCGACCTAAGTCCATGGTTGCGCCGCCTACCTCTTCAGCAGCAGGTGCGCCGAAACCGTCGGCCCCTCCATCAGCGCACGCACGACCATAGCTCTATTCTCCGCAAGCGGGGACACAAACAGACGGCTGATGGGGTTGCAGTTAAAACGAATAGGTTGAAGGAGAGCAACAATGGTCAAAACGGGGTGAAGAGGAAGAGGCGGTAGGAGCGAACGTGGGCAAATGTGAAAGCAAAGAACAGGGGGTTTTTCCTCGCTGACTGACGTGGCAGCATGAGAAGGGAGGAAAAAACCTTCCTTTTATATATATGATTCTCTCTCAAAATTGATTGTATTTAAGTCTCAATTTGTTTATCCTTTGAAATTTATCTCTAATCTAATTTCTTCCAAACTATTAAAATTTTACTGAAACCCCTATTTGTTAACTAAATATTAATATATGTTAAATTCTATTAAAATCCTAAAAACTTGATTTCAAAACTTTAAAATAATGGTTTTCAACCAAAATACATATAGTATATAATTTACAAACTGCAGTAAAAATTACATAAAATTTTAACATTATCTCAAACAATATTTGATAATATTACATTTTTGTATTTTCTATTTCGAATTGTTTTAAATTGTGTAGTTTATGATTATTGGGTTTCAAACCATTTTTTTTTAATTAAACCAAGTTTTTAGGATTTTTATTAAAATTTATTATGTTGTTAACATTTAGTTGATATATGAAAATTTTGACAAAATTTGAATAGTTTAGAAAATTGAGATCAGACTAATTTTAATAGAAAAATCAGATTAAAACCGAAAATAAAAGGAAATACATATTTTTCAGAAAAAAAATACGAAAATTTAGAATTAAAAAAGAAAATCAAATGAAGATCAAAATTGAAAAAAAAAGAATTGAATTAGAACAGTATTCTCTAGGGTAATATGCAATTTACTCTAAAAAAATCTAATATAAGATCACAAAAATACAAGAATATTAACGAGATTACAAGGAGGAAAAAAAACGTAATAGATGTTATTTTAATGGTATATATATATATATATATATATATATATCCAATGATAAATGATAACGGGAATCCTGGTGGAAATCGCTCAATGCACAAATAAAGGCAATCGTCCTCTTGTTTCTTTCAATTCCGTACTTATAAATGTAATTGCAACTTTTATTATTTATTTTAATATTTAAAAAAATTCAATTTTATGTATGTTATAATCATTTATTTTCATAATTATTTCTAAAATATTTAAAACATAAAATGTTCATAAATTGTAAAAATTTCAGTGTCCGTTAATTGTCTCATTTGATCTATTCGTCCATCCAATTGCTTTTTCATTTTTCGTCGTCTATAACCATATAAAATTTATTTTTAAAAATAAAAAATTTAATGTAATTTCGATCTAAAACATATATCCGAAAATTTGTAAATATTCGAATACGAATATTAATAATAAAATCGAATATTCGAAATAATAAAATCGAATATTCGAAGAATATAGATACAAATAATCGGATATTTGAGAATATCCGTTATTTTTCCACCGTTAAACTGAATTAAACAATAAAATAAAGGATCTAAATTTAGAATATAATTTTTTGGATATTTTTGCTTTTCCTAATAAACAAAATTATTATTATTATTATTAGGGGTAACTTCAAAAATACCTTTGTAGGGCTAAAACACTTCAAAAATACTCTTCCCGAAAAAGAAAATATTTCTAACTTCAAAAGT
>CM071867.1:3302880-3356338 GCA_036759665.1 Gynandropsis gynandra | reverse complement strand
CGAGAAAAATAAAGCGTTTCTATGACGGAGGCTCTGATACCATGCCAAGTTAGAATGAATACGTGTCTGTATTATTAGGTCTAAGCCCTGTTTAAATAGAAATTACAAACCCTAATACGACTATGCGTAATTACAAAAACACCCTTATACATAATCAACCCTAATACAATGTAATTGGTTCTTATTCACATGTTCGTTACAAGATCAAGCTTCCCGAACTCGTTACAATGGAAAAACTTTCTTTGGAATTTGCAGAGAAAGTCATACTCTATTTCAATAAGAAACAAAGTATATATACATTAGTTACATAACTTTCTTTGGAATTTGTAGAGAAATCATATTATGTTTCAGTGAGAAACAAAATATATATACATCAGTCACATAGAAGAAAAAAGACAACAATGCTCCTCATGTAACTAACCTAAGCAACTCTTCTTGTTCAGTTCTTTAATCCTTCGTGGACATCATTCAACATCAATCACAAAAAAATCCACCTTTTTAGTTTAGTCTGTTATATTGTGTTGTCCAACATCGATTAGAACATGAACTATAAATTCTTATATATGAGATTTGACAATCCTAAACTATTGAGCTAGTTTTTGAAATTAGTCAGGCTAAGTCCATATGAACTCCAATATATATGATTGAACAACCCTAAACTATTGAACTAATTGGTTAGGTCAAAACTCATATTTAACATGGTATTAGAGCCTAGTTCGTCCCGATTCAATGAGTCCCCGTTGTGATATCCATGCTCCATGATCGAGTTTGGGAGGAATGTTATATTGGTGTTGTCCCACATCGACTAAGACATGAACTACAAACTCTTGTATATGAGATTAAACTATTATATATTATTGAGTTAGCTTGTGAAATTAGTTAGACTCAATCCTATATTTGTTAAAATCTCCAATGAATGAGTATCACCATGTCCTTCTTACCTATTGTTTTCAGTTCTCAACTAACTTTGAGCAAGTTCTAAGCCATGTGAAAACTTGCTCACCAGTAATGTTTAGTGAAGATTTTTGTGAGATTAGTCTACATGGAGATCTTTTTCATTTTCGTCAAACCTTGAGCTAATATGCCTCCAATAAAATGTAATCTAACATTTATATATTTGGTTCTTTCATGAAAGACAATGTTATTTGTTCAGTATAAAGCACTTTGTGAATCACAGTAAATGGTAACTAATTCCTACTCAAAATCAAGTTCATGCACAATACCTTTCAACCAAAGTGTTTTTTACAACTTCAGTTATAGTCATATATTTTGTAACTATCCTAACTCATTTTCAAGGGTTTTGGTATGTTCACCATCACCTTTTTTTTTATACATACATGGATACAAAACTTGAATTTATGTAAACCCTTGCAAAATACTCTTTAATAGTAGTCAACAATTTTTTTTTACAATTTACTCAATAAATTCACATGTGTAAAAGTCTGAAAATTTAGAGAAATTTTCTAATAAAAAAGCTTAAAAGAAATTTATATTAAAGTGGTAAAGTTGAATTTCCACCTTTATCCTTGAAGTCCTCTTGGTTTCGTGTTGTTGCTCATCATTGCTCATCATCAGTAATCCTAACCTTGTCAAGGTGTCATCCAAAATAGTATTGAAAATGGGGTGAGCACGATAAATGTAATTCAATGAACTTCCTATGCGAACAACTTGAGCAAAATAACCAAATGGATATTTATTGTTATTGTTAGTAAAATAATTGATTTAAATTTGGTTAACTTTTTTGTATATTATTGGTTACAATTTATAAATATTTTAAAATCAATTAAAAATTTCCATATATGTATATATGTGCATGAATATATATATATATATATATTAACAATCAATGTTGTAAAAGTCGTTCGACAATAATCGAGCGGTCTACAAGCGTCTAGCGTCTAGGTGGATTAGTCGGTGACCAATCGGCGTCTAAAACGTTTTTTGTTTTTTAATTTTTAATATCATTTTTTTACAATTTCTTTTAAGGTTTGAAATATGAAAATAAAAAATATATTTTTAGATCGCTTTAGTTTTATAAATGTGAAAATGACATTGTTTTGAAAAAAAATATATTTTTTTTCATATTCACTAGTTCATACCTAATCGACCGATTGATGACCGCCGACCATCAAGCACCTAGGCGGAAATTTGTAGAACATTGTTTACAATTAATATAAACTATCATAGAAAATTGAAATAAATTTATGAAAACATAATTAAATATCACATAATAAAAACATGATAACAAAGTTCATATTTATAATTGCATCAATCAACTAAGCTCCTTCATTGTTGTCCATTGTGCCAGGTTCTAGATCCATGAGAACAACACGCAGAACAAATCTGCCGCATGATGCGTTGTTATAATAGACATTTACATGTTCCAAATGCATAACAATTTTCGATGTAACGTTTTGTTGGATCAATCCCATGCTCGTCACATACAACTTCCCATAGCTTCGAACTTATCTGATTCCCACACTGGCCTCCATGGACGTGAAGAATTTCTCTCATCTTGTATTCATCTGAACGTCAAAACTTGCAAAGAACAAATATATATAATTTTAAACCTCAACACTAAATTATTTCTCGCCTTTTTAGTTGATTTAAAAGAATTATGTGTCTCATATTTTCTTATTGTCCATCATAATGCTTTATTTTAATCAAATCCAAACTTCAATTCTTTTTTTCGTCCCCTTCTCGTCTTCCTTGCTTCCTTCATTTTTCTTCTCCATTTTCTTGTTTGCGTTGTCCGTCACCATTTTTTTCTCTCATGGCCATCGAATCACCGTCTCCCTTCTCCTCCAAACGTCGTTTATGACTCGCTCCCACCGACCAAACTTCGAAATCAATATCTAGTGATCCAACGGTGGCTAAATCCAAATAATTAAAATGGCCAACCATATATTGGATTGACCACTTACGATGATGTCATTCGTTCTCATCATCTGAGGTAAACACATCAAACTGTAATGAAAGAAGTTTATGTGGAGTCCAATCGCAACAAAGTGTGATTTCAAAAGAGACAACCTCAATGTCCACTAATTATACATAACCAATATAAGAATTTGTATGCTTTACATGAAATTTGCAAGGAAGAAACAATTCCAACATGACAAGATGCATATATAGAATGAACCCTAGGTTTAAACGAAATGCTTCAATGTCTCGGGACACAATTTGAGTTCAAACTGATCTCTTTGACCACACTTATCCTCCCAGACCAAGGGAACAAGCAAACTCCTCTAACTGCTTGAGTTCTAAGATCTTTTCTTCTGTTCATCTTCAACTTCATCATCGAAGTCACCCCTATATCAGAATCTAAGGTTTTCTCTTGTGAATGTGAGAGGAAATACTGAGAAAACACATGGATATTTTTGTGGAAAATATCAACAAGTCTTCCTAATGTAATACTGAAAAAGTATGTGTTTTCATTCACTTCAGGGTTTAGAGATGAAAAGCTTCAACAGACTTAAGGTGAGAATGAGAGGCCAAGCTCATAGAGGCAAGTGAGAAAAAAAAAGGGATTACAGTTATCGATCTCATATCATGATCAAAATCTCTCCTAGATTCATGATCGTCTTACTTTTGCTTAAAAATTTTCAAATGTTTTTAACTTTTTTATTTTAAAATATTTTTCAGTTTTGCTTCCGTTTAGAATATATACATAAATATATACACCACATCTACATGTAGTGATGTCAAAGTGGGTTGGGTTTAATGGGTTAACCCAACCCAACCCATTAAAATGAAAATGGGTTTTTGTTAAATGGGCTAAAAGTTAAATGGGTTTAATGGGTTTTAGACCCATTTATACTCATTTTAATGGGTTAAACCCATTTAACCCATGAGCCCATTTATATTATTATCAGATTCAACTTTAAACCCATTTCACTCAATTTCCCCCGATTTCACCTAATTACTCGATTTCACCTACTTTCAATCATATTCACCCAATTTTAACTCGATTTCACCCAATTTTAACCCGATTTCACATAATTTTAACTCAATTTCACCGAATCTCAACCCAATTTTAAACTAATTCCACCCAATTTTAGCTTGATTTCATCGATTTTTAACCCGATTTCACCCAATTTTAACTCGATTTCATCCAATTTCACCGGATTTCAAATTTATTTCACCCAATTTTAACCCGATTTCTACTCGATTTCTTCACATTTTACTGAATTTCAACCTGATTTCATCCAATTTTGACTCAATTTCACCCAATTTTAACTCGATTTCATCAAATTTCACCGGATTTCAAATTTATTTCACCCAATTTTAACCCGATTTCTACTCGATTTCTTCACATTTTACTGAATTTCAACCTGATTTCATCCAATTTTGACTCATTTTCACCCAATTTCACCCAATTTTAACTCGATTTCATCAAATTTCACCGGATTTCAAATTTATTTCACCCAATTTTAACCGATTTTAACTCGGTTTCATCACATTTTACCGAACTTCAACCTGATTTCATCCAATTTTGACTCATTTTCACCCAATTTCACCCAATTTTAACTCGATTTCATCCAATTTTAACCCGATTTCACCTATTTTAACTCAATTTCACCGAATCTCAACCCAATTTTAAACTAATTCCACCCAATTTTAGCTTGATTTCATCGATTTTTAACCCGATTTCACCCAATTTTAACTCGATTTCACCCAATTTTATTGAGTTGAAATTCAATAATATTGGGTGAAATCGAGCTAAAATTCGGTGACAATGAGTGAAAACAGTCGACGACTCTAACGGATGAGTATATAACCAATTTTATTAATTTAGAAGTGGAGGAGAGTCATGATGGAGTTTTCTCTCGTTTTACTTTGTACTGTCAGCCACACGATCTAGCTCCGATAGAGACAAAATCCAAAAATGAATCCGACTCAGCCGCAAACCGTTGAGTTATTGAACTTTATCTTTCAAAGTTGGATATCCACGATTTGGACGCTCCAATTTAAGGGAGGATACTAACGAATACATTCCAAATGATTGATACGAGAATTCGAGATTTCATTTAATATTCTGAGGATATTCTACGAGATATTCAAGATACTATCTGATATCTCATTGAATATCGAAGAAATTTTCTGTGATTGTACGAATATTCAATAAGATTATATTTCCTTCTTCGTTTGATATTGTATATCTACATAAGAAATTGTTTCGTTTGCAGGATAGTATGAATATGCAATTAGATCACATAGTTTTGTATTACTCCAATGATTGTCTGACATATGAATTAATATTTAGTTATCTTAGAATCACTTTACCTACTAAATCCACATATATCCCATTCTTTGGAGTATGCCTCCCACTCATTTCCCTATCATACTACACATGAAATTTATAGCTCCGATTTGTTGCTTAGATAGCCAACCTATTTCTAAGATCAGATCATAGCCCATTACAGAAATCACGATGAGATTTGTGAACACTCTGGTAGCAAACTTATATTTCTATCGTATGATTCAAACTCCTACGTAGAAACACATTCATTTTTCTTTCATTTGCAAGAAACCCTACATAATTTGTTTGTTTTTCAAATAGAAGATACATGCATTTGACCAAACATGAGTTAAAAGGCAATTATCCACCTAGTCTTGAATGATCAAACATAATCCAAGGTTAGAAAAAACACAGCTCATTCGTTTTTCTTTTTTTTTTTGTTACGTGAAAAGCCCAAGCATACTGTATCCATGTATGACATGCAGATTGTTTGACAAATCATGAGAGAGTTAAGCAAGTGTCTACCGAATCGCGATACTTTTGTTGCACAAATAGGCTAGAAACATGTCTCCATTCACAAGAATCAACGTTTTCGTTTATAAAATAGCAGATATGATACTGTTATAATTTTAGTGGTCACCTTTTCATCGATTAGGAGACATTCCATCCACATGAGCTGGCCACCCTTCTTGGCAATCCTTGCTAACCATACGCGAAATACTTGGCCAAAACTTTCCTGCATACTACAAGCAACAATCAAACCTGAAAATGGCAGTGGTTTTCGGAAGGAAAAAAGGTTAGACGAAGACAAAGAAGACATAATGCAATGTAACGAAAAAATGTATTCAAGAAAATCTGATTTGTAATAGTGTAAACAAATGAATAGTATACGATATTTAAAGAATTGAAAACGTAACACAAGATGCTTGAGTTTTTTCGGTATTAATATAGCAGGATATGGTTTAGTGAGGCTGTAACAGGGGTGATAAACAGACAAACGTTTCGAAGCATACATTTCGAAGCATACATGCAATTTAACGTTCAAAAGGAAATGTCACAGATTTAATATGGAGTGATGAACAGACACACGCACGGGAAGCTTTGTTACCGATTCAGTCTGAGTAGAAGATGATACCGGTTCCAAGAGTGTAGTCAGGCCATTCGTCCCCGTCTGCTTCAAAACCCCTGACCATTGCTAAATTCGGTTGGAAGTTCGCTCACAAGGTCGGGTCGAAATCGCCGCCGACGACAAACACAAGAGAGACTACACGTGCCTCGCTATGCCGATAGCCAGATGAAGGACCACCTGACCCTAAGATCAAACTGCCGATAATATACAACATAGATCGCCAGGGATAAGGGATAAGGGAGGAAGAGAGGTCGATTTAGGTAGAGAGTCACTGTAAAAAACAAACTTGCATCAAGGTTTTCCAAAAGTAAATATAATTTAATTTTGAATACTAGACATTCTATATCGGGTATATCATTTGCATTGCTCTTCCCATATAATTCCAAATGATTTAGTATTTCATGTCACTTTGGTTTAGTCGTCAGTGTTATAAAGAGGTCAAGATTACCATACCATTCGCATGGAGTCATGCATCATGATAGTTTTCAACAATATATCTTAATTATCCCGTAAAAGAAGGAGGTAATATGATTCTTATGCGCATAAATTTATCGTTTCTATCACATTTACCAATTGCATCAAATACATTCTTATATATCTAAATGAAGTTTTTCTAATTGTTTCAAACACACTCGTTTCACTTTTGTGGTTGTATTTGCATAGGGTATCTTCTCATAAAAGTCAGTTTGAATATACGGAAACAATAGAGAATATTTAAAACTCCTGAAGGGGGTAAATCATAATAAATATTAAATTGAAAAAAAAAGTAAAAAATTAAATTTTTATAATATTTTAAAAAAAATTAATCTAATTTTAAAATTTTATTAAATTCACAATAAATTTATTTAATTTGTCTATACTTTTTTTTAATTTAAATTATTTAAATTTATTTTTTATAATGAATAAAAAATAATTATTTTTTAAATAATAGCCGATTTTGAACCTAATTGTATTAATTTAATTCTAAACAAATTTTAGACCAAATAATTCTAAACCAACGGGCGGATATATTTTCTATTTTGAGTGAAAACATTTTAGATTGAAATAGATATACATTTACATTTGTTGAATTGAAAAATAGAAATTTTTTTAATATATATTATTTTGATATACTTTGTTTACTTTGTTTATTTGTTGAGTGTTTCACACATGCCCATCGCAACCTTATTATCAGTCTTTCATTGTGTGGGCCACATTCTCTTTATTTGTTTTGTTGAAACCACATAGAATGTTTGAATTTTGTCCAATTTGTTTTGTAAGAAAATTATGATTTAGCTAACAAGTCCACTATTTGATGAATTTCTAGATATGAATTATGAGATTATTATCGTTTAATACAACTACATAACTATTTGATGGTAAATTAAAAAATTGTACCCTTTATAAAGCAAACGTGGCTTTATCTAAAGCAAATGTTGTTCCTATTCGACGTTTGTTTCGTCGAACATCGTGGATTCGTCTTGACATCGGTCTTCCCCCGTTTCTCGTAGTCGTTTCCTCTTCACCCGCAGAGATCTGTCACCTCTTCCAACTGGTGCGAGAACTACACTTTCAATTAAACTCAAGTTTATCTTTTCCTTGAGAGAGCATCCTCTGTTGATTGGTTAAGGGCTCAACCTGTGGATATAACTTCAATTTTGAATTTTTAAAGCGACATTTTAAGACTGCAAAATAAAGGTAGAGGAATGACTCAAGTGAATGATATTACTTTTAGTAGCTCAGATGGATGGAAGCCTCTAATCCATTGAAAGAAGCATTATGTAGATGTTTTCCACACGCTTAAAAGCAAGTAAAAGACATCAGCCTTCACAACATCTTTTTTCATGCGAAACAACGTAATGGTTCAAGCAGCCATACACAAAAATTCGGAGTTTTATGTAACTTACATGAGCTTGGAGTGTTGTTCTAAAGTCAGCAACTCGCAGATTTTGTTCTTCTATCCATTGTGCATAGGTCATCTCAAAAGCAGCAACCCCTAGCAATAACTTATTGAGGCTAGGAGAAAGCCATCGCGAGACTCAGAATGTGTGTGATTACTCGTCTAGTGGATTTTAAATGAGAAATCACCAACCTGTGTTGATGGACCCAGATGGTCATAGAAAACTATTAACTGACGAGCTGCTAGCGTATAGTCCCTGAATAAACATTTGTTGGAGTTAATACGAATCAGACAAATTATACCGAACATGGACTAGGAATCAAGATTCATCTAACCTGCTGCCTAGCACTCTCAAACCCTTGCTCCAGCCTTACGATTCTGAGCCAAACGACACTGAATCTGTGGACGTAGCGTAGCTTCCTTGAATATTAACATAGAGAAGGGTTTAGGAGGTTTGAAACAAAAACAAAATCATAACTAAAATCCAAATACTGTTCTTTTATCATTCAAACCGTGTACTTTTACATAGTTATTGGATAATTTATTAATAAGATCGGGTTGTACCATGTAGACGCTGAATGCGAGTTAACAAAATACAAAAACACAAATAAAGGTAAATCGCCACAACCAATTACAATGAACAACTGCAACGAGTGTACCTTATCATTGACCCGGCTTTCATATCGATCCTCACTGGGTTGTGTAAAGAAGAAAAACATCATTGGCCTGCAAATGTGAACCCAAAATAACTTGAATTATATTTGATTATTTGGATATTGCGGGTAATCTGGATTATTTAGGTAATTTGGTTATGTTTAATTCGGGTTTTTCGGATTCTTTGGGTAATTTGGGTTGTTTAGTTTCGACTACTTCGGGTTTGATCTAGATTCCCCATTTTTTTGGTTCTTTGGTATTTTTTGGGTAATTCAGGTAATAAAAAACAAAAATTTAAGTTTTTTTAAAAATTAAGTTTTAGGTTGTTCGGTTTCTCCCAAACCTGAATGTATTCTAGATTTTGAACTCATATGAGTTTTGTAGGTAACCCAAATGACTATTAGGTTGGGTTTTTTGGTTCGGTCTGATTCGGTTGATCCAAGTTATCCAAATTGTCCACCCCTAGTATTCGCAATGCACTTCAAAATCAAATACATATTCAAGATTCTCTGATGTTTCTGTGATTAAAGATTCTCTGGTGTTTTCAGAAAACGGATTCAAGATTCTGATTGCATGCACTTCATGATGTGAAAAGTCGAATACAAATCAAGAGTCTCTCATGTTTTGTGACTGCATTGTTGTTTCAGAAAAAAACAATTTTTCTAACAATGTGTAAATGCCTCGAATCATCAAAGTACCTGTTCGGTTGCTGCTCAGGAAGAATGCCCAAAATGAATATCGATTGTCCTTCTTTAGGAAAGAACCTTCAAGCTATTGCAATGACGTTTTCGAACAAAGATGATGACCAAGTTAGAGAACGGAGACGTGTAAATATTAAAGTAATAAGCGTTGATATTCATGTTTTAGCAGACCTTATTGTCTCGGAAAGATAGCTTGATACCAGGGATATCATCTTGGACTTGAATAATGGATTTTGACGGTGGAATCATGTCTTCCTCCATCATCTATGGAAACGGTTTTACCATTGCTTTTGCAGCCGGTTTAGGCTGCTTCTCCGGTGTTGTTGTTTCTACTTTTGATTTTTCAGTCAGTTTAGGCTTCTTCTTTGGCGGTGTTGCTTCTGCTTTTGCAGCCGGTTTAGGCTTCTTCTCTCACATTTTTACTTCTGCATCTGGCACTGGTTTAGGCTTTTTCACCGGTGGTGCTTCTTCTTGGGCTGCTGTTGTAGCTTCTATTTCATTCCCTTTCGCTTCCTTCTTTTCTTTAGCAATTACACAAGAAAAAGCAGGTTACTTTCTAACATTCTAACACCCAAAAAAGAAAAATTTGCACAATGGAAGTCCTTGTCGATCCACAAAGATCTAATATTAGTGAAAACCCGAGTTTGGACACAGTTTTCAGCTCTCGATTACATGTACAATACATGTTTTGCAAAACTATTTCACAAAGGTCCATGCTTATAATAAAAATCTGCTGCATACGACAAATAGAAAAAATTTCAACCGTTCTCTACAACTCATTGAGACTTTAGCTGTAAAAACTCTAGGTTTCACGTTATCTTATTCCTACAACTACCTTGAAGTCATCTTCCAAGGACCTTTTGATGTATTTTTGAAAATTGAACTTCATACTCAGTGTCAAATGAACCTAATCACAAAGGACTGTTAAAAATATTTGCGGAAAATTTCATAATCTGCAAAAGTATGATTAGATTGATACCACTTCAATCAATCGGCTCCGTGATACTAATAAAAGTATCTGCCTAAGTATATTGTATTTATGTTGAATTTGTAGGTTTCTATTAGCATCTCTTTCACCTGCTTGGTTTTCCTGCTTACACTTTGTTATTCTTTGCAGAGCTTGGTAGAATCATAGTAAGCCAATCATATATGTTATTGCTTGAAGATCAAGGACTTACTTGTGCCCGAAGATGGTAAATTATATGTTTTCATCCTTTAAGGATTTAGGAAAATTCTTTTTTTTGAAAATTTCCAAAACCTCATTGTTGTTCCTTACTCGCGCACTTAAAATAACGTCTACCATCTTCTTTCTTGCCAGTAATTTGTATTTGCTTTTTCCAATATGATTCTCATCCTACCTTCTTGATCTTTCTCGTTTCAGGTTTTCTCTTGGACTACTATCCCCGTTTTGTTGTTGTGCGGGGTTCCAGTCAGAGATTTGATTCAGCATCAGTGTCAACCATAGACAACCATACTTTTAGTAGAGAGCCTTCGTTATCAACATATTCCAATTTTAGCTTTCCTTTTGTCTTCCACACCAATAACATTCTGCATTTTTAAAGGTACGATCTCTTCGAATCTGCAAAACAAAAACATCGATGAACCATGGTTTGTCTGCATTTACATGTTAGAATCAGACTATACGCTCATGTATTCCATACCCCAGAACGTACATATCAGCCTCATTCTTCAAATTCAGCCACTCGTCTAGATCCACTGCTAGACTCCCCAACAGTGATCTTCCTCGAACATTCCAAGTCCAATTAATATCCTAAATCACATACCACCAAAATTCACTCTTTAACCCTGATAAAAACTGCTGCGTAGAAAAAAGAATAAGCTATAATGAAAGATTAACATGTTAGAGTTTATGAAAACTTAATTTCACACTTATACAATTACTTACCTTTGTTCTCCCAAGCATCAGGGGTATGGCACTATCTATCATGTGAAATACAACCAAAAACAATATGAAGATATGAAGTTGGTGCGATGTGTTAAGCGATATAAGGGTCACATATCCCCACAACAATAATAACCAGCTCCATCAATCAAAATAAAAGCCAAAAACTCTATTATCACTCCATCATCTCTCACCAATTATGTTGTCATGTTTACTCGCAAAGGAACCAATGCAAATACATGATGCCATGGTTCCACATTATGTGGATTATGTCTCAGAAGGACATTGTTGGCAAGTTCAAGAACATTGTTGGCGAGTTCTAGCCTTTTGTACATTAATCCTTTCAAGCGAGGCAATCATTAATCGCTATCCTTATCATCACTAAACCAAATCCCATACAATCAGACAATTATAAAAAGTTTGTATAGATTTATATGGATAGAGCATTTAGACGGGAAGAAAAAAAGAGATGAAGGGGTTCAATTTGAAAATATAGAGAAAAAACTCATTGGAACTGATATAGATTGAGGATGGAAACTCATCGGGTCTTTGTTGCCGTCACCACTAATCTCTGCTCTCTCTGTTGTGTTGACGGTGATATTTTTTTAGGATATGAAACCCATACCTAAGCTTCTGCTCCCCGGAGGTCTCATTATCGTTTTCTTCAATACACCAAAACCCATACAATTAAAAAGATATACAAAGCTCCAACAGAATTATATAGATAAAGAATGGAGACGATGAGGAAAAAGATCTAAAGGGGTTTTGATTTGAAAAGATGAAGTGTAAATTCGTTGGAACCGATAAAAACTTAGGAGAAAAACTCACCGGGCTTTGTTGCCACCACCGCTCATCTCCACTCTCTCTGTTATTCCCGAAGGTATCACCGTCGAAGGTCTGTTCGTTGCCTTCTTCCTTTGCCTCTTGATGATGATTAAAGATCTGAAATTATTTTTGAATATGTGATTTAGAGTTTAAAAAGATGTTCAAAGCTAACAATTACCTTGATTACATACCAGTGACCATCGAAGAAAGCAAGTTTGACTACTGAAGAAAACAATGAATGTGAAGAGAATTTGAAGAGAGTTCTTTAAGCCATTAAGCAAGAGGAAGATGAAAAGGAAGAGACTTGCGATGAATCTGAATAAACTGGAAATTAAGGCGTTCTGATGTAAAAGAATGGTGAGGGGTTTTTTCCTCACTTTGTTAACGTGTTAGCACCAGAATAGAGGAAAACTCCCTTTTTATATATATGATTCTTTTCTTATTTTCTTGTCTTGGAATTCTTATGATCATGCTTTCACATTAGCGTTATGCCAAATCGAAAAAAGGTTTATTTGCATTTGGCTTTGGGTTTTCCACATTAGTTGGTTTTATTTCTTGAGATGTACTTGTGTTGAAAGATCAACCTCTCAGTGGAAAATTGGTCTTCTCAGGATAATTCTAATCATCTGTGTTTGGCAACTCACTATATCGATGAGAAATGGAAGTTGCAGAAGAAACTTCTCAACTTTATTACCCTGGTCCTTGCACCACTTAATCAACTAGATGTGGACCTCACACATCTCAGCAAAGAAAATTGGGGTAAACAAAAAAAACTCTGAAAAATAGCTTTTAATAAAATTAAACATTCTACTTCTAATTTTATAAAAAAAACCTTAAACTATGTTTTTTAAGCAAAAAAACATGGAAAATTTTTATGGTTTTTTGCTTAAAAAACATAGTTTAAAGGATTTTTATAGAGTTAAAATAGTAGGTTTAATTTTATTATTTTTTTGTTTATCTCTATTTTCTTTGTTGAGATGTGTGAGGTCTACATCGAGTTGATTGAGTGGTGCAAGGACCAGGATCCATTTCTTAGTTCTCTACCAGCAAAGATGATGACGAAATTCCATGAGTATTGGAACAAGTGCAGCTTGGTTTTAGCAATTGCAGCAATCTTGGATCCACGGTTCAAGATGAAGTTGGTTGAGTATTACTACTCCAAAATATATGGAAGTACGGCTCGGGAGCGTATCAAGGAGGTCTCTAATGATGTTCAGGAGTTTTCCAATGCATATTTTATCTCCTCGACTATAGTTGATAAAGATTCATCCTTTACTGGCTCTGTCTTAGCTACATTCAGCAGTGATACTAGAGACCGATTGAAAGGATTCGACAAATATCTGCACGAAACTTCACTAAACCTTTATCTCTCTGAACCGATCTTTCCTAGGAATGGCTAGTTCAACGTACTAAATTATTGGAAAGGTCCATTCTATTCTCTCTATTATGGCCCGTGACATTCTTGGGACACCAATGTCA
The DNA here is from genome assembly GCA_036759665.1 of Gynandropsis gynandra. Taxonomy (NCBI): domain Eukaryota; kingdom Viridiplantae; phylum Streptophyta; class Magnoliopsida; order Brassicales; family Cleomaceae; genus Gynandropsis; species Gynandropsis gynandra. Next base: position 3,342,529 of record CM071867.1, on the reverse strand, counting down.
ATTCATAACCAATTCAGCTTTCAGTTTAGGGCAGCCTAACAACCTGACTTCCCTAACTCCTGACATTAGACAAGCTTTAATTTGCACACATTGGTTAAGAACAGAAACGGAAGGTACCCTCAAATCATCTGTCTTCTCCTCTTTTTTAGATATTAAAAAACGCCAAGTCATTGCCAACTGCTGGCAATGCCTTTAATCATACACTTAATGAAGATACTCTGGTGTCCTCAAGATAATATGTTCTTCATATGTTGAAAGTATATCCGACGTAAAGTTTTTGTTTTACTCTTGAATTGATACTTCAGTTAAGATGACTGGTTTTACTAATTGAGTCGTTGCTAGTCGTGGTTGTTCCTTGGCGTTCAAAAGTTTACATTGGTGAAGAGAGTGAAATGCATAGTCAATAGCTTCAACCGTACATACAGTTTAAGCACATTGAAACATGTTCAATAGCTTCAAACTTTCTCTCTGTTTTTTATACCTACACTGAGACGAATATAATACCAAATCATCAAAGATGTTTTTTGAGTGATTCTTCCTCTGCAAAATCGTTATGTTTTTCGAATACAACATAGTTGAATCGATGACCCGCGAATATAGAAAATCAAAGAAAAATTCATTCATATGATTATTAAAGACAAAAGCTGTTTCAATAGGGTCAGGAGGAGTTCAATAGAGTGATCCTTGAGGAAAAGAGCTCTAAGCCCTGTCGAGCTCGAGCACTAAGCAAAATCTAGGATCCGAGAATGTCTCATGAAAAAAATAATAATGTCAATAAATCCTAGTGTCATCAAATATCAAACACGAATTAAGGAAGTACCTCCTACAGGATCATGATGAATATCGAAAAAAATGATACGAACGCTTTCTATGGGCGAATGAGGAGTCTGTTATGGAGCTCAGGTTCTCTTGTTGGGTTCAAAGACATATTTGATGAGTGATTCTTTGATTGGTAGCATCTCCGGGAACTCAGTATTGAGCTTGGAGGCATCCATCTCATTGTTGCTTCGAGGGGCGACAATGACCTTCGCCTGCTCTTCCAATGTGAAGTTGGACCATTTGAAGTCTGGGTCGATGTAGCTCTTGTACATCTCCAGGATCTCGTTGTGGCTCACGACCCCAGGGTTGGTGAAGTTCCATATGCCCCTCAGGTTTCTCTTTGCCATCTCGATGGAGATCGGGAGGAGTTCGTCCAGTATGGTCATGCTGTTTGGGATGTTCACGACCTTGTTGTAACGCGAGATCTTGGTGATGAAGTTACGCGGGTTGTTTAAGTCGGATGAGATAGGCATCCGCACTCTCAAGGTGCACACGTTGTCGTACTCTCTCAAGAGCTCCTCAACCTGGCAAAGAAACAATAGAACTATGAATGAAACGAATGCATGTTTCAAGATAAATTTATGTGAAGATCAGATGTGATGTAATAGAGCAGAACATTTTACCATAGCCTTGGTTTTTGAGTAGAAAGAACCGGTGAAGTTGGGCTTATCTTCTTCTTTGAAGCCGATGCCTGAACCCTCTGGATGTGCAGCATCGTACTCAAATATACAGCCGGTGGCAAAGTTCATCATCAGGAGGTTGTTCTCTCGGCAAACATCTGCCAGAGTCAAAGTACCAGCCACATTGACACGGATGGTCTCTGTTTTGTGAGATTCACACCAATCGACATTAGGTCTGCCAGTCAAACCAGCAGCGTTGAAGACATGAGTAGGTTTGGTACTGTGAATATCGGCTATAAGAGATGCTCTGTCCTCTAGACGTCCTTTTCCATACTCAAATGGAATGCCTTGCTTCTCACATAGTTTCCCTAGAAGACCACCGAGCCATCCAGTCTTACCATAGATCAAGAACTTCAAGGACGGTTTGTCACCAGAACCACCGGATTTGGCTGGTGGAACAACCATGTGCGTCTGATTGGCGTTGATTGCATCAGCAGATGCGTCCTCGGAACCATCAGAGTGTCTTCCTCCAGGCATCATTAGCATCCTCGGATGAGGAAGAAGAGCTCCAGAGACATCACCCCACCAGTCAGGATTTTGGGTGTACCATTCCATTGTCTTCTTCAGTCCGTCTTCCCATGTGGTTCGCTCGGACCATCCTAACTTCTTCAGCTTCTGATCATCGAGGAAGTACCTCTGGTCATTAAAAGGCCGATTCTCCACAAACTGGATGCAGGAGTCAGGGTCTGTTCCAATTAGTTTGCAGATGTCTTTAGCCACATCAATCACCCGCCTTTCTTTCTTTGTCCCAACATTGTAGACATGACCAACTTCCCCTCTGTGAAGAACAACCTCGAAGGCCTCAGCAACATCTTCGCAATATAGGTAACTCCTCACATTGGACCCATCCCCATGGATCGGGAGAGGCTTCCCGTTCATAGCCAACAAGATAAACTTAGGAATCAACTTTTCAGGAAACTGATTAGGACCATAAACATTGTTTCCACGAGTTGTTATAACTGGTAATCCATAGGATCGACCATAAGCCATAACAAGCATCTCAGCCCCAGCCTTAGTAGCAGAGTATGGGTTTGTCGGGAGGAGCTGAGAAGCCTCATGATTTCCCACCGCAGCATCCTCATCAGTCTCCCCATAAACCTCATCTGTGCTTACATGGATGAACCTCCTGATCTGACCAGTTACTTTGCAGGCTTCCAGAAGGACATGGGTACCATAAATATTATTCTTGGTGAACTCAAAGCTGTTACCAAAAGAGTTGTCAACATGGGTTTGAGCAGCAAAGTGCATTATCGTGTCAATGTTTTCAGTTATAAGAAGGTAGTTGACAAGATCAGCACTGGCGATGTCTCCCTTGACAAACTTAAAGTTAGGAGAAGATTTCGATGGATTCAAGTTCTTCAGATTGGAACAGTAATCAAGCTTGTCAAGCACAACAATTTTGTAGTCCGGGTAGCTGCGGACTAGTCTGTTGGCAACATGAGACGCTATGAATCCAGCAGCCCCAGTAATGAGGATGTTCTTGGGCTTATATGTAGCCATGTGGGATAAATACCTGCATTAGCAGAAATCAGGAAAGTCACATTTAGTACAACGCCTTACTCTCATTCATTAAAATGAAAAACATGACACCGTGGAAAAAATTGCTAAAACAACTTCCTTGTCCAACAATTTCAAGAGTACAACTTCATGATCATCTCCGTGAAACAGATAGAAAGCATAGATTGTTCGAAATCGTGGTATTAAGATACGGGAGATCCTTAAATCTCCTTTCAGCAAGAAGCTTAAGCAAACCTCAAACCAGCAACAAATTGATATTTTATACATCAAAGTTTAAATTTCAAAATTGTAAAAGGAAAAAATCCATAAGGGTGCTGGAAGTACTAAACGATATCCCGAAATTTAACCTCTTGTTCTTAAAGAACTAATAGCACCACTAAACAGAAACAGATCATTTAGTTCCAGCGATACTTCCAATTCAAAAAATATCAAAATTATAATAGAAACACTGGAGGATCTAAACAAATGTAGCACAGCCTTCATTGCAGCCTAATTTGCTTGAAAATTTATAATTTTTTTATGGAGATCTAATATCATAACACGCGGATCCAGATCCCAGTCGAAGAACAACTGTAGCTATCAAATAGAGCAAAATTCTCCAGATTCAATGTAGATCCAAGATCACGAAAACGATATCATAAAAACCAAAAACCAGATCAATTATTGGATCCAATCGCATTATGACCACATATATTACACGAACTAGTTCGCGAAGCGTGAGGAAATGTAGAAGAAACAGCAACAAAATACAGAAGGATTCACGTACCGATTGAATTCGATTCAGGATAAGCCGAAGAAGATTCCCAGAGAGAGAATATAGAGAGAGAAACTCTGGAGAGATCAATGGAGAGAAGGCGCTAATCGTTGAAGAAGATGAAGAAGAAGAGGGAACCAAACGAGCGTATGAAAACAGTACGCCTCTTTTATTCCGAGACAGTTACGGAGAACCACGGGACTATCAAATGACCAAATCACCCTTTCTTTATGCTACAAATTACCATCTCGCTCACGTGAACCTACTACCTCTACCGTGTCGAGTTTTAGGAAGATAATATTGGAAATTAAATTACATTAAATTCATGTTGGAAGAAAATAATTACTTACCCTTTTATCAATTTTTTTTTCTCTCAAAATAACGATACAATTTTATTGACCGGATAAATATTTATTAATTAAGATATTAAAAAATATTATCAGTTTAATCATAACAGTAAATTTTAGTGTTTACCAAAGACAAATTTGTTTATTTTTAATAACATACAAAACATTGATTTGAATACTATGATGCATTATATTTACATATCAAATTAATGCTTATGATTACACCAATAACTTTTAAATTTGATGATTAAGAGTGTTATAGTATATTAATCTGTGATTAGAAGTGTCTAAAATATACAATATCATATTTATGTAGTAAATAGAGATTTTTATTATATTAAAAATATTAATTTTGAATAAAAAGTTGTTTTTGGTGTGAAATGGTTCACCAAAATTACATGTAATAGCCTGTTGAAGTGTTTTGAATTGATTAAGGATTTTAAAGGAAATTTAATTCTATTATGGAAAACCCTTAATGGTTAAAAATTGACCTTAATTAACTTAACATATCCCTCAATCTAGATACTTAAATATTTCAACAATTTATTATCTTCCTAAAATTTTGTTTATCATCAATTTCTTTTTTTTTCAATATCACCAATTTCTTTTGACTTTAAAATTGGCGCTTTGTAATATCATATTATTGGGCCCAATCACTCGGCCCATTAAATAAATGGCTTCTCGTTTTCCTTCGGAGGGTCACGAATAATTGATTATTTCTCATTCTTTTCTTCAATTACAAGCACCTGAAGAAAAAACAGCGGGGATTATAAAAAATGCCCCTGTAGGGCTAAAGTGCTTCAAAAATACCTTTGGCTGAAAAAAAATGTTTCAACTTCAAATCTACCCTTAAAATATTGATAATCCCGTATTACCCTTGACGACAATTTTTCTCTTTAGGGAAGGGTATTTTTGAAGCGTTTTAGCCCTACGAGGGTATATCTGATATTCCGCCAAAAACAGTGGTAATTTGTAATCGGCTTGATTTAAAAATTAAATTTTACAATCCAAAAACTTTCCAATTATGTATTTGTATACAAGAAGAATAAATATTAGTTTAGAATGGAGAAAATAAAATGATTTATTCCTCTTACTTTTATTTGAAGATGACATTTATATTAATCAAAATTGAATCACATATATAGAAATATCAAAGCAATAATAGTACTAAAAATGAAAATATTAATGTTTAAAAATTTATATTGATAATTCTTTTAGGAATGAAAACGTGAAAGAGGAAAAGGAAAAACTTTTGTTTTATTTCGTTTGAAAGTAAACGAATACATTATCCTTTATGATATACAAATAATTCTAATTAACCGCTCCAACAACTAATTACATAATTACTAATTATAAATATTTTAACTACTGGATTAATATTTAATAAAATATTTATTTATATTTTAAGGTTCCTTTCAAAATTAAAAGTAAATGTTGTTTACTCTCATCTTGGAAGTGAGCTTATAACATTGTGCAGATGATAAATGTTTCGTCAAAATATCGGCTAGTTGATATTGGAGATGCAAAGTCTTGATGATACCCGATTGAATCTTTTCACAAACTAGATGATAGTCAATCTCAATAAGTTTTATACTTTCATGGTAAACTGGGTTATTCGCAGTATGTATTGCAGTTGTATTGTTCACAGAACAACAACGCATGTTATCTAATATGATAAGATAATTCACAAAGTAATGATGAGATCCATATCACTTCACATGTAGTATTTGCCATCGCATGGTATTCTAATTCGATACTACTTCTTGAAACGTTACTTGTTTCTTTGATATATCAAGGAATCACCAAAAAAATACACAGTAACATGTAACTGATCGTCTAGAGTCTGTGCATGAATCACAATCTACAACACTAAATGCAGTCAATCTGATGTTGTTAATTGCAGAATAGAACAATCCTTGGCCAAGATTGTTCTTTAAATACCTCAACAATCTTTTTACTGCAATAAGATGTAATTCAGTAGGAGAGGGCATGAACTAACTTAATTTGTTAACAACAAAACATATGTCAAGACGAATAATTGTTAGATATATTAATTTTCGATTCAGTTTACGATAATATGTTGGGTTAGGTAAAGGTTCATTGTCTGTAAGAGACCGTTTTACATTCATATCCATATGTATAATCACTGGTTCAGAAGCTAACATACTAAAATCTTCTAGCATTTCCAATGTATACTTACGCTGATTCAAGGAGATCCCTTTTAAAGATCGAACAATCTCTAAACCAAGAAAGTACATGTAATTGCCTAAATCTTTGACAACAAAATGAGAATGAAGAAGTTGTTTAAGATACTCAATGGCAGAATGATTATTATCAACAATTAAAATGTCATCAATATACATTAAGAGACCAAGAAAATAATCTGAATAAGATTTTAAAAATAGAGAATAATCTCAAACAGATTGGATAAAACCAGAGTTCAACAAAATAAAAGAGAATTTTAAATGTCATTGGTGAGATGAGTGTTTTAAACTATATAGTGATTTATGTAATTAACAAATAGGGTTATTTGGGAATGTCTCCCACTTAGATGGTTCATAATTAGGAGGTAGCTGCATGTATATTTTTTTCTTGGAAATCACCATTTAAAAAGGCATTGGAAACACCCATTTGGTGAATATACAATTATTTGATGAAGCTAAACATAAAAGAATTCTAATTGTGATCATTTTAGCAACATGACTAAAGGTAATATATGATACCTTCTTTTTGTGTAAATCCTTTAGCCACAATCTTGCTTTGTATCTATCTATACTTTCATCGGCATTGTAATTGATCTTAAATAACCATTTATAACCTACAAATTTCTTATTATGATGAGCAAACAGTCCACATGTTTTGTTATTTTGAAGTGTATCTAGTTCCAATTTCGTAACATTTTTTTAAACTGTAGAAAAAGCATCATGTTTATATGTTTTAGGTTCAGAAATGGTGATGATATTTTAAAAAAAAATGCTTATATTCATTAGATAGTTTGGAATATGAAATGAAGGCACGTATGGGATAAGGTGTTTTATGTACAGGAGACTGATTATCATGAGATATATGATAGCCAAATAAGTATTTTGGAAGATTAATAGATCTTCTAGATCTGATTGGAGGACCATTAGAAAGATTAGAAGAATCAGAAGAGTTATTTGTTATAACTATTACAAGAGAAGGAATTGAAGAATTTGAGTTATCATTTTGCTACAAGGATTGATCGAGATAAGGCATGTCACTGATTGATATAGGAATGACATAATGATTAAAAATATCATAAATGTTATTAGAAAAATGTTTGTGAAAAGGAAATATGTTTTCATGAAAGATTATGTTTCTAGATATCATGATTTAGTTAGTGGTTAAATCAAGAATTTTATATCATTTGTATCCTAAAGGACAGGATTGGCCCTTGGACTAAATTTGTTTCTATTTTTATTAAGGGTTGAAACATAGCATAGGCAGTTAAATACTCTTAAGTGCTCATAACATGGTTAATTCCATTTAATAGTTCATATGACGTTTTATTTTTAAGAAAAAGGTGGTGTTTTATTAATCAAATAGTGACAGTAGCAATACATTCACGCTAGTAATCAATAGGAACGTTTGATTGAAACAAAAGAGCACGGGCAACATTCAAGAGATGTTGGTGTTTTCTTTCAACCACAATATTTTGTTGTATAGTGTATAAGCACAATATAATTGGTGAGAATTCCTTTTTTGGATAAAAGTTCTTTAAATTGTAACTCTTGTGCATTATCAGATCTAAGTGTTTTAACAATTTTCTTGTATTGGTTTTCTAAAAAGTTAGAAAAGAATGTAAAACTGAATGAACATCGGGATTTTGTTGCAGAAAATACACCCAAGTACACCTTTATCAACAATGGTAAAAAATATTTGTATCCAGTTAAAGATTCTGATGCAAAAGGACCCCAAATATCAATATGGATAAGATCAAAGATTGAATTAGAATCACTACAAGAAAAATTAAATTTCCAGACAGCAAAATCCGTCCCTAATTCGTCTGGAAAATGGTTTCCAGACGTTTTCCGGACGGATTTTGTCGGTCCGTAAATAAACGTCGCTAATAAATTTTCGTCCGAAATTCGTCCGAAATTCCGGACGGATTTAGTAGTCCCTAAATCGTCCCTAATTTTTTTTCAAAAAAAAATAAAATTTAAAAAATAAAAAAATAAGTAAAAAATATTTAAAATAAATAATTCCGGACATATATAAATCAGTCTTTAATTTCCGGACGGATTTATTTTTCCGTCCGGATTTTAAAAAAAAATAAAAAAGTTATTAAAGACGAATAAAAAATAAAATAATTTAAAAAAAATAAAAACGCCGTCCCTAATCCGTCCGTAATTTAGGGACTGATTGGTGTTAGTCCTTAATCCGTCCGGAAATAGGGACTGAAATAATTTCGTCCGTAAATTACAGACGGATTAGAATCCGTCCGGAATTTAAGGACGGACTAAAATTTCCGTCCGTAATTTAGGGACGGATCAATATCCGTCCGGAAATTCCGTCCCTAAATTAAAAATTTCTAGTAGTGAATTTTTTTTAAAGAAATAAAATGAATATGTTTTTGTTTGGCTTGAGGACGGATACAAGGGATAGAACTATCATGAGAAGAAATTTTTAGTAAAGATTGAGAAGATAGGAAATTTATTTTGGATAATGAAGGATGTCACAAACTGTTATGCCAAAAGGACGTAGATGTAATGACATCAAGGAGAGGCATGTTAGAAGGATCAAAGAAGTAGAGATTTTGATAGGCTTCACCCTTCCCAATCATCAAGTCTCGAATATGGTCTTGTTTGATACTAAAGGATTTGTCGAAAAAACATGAAGATTAGTGTTTTTGGTAAGAAGATTCACACTAAGTAGATTGAAGTGGAATGAAGAGATGTAAAGAACTGAATGGAGAGTAAGAAGATGAGAAATAATGGCACTCCCAATGTGAGAAATAGTAACTTTAGTGCCATCAGGGAGAATGACAGAAATATTTGAAATTGTTTTAATATTTGAGAATAGAGAAATATTGTTGCAAAAATGGCTGCTTGCACCAAATTTATGATCCAATTTTTTTTTTTTTGGAATATGGAAGTGTATATTTAAAGATAAGACAAAAGAAGATAAGAGAAAAGTTTTACCTATGTTTGGAGTTATGGATGGAGGATCGACAATGTGATTGCTTTGCTGAAAAATTGTTGGATCCATTGATTGTTTGCAGATGAGAAACTACTTGCTGGAGTTGTTCTTTGGATAGTAATAAAGGTACAACAGAAGTAGCATTTGTTTGATTGGTAGAAGGGATATCTTGTTGTAAAATGTTAATGCGAGGATTATAGTTGTTGTGAAGATATAAAGGATTTGAATACGAATATGTGTTTGAGAGGGTGGTAGTGGTGGAAGATGCCTTGGTCGGCGAAATAAGAAATTAAAAGAGGAAAAATTACAGATAAGCAAGAATAACCAAGATTTGGTTCGTTGTTATCCATAATTTGTGTGAACAAAACAAGAAGAGAAAGAAACTAAAAAGAGAGAAAAGGGAAAATTGGAGAAACAAGAAATCGGAAAACCCAGAGATGAAGAAATTGAAAACGCGAGCAAAGGAACCGATTGAAGTGAAGAATGGATATTAGAAAAGCAAGGAATCACAAGAGAGAAGGGAAAGGTAACGGTGGAAGGTTTCAGGCTCTGTATACCATATTAGGAATGAAATCGTGAAAAATGAAAAAAAAATATTTTATTTCACTTGAAAGAAAATGATTACATTATATATTATTATATACAAATAATTCTAACTATTTCAACAACTAATCACATAATTACTATTTTAACCCTATTAATTACTACGAGTGTCAAAATAAAGTCCGGCCCGCAGGTCCACCTGAAGCCCGCCCGAAAATAGTGGGCTCAGACCTTAAAATTATAGGTTCGAATACAAGCGGGCTTTCAGGTTCGGGTTTTATAAAAGCCCGCAAAAATTTTGCCTCGCCCATCGGGCCTCTAAAATAGAAAACCCTAGTCGTCTAATCTTCTTCTCTTCTTGTCTATCTCTTCTTCCGTCTGTGTCGCCTGCTTCTCCGAGGCGTCCGTCTGCATCGTCTGGTCTTCTTCTCTTATCGTCTATCTCTTCTCTTCTCGTCGTCTTCTCCTTGCACCATCGTGTTCTTCTTCACGACGCGTTGTTTCTCTCTTCGTCGATTTCAATCCATTTGTCGATCGTGCAGCTTTGTCGGTCGTGTAGCTTTGTCGATTTCAAACCCTTCGCAGATTGCTAGATTCCTCTGTTTCAAATCCTCGATCATGTAGCTTCTTTGATTCAAATCCTCGGTCATGTAACTTTTTCAATTTCAAACCCTTTGCAGATTGCTAGGTTCCTTCGTCGATTTCAAACCCTTCGTAGATTGCTAGGTTACTCCATTCAAAACATCGGTCATGCTTAGTCGATTTCAAACCCTTCGCAGATTGCTAGGTTTCACATTTTAGAATATGTGATTTCGGCTCGTGGATCACCTGAAATCCGTCTGAAACTTGTCAAACCCAGACTGCGAGCCTAATAATTTCGATCCGTTGGATTTCGGATCGGACCAACCCGAACCCGTTTTCACCGGGTTACAAGCATACTCGGATCCGACCGACCCGTTTGATATTTCTACTAATTACAATTATTCTAACTAATAATTAATAACAAAATATTTATTTATACTTTGAAAAATTCACCCATTAAAAAATATTAATTTTTTATGCGATATAAATTCAAATTTTTATATAATATTAAAGTTTTTTTAATCTTTAAGTTAACAAATCTCTGTGAGATACAGGTATAACACATCAAAAAGCTACGAACTTAATTCACAAGAATTGTTGTAAAGAAAAAAAGATACAAATGGAGATGGCCTAAGTGTTTGGTGATACAATACACTGTATTTCCAATACTCTTTCAAGTCGTTCCATCCAAAATATAAAAACAATATATCATTACTTCATATTGTATATACAATGAAAATTTATTCGAATATTCTTTTATAATCGAATAAACTCATTAAAAAAGACAAATTATCAATGGTGGGTGTGTTCAAATTTCTTAAAAAGTATAAAACCAAAAGTGAACAAACAAACAATGTTGATGATACGTGGTTGGGGAAAAAAATCTAATGAAGTTAGTGGGTCCAAAGCAGACATAAACATCCATGTTACGCACATGTCATAATCCTTCTGTTTTCGTCCATTCATTTGCATAAACTTTCACGAAAACATTCACGTCCACATGTCTTATAATTATATATATATATATTTATACAAATATTGAATAAATTTGTAAGAAAAAGGAGATCCACACGTTATTATAGATATACCATATTTCGAGTCAACTAAATCACCGATGACAATTTTTTGCAAAATGGATTATGTATAAAATATTTTAAACTTTTCTGTTAATTTATTATATATATTGTCAATCTTGTACTTTTTTCCTACGTGGCATAAAAATCGCATATATAATTTTATTATAAGACTGTAATATTGATAATGAAAATACGCATTGTAAAATTAAATCGTGTCAAGCATGTATAATATAAAAAATCAAGAATATCCTATTTTTTATCATGAAAATATTTATTTTTCATTAAACACATAAGATAAAATGTAACTGATCCGACATCTTTATTTTGGAAAAAAAAAACTCTCAAGATAGTAAACAACATATATGTATATATGTATATATATGTGAGCAATATAAAAGTTAGTAAGAAATGCATCTACTTTAAACACCAGTGGTTACGCGTGCATGATGGCACACAAAATTTGTATGCATTTTATCATAAAACAATTATTATGCCATTTTGCGTAAACACTGCTTAATTAGAAGAATATACCTAAAAACACTTATTATGTATTTAAAATTAACAAAAAAATTACAATCGGTGAAAACATATCATAGGGTTACGGCTATTGTTTTTTTTATTTCCGTTCGAGAAAATATTTGATTTTAAAAATGTTTACGCTTGAATAATTAACCCAAAATAATTCAGTTTAATCAGTGAACGATGATGAGAAGTGTCTCCATCCACGTAATCTATGAGATTTATGTGTTTAGCTAATTAATTATAAGTTAACAAGGCACGAAACAATGCATCTTTCTATTTTACCTTATATTTTTTCCTATTAATTTAAAGAATTCCTATAAATATATCAAATTACTTTACCCATTTTATTTTAGTTATATACTTTTCGTCTGCTTTGCTTAAATCATCTATGTCTTGGCTTCGCTTTTAATCCAAGTTACTAATCAATGACGATTTCTTTGACTATTCTTCGAATACTCCCGGGTGTACTCAAATATTCATACATGAAAATCATATAACTAAAAAATATTTATTTTAGTGTGATTTTTTTTATAGAAGGTATAATTTATGAACGTTCCACACATTATATTATATATTACCAAAGCATTGTAAATATTAAGCGTATCTACAGGAGAAGCTATATTTAATATTTTTCTGATAATTTAATATGAAATTATTTATTTTATTATTTATTATATCTCTGTTAGATAAAAACAACAACCAATGGAATAATGTATTGAAAAACAGAGCATTATGCTTATAAAATGTTGTATTTCATTATTTTTATCAACACCAAATACATCTATCTATATTAGAAAATCATCTTCCAGAATTTTCTAATTTTCAATTCTAATTCCTTAAAACTGTAAAGTAATTATCTAACGGTAGAATTGTTAGGGTTGTTGGTGAAATGGACTTCTTCTCCTGCACCTGCATGCATTCTGTTGCAGATGCTCGACTTCACAGATCCAGCTACCTCGTCAGCTGCTTCACTAGTTGTCTTGTCAACTTCTTCATCATACTCAAAAAATGTATCGTCGTCTTCTCCTACGTTTTGCTCTTTGCCTCTGTGTTACCCACATGTTGAGACTCTTTCTCCACCTCCGTGTTGAACATAAGTTATAGCTATCATAGCCTCCCTCAAATTGGTAGTCGGCGGTAATCACTATAAGAAAAATAACATTTCTGGACGGATTTTGCGGACTGAAAGAGCCGTCCCTAAATTTAGGGACGTCTTAAGGACAGAAAAATAAATCCGTCTTTAATCCATCCGTAAATTTGCAGACTGTATAGTAGTCCCTAAGTGGCCCGTAATTACAGACGGATTCGAAAATACTTTTACGGGCGTCCGCAATTTGCAGACGGTATAGCCATCCATCCGCAAATTGCAGACGTATTCGGGACGGTTCGTCGGGAAATTTTGTCTTAGTCCGTAATCCGTCCATAATCGGTCCAAAAATTTTATATTTAATCTCTCATCTTCTATCTGTTTCTCACACACAATTCTCATATATTCCTCTACATATCTTGTTATCGTTTATGATTCTAATGACATCATCGTCGAGACATAATATTTTCGTTTCGAGATAGTGGATGTATAGAAGAATTGATCCGGAAACTCAAGGTGTATCGAAAGAGTTTATAGAAGGCATTACAAAGTTTATGACGACGACGACAAATCAACAAGTTTATATAGAAAACGGTAAGTTGGTTTATCCATGCATCAAATGCAAAATAAAAAATATGTTAATGAGAAAAATGTTTGGAATCATCTTTATTTAAGAGGGTTTACTCCAAATTATTTTATCTGGTTATCTCATGGAGAGAAATTTGCACCACGACCTAGTAATGTTGTGGAAAATTTTAGTAGGGGTATTGTACATCATGAAATGTCTGAGACTTTTCAAGATGTAGAAATGAACTCTTATGTATAAATGGTGCAAAATGCATTCGTTGAAAGAAACAAAGATGAAAATATTTAAAAATATCCGAATGAAGAAGCAAAAGATTTTTTTTTAAATGTTAGAAAGTGCTAGGCATCCATTTTATGATGGTTGTAGAAGTGGTCTTTCACGGTTGTCTTTATCTACACGATTGATGAATTTGAAGACTGAAAATAATATTTCTAAGAATTTCATGGATTCTATATCGCAATTAGTAAGAGATTATTTGCCCGAAGATAATAATGCAGTCGAATCATATTATGAAATAAAGAAAATGATGAGATCATTGAGTTTATTGCCATATCAAAAGATTGATGTTTGCCAAGACAACTGTATGATTTTTTGGAAAGAAACTTCGGATTTGATCAATTATCGATTTTGTGGAAAAGATCGATTTTATTTGACAAGAAATGGAAACCCGGTTCCGTTTCATCGTATGTGGTATTTACCAATTACAAACAGGATAAAAAAATTGTATCAATCAAAGAAGACCGCAAGCGACATGAGATGACATACTGAACATTCAAGTCCTGACGAATTAATCCGACACCAAGTTTGGTACGTAAAACTTCAAACTAATGGCGAGACAAGGACTTGGTAAATATGTCAGCAACTTGATGTTGATTACTAATATCCTTTGTTAAGATTGACCCCAAAGCAACCTTCTCACGAACAAAGTGGTAATCAAACTCTATATGCTTCGATATTCCATGGAAAATATGATTAGTAGACAAGTAAACCGCAGTAAGATTATCACAATGAAAAACAAATGGTTGAACCTGACTAATACCAATATCCCAAAGAATAAATAAAATCCATGTCAATTCAGTTGTTGTTGCAACAAGGGCTCGATATTTTGCCTCTGTAGAAGAGCGAGAGACAATTGGCTACTTCTTAGCAGACCAAGATATGATGTTATTGCCAAGCAAGGTGCAATAGCATGTAGTAGACCGGCGTGTAGAAGAACATCCCGCCCAATCACTATTCAAGAAAGCATGAAGATGAAATGTACTATGGAAATGAAAATGAATGGCCACTGTAATAGTTCTTTTGACTCTTCAGTAAGGCATAATCAAAATTTATTTTGTC
The DNA here is from genome assembly GCA_036759665.1 of Gynandropsis gynandra. Lineage (NCBI taxonomy): Eukaryota > Viridiplantae > Streptophyta > Magnoliopsida > Brassicales > Cleomaceae > Gynandropsis > Gynandropsis gynandra. Next base: position 3,327,517 of record CM071867.1, on the reverse strand, counting down.
ATGCATCCTTTGACAAATAACATTAATAGCATAGTTAATATCAGGTCTTGTGATAGTTAGATACTGTAATGCTCCTGTAATGCTTCTGAAATGACTTGGATCATTAAATTTTTCAGAATCCATTTTGGATTGTTTCAGAGGAAAAGGTGTGGATTGTGGCTTACACATTTGCATCCCTGCTTTAATTATCAAGTCTTAAGCATACTTAGTCTGATGTAAAAACATACCAGCAGCATGTGTTTGCACCTGAACTCCAAGAAAATAATGAAGTGCACCCATGTCTTTCATAGAAAATTTAGTTCCCAAAGACTGAACTAGTTGTTAAAGAAGTTGTGTTGAATCGCCAGTGAGGATAACATCGTCGACATAGAGTAATAAGATCAACAAATCTTCTCCATGTCTATAAACAAACGGAGAAGCATCTTTAAATTTAGGAGGTTGCTGCATAAAAACTGTTTCTTGTAAGACACCATGTAAGAATTCATTCATCACATCTAGTTGTGTAATGTTCCAATCTTTGACTATAGAAAGAGCTAGAACTATACGAATTGTAGTCGTTTTCACTACTGGACTGTATGTTTCTACAAAAACAATCCCTTCTTCTTGATGAAATCCCTTAGCTATAAGTCTTGCTTTGAGTGTATTTAGAGTACCATACTGCATTGAGTTTGGTTTTGAAAACCCATTTGCATCCAAGAACATTCATATTAGGTCTAGAAGGAACTAAATCCCAAGTTCCAGTCATTCTCAAGGCCTCCATCTCACGTTCCATTGTTGCATACCAACCAGGACGTTTCAGAGCAGTGGTTATAGTTTTAGGTTATATTGGTATGCTGGTAGTGGATAAAAGAGCATATTTGGTGTTTGGTTTTGTGATTCCTGATTTTTTTCTGGTGACCATAGGATGAATATTTTGGTTTTGAGTGGTTGTATTAGGAGACTAAGAAATGGGAGTAATATGTGAGGAAGAAATGGTTGGCTAGTCTGAATTTGGCATAATGGTTGCATTTGTAGCAGAAAAATGAGAAAGTTGAGGGGATTGGTTTGAAGTAGTTGGTTGAGAAGGTTCTAGGATAGACAAAGGAAGTTGAAAATTTGGTTGAGTATTCTGTGTAGAAGCAGATGAAATAGAAGAAATAGGAATATGAGCCTTCTGCCAAGCTTGAAGCAATGGAGAAGTGTAAGATGGAACCAAAGAATTATAGGAACTCTGAAATGGAAATTGTTCTTCATCAAATATGGCATGACGAAAGATATATACTCTTCTAGTTGGAGGAAACACACATCTATAACCCTTGTACTTCTCATTGTAGCCAAGAAACATACAGTTTAAGGAACGTGACTCAAACTTGTGTTGTCCAAAAGGCCTGAGGCATGGATAACATGAGCAACCAAAAACCCTTAATAAGAATATTCTGGAGTTAAGTCAAATAGTCGTGTATAAGGACTAATCTTATCCAGAGCAGTAAATGGAAGCAAATTACTCAGGAAATTTGCAGTTAAAAGGCTTCAACCTAGTATTTCAATGGTACGCTGGCTTGAAACAACATGGATAACTCCAATTCAACTATATGTCTATGCTTTCGTTCAGCAAGACCATTCTATTAAGGTGTTGATGGACAAGAGACTAAGTGTTTTATTCCAGAATTTGCTAAACATGTTAAGAATTCTTTGTTGCGAAACTCTCCACCTCCATCACTTTGAAACACTTGGATTCGCTTATTAAACTGATTCTCAACAAACTTCTGAACATGGCATATACTGACGTAAATTCTGATTTCCTTTGTAATGGATAGAACCAACAATACCGAGAAAAATTGTCAATAAATATGACATAATATCTGAACCCTTGTACAGAATAAATTGGTGCAGGACCCCAAAGATCAAAGTGTATTCTTTCTAAGGGTTCATTTGCTTGAAAACAGATGGTAGAAATGGAAACTTAGAAATTTTGCCTAGCTGACAAGACTCACACACAGTGGAAATCATCTTATTCATCCGTATGGCATTACTGCTACTAAGTAACTGCGGAATCTGAGCATAAGCATGTCCAAGCCTCTGATGCCATATGGAAAAACTTGTTATCCTTTGCCTTGTTGAGTAAAAGACTTTGATATCCACATTGTCCAGAACATAGATCCCTTATCGTCTAGTTTCTTGAGCTAGAAATTTCTTTGTGAGGTTGTCCTTTATATAAATCGCATTTGAGTCAAATACAAAGTAGCAAGGGTAATCTGAGGTAAGCTTTGAAATAGACAATAGAGAGTTAGTAATTGTTGGAACAACTAGTACATCTTTAAGAGTGAATTTAACTTCAGTTGTATTTAAATTTGTGGATCCAATGTATGAAATAGGTAGAAACGATCCATCTCCCACCATGACATTGTCCTGTCCAGAATATGGTAAAGCAACTTGTAATTTTGTAGTAGAATTAGTCATATGAGCAGAAGCTCTTGAATCAGGAAACCACTCAGCTCCTCTGTGATCAGTGAGATAAAGTGTTGTCAAGGCATGTGGAATATCTTCACATTGAAAGGAATTATCAAATCGACGCCAACATCTAAGAGCTTCATGAGCATATTTTCCACAGATTTGACATAGTGGTCTATTGATTTGTTGGGATATGTTTGCTAAAGTATTGTTAGACTGATTTTGAGAGTTGAAAGAAACCTGAGAAGTGAAGCCTTTTCCTCTAGAAATGAAGCTACCTCTACCTCTAGATGCATGATATATTCCTCCTCTTGGAGAATAACCTCCTCTTCTTCCATAGTTTGAATAAGAGTCATTATGACTTGTTGTATTAGTCTGTGCTAAAAATGCTAAAATGAGAAGTAATTGCAGGTGAACTGTGAATATTGTTTACTGATAGACTTATCAGTTGAGAAACTACATCATCATAGGTATGACAAGGTGTTTGATGCATAGAAGTTTGAATAACAGTGATAAATGTTTCATACTCCTTACCAAGACCTTGAAGTAATCTAAAGATTTTCATTAGATCTGGAATTGGTTTACCAATAGAGTTGAGTTTATCACAGATTCTTTTAAATTCCCATAAGTATTCAGCCATTGTTCTGCCATCTTTGGTTAGCATTTGGAGTGATGCAAGTAAATCAAATTCTCGAGCTACTGATTTTTGATTGAAATGGTTTGCAAGTGTAGTCCATACATCAAGAGTTGAATCCAGTCCCACAACATGACCAAACACATCTTCTAAAAGTGTTCCAATGATCCATGATTTAATCAACTGATCTGTTTGCAACCATGAATCGTATACTGGATTTGAAGTCTTTGTTTGTTGGCCATCTTGATCTACAATGATCATTTCTTGTGGTTGTTGAGCTTCACCATTGATGAAGCCGAGAAGTTTTTGGCTTCGAAGGAGTGATTTGATCTGGGTTTTCTAGAAAAAATAGTTTGTGTCTGTAAGTTTAATTGTTACGAAGTTTGAAATGTTTATATGGAAAGGAAACAGAAAAATTGCTGGTTGATTCGCCATTTAAAGGATCAAAGAACTCTGATATCATAAGAACAAAAACCAATGGAACAATGTACTGGAAAACAAAGTATTATGCTCATAAAACTTGTTCTTCATTACTTTTATCAACACCAAATACATCTATTTATACCAGAAAATCATCTTTCGAAATCTTCTAATTTTCAATTCTAATTCCCTAAAACCGTAACGTAATTATCCAGTTGTAGGGTTGTTAGAGTTGTTGGTGAACAAAATTCTTCTCCTGTACCTACAATCTGTTGCAGATGTTCGACTTTACAGATCCAACTGCCTCATCAACTGCTTCACTAATTGCCTCGTCAGCTTCTTCATCAACTACCTCGTCAGGTACCACATTATACTCAGAAAATGCACCGTCGTCTTTTCATCTATTTTGCTCTTTGTCTCTGTGTTGCCCACATATTGATATTGAGACTCTTTCTCCACCTCTCTGTTGAACATAAGTTGTAACTATTATATTTAAATTTTGGAGGATATGAACATATTTTTCAATAAAAACGTAAAATATATATGAAAAAATTATTTTATATTTTTTACTTACCAATTAAACTAATACATACAGAGATATAGCGTCCAATATTGTATATTTGGTTGAAGGAAAATTTAACGAAAATATTCAGCTATAGTTCGAACGGAAAATCCTAATTTTTAAGCACATAATAACCATCCATATCGTGACTACGTGCAGAGCGGTATGCATGCACTGGTTCTCTAACTAATACAGCAACTAATTTGTATTAAAAAAAAGAAGATAATGAATCTATTTTTTAAATACGTAAGGTTCAGCTTAATTTAATTAAAAACTAGTTAATATTTATACGTTGTCCAAACTATATATATATATGCATTTATTATTAAATTTTTAATTCATAAGAGATAATGTAATATAATATATTTTATAAAAAAATTAAGTGAAAAGTCCGAAATTTCGGTTTAGATTATTTTTGGATTTTAAAAAATAAAAAATGTAAACATTAAACATTATGCCAATAAAATTTTGGGATATTTTCAATAAATGAGCAAATTTAGTATTGCCTGTGGCCATGGGTTGTGGTTGCTGGAGAAATGAGATATTAGGAGTGATTCTGCAGGAAACACTAGACTTCATTTATACAAAACAAGCTCCTAATTTGTAAGAGAATCATAGGAAATAAAAATTTTGATTATTTTAATTCCATCGCATGGTAAAACGAACATTCCACCTCTAATAAAATTTATTTTCTTAAAGAAAACTACAATATTTTTTTTTATAAAACAGAATACAATCATTTCTAAAAAAGTATTTTGATATGTCAAAAATATAGTTTTATAATTACCTCAATCTAGAGGTTATATTTAAATATTATTCAAAATTATATATGAATTTATAAATAATATTCTAATAATATAATGTTAATATATATAAACTTTAAAAGTTACATTCAATTTTAAAATTTGTATGTCATAATTAAAGGTTAAACATAAAAAAATGGTGAGAATGAAATTATTATATGAATTTTTGATAAAAAATAATTTAAAATAAAAATTGTTCAAATTTATTTGTATATATATTATAAATTTATGATACTAATAAATATGGAAAAAATACAATATTATATAGTATAAAAAATCTCAAATTTTAAATCACGAGGTTTTTACTATTTCGATGTCCTTTTGGAACACGTTTTTCAGATTGGGAGAGAGAGCATCTTAAACTCTTCAATGCATTATGCATGGCTCCGCAAAAACACAAGTTCATCTTCATTTTTTTTAAACTAAAATTTATACATTATATATATATACATATATAAACTACAAAAATATGAGTTGTGTGATGTAAAAGCGTGATTTGACTCTCTCTCATAGACTAAGGGTATATAGGTACTTTTCCTTTCTCTTTTACCCGATAGCAGTACGTTACGGCTGAATATAAATTTAACGACAATAGCTAAGATAAGATTTTATTTAGCCACGTCATCATAGACGCGACAAAATCATCTCCAGAATAGTAAATAACGTACGGTCCAAAAAATATGCATTTGGAATACTAAATTTGGTTATTGTTTTGGATAAGCTTCTTACGACTTAACTTGATAAAACAATTAAAATTTGTTTTTTTAATTATCTTGTAGCAATAGCATATGAACTGAAAAAAACAATCTTTGGAACTTCTACATTTTTTATTCTTGTGAAAATTCTATATAAATATAAAATTTATTTATATCAATTATGATATATTTATATTAAAACCTTAATTAATTATATAGTTTCAAATAATAATATAAAATTTCGAAATTGATTTTCTTTGTAATTTTTTATTGTGTGTAGCTGGATAATGATAAACCATGTCTTTATTTTGAATTTTGATATTTGAATTGTATTATAAGTTTATATTTAATATGAAAATAAACTATAAAAACTTCTAGATTCATTTGGTAATTTGAATATAAGAGATTTTTTTTATCATGTTGAAAGTGTCTGATGATGATGTAAATTATAATTTTCAAAATTCAAAGTTAAATTATAATTATTGTTTCGTATTATACAACTTTTAATCATAAAAAATATTGGAATACTCTGCAACCAAATGCTGCAAGTTTGCAACCAAAATATAAGTTACAATATCGCTTTTATGTTTCCTCCTCATCACTATATTACAAAATTTTTCTAAGTATTCGTGCCCAATTGGTAATTTGTTTTCCCTCTTCAAGAAATTATAATTTTTTTTTGTAAAAGTTTACATTTTCTTATAAAAGCTAACTTATTTAAGCTTAACACCTTTAAATGTTTTGTTTTTATTCTAATATAACAATGTAATTTCATTACTCAGAATCGGGTTCAAAGGAAAATATACACAAATGATAAACCTGTTTATAAGTGTATTCCATAGTGGAAAATCATGATATTATAATCACTGCAAGGGAATACAATAAAATATATTTGATATTTGTATATGTTAAATCTAACGTAAATTTGATCATTTAAACTTTACATATTTATCTAAAAAAATTAGATAATTAAAAGGTAATTAAAATGTTGATCACTACAATAAAAAACAAACATCGGTTTTTTTTTCTGTTTTTCTTTTTCTTGTTATTATCTCGTAAATAAAGGTCGTTATCCATTCAGAAGGACGATTAATGCGCATTTTTAGTTATGAAAAAACTTCGAAGACTAATCAAACAGAGGAAAGAAAAATAAATAAATAAATAAATAAATAAAAATTAGGAGAAGCAAAAGGCCATTTTCCAGGGGAAAGGCAAAAGAGAAAACACGTCAAATCTCGACCGCATATATAAATTCGTACACCTTCCTCCTCTTCTTCTTGCCTTTGCCTTCTGTGAATTTACTCTCAAAAAAACACCATTATTCAAAGATCCCAACTTTTCCTTTCCTGTTCTATCTGTTTTTTTTTCATTTACACAGAAGAAAGAGAAGAAGAGAAGAGAAGAAAAGCTCGTTGCTTAGAGGAAGAAAAAAGAAGGAGATTTTATTACAGAGAATTTCTTATGGATCTTTTGGCTTTCAACGGTCCTTTCTCAATCTGTAAAGATATTGCAGGAATTGCAGGTATGCAGAGTTGATTCTCATTTTTTTGGTTTTTTTCTTTAACGAAATTAGTAATTTTGATTATTTTTATTGTTTATTTTATGCTTATCTGGACAAAACCCATGATGTAGATTCCAAAATGATAGTGTTTCCATGTAATAAAATATAATTTTTTAAGCTTAGTGGCTTTTGAATTTAATTTAAGAATGTTTGTCTGGACATGTTTCATTCGTTTCTGGGTACTCACTTTAATCATTTTGCTTTTACTGTTTTGTGAGAGATTTTGCTGAAAAGGCTCAAAATTTATTGGTTGGTTTGAGTTTTTGTCTAATTGAAAAACGTTTGAATCGAGCATTGGCTCGTATTATATGAAGAAATACTTAGATTTGGTGTTCATAATCACTTTCAAATGCCAAATCTCTAAGCAAAGATCGAAACTTTTATTGTATTATGTACTTAAGAATGCTTTATGATCAATGAATCGACTTATGTTTCAGGCAACATCTTTGCCTTTGGCCTATTTATCTCACCCATGTAAGTTCTTCTAAGGCTATACTTGTTCTATTGGAGTATAAAAGAGTATTCTTTTCTGCGTTCTTAATTATATTTGGATTCTGAAATCGAAGGCCGACGTTCAAAAGAATCATCAGAAACAGATCAACGGAACAATTCTCGGGTTTGCCTTACATATACACACTCTTGAATTGCTTGATCTGCTTATGGTATGGCACACCATTCGTATCATCCAACAATGTCATGGTTGTGACTGTTAATTCCATTGGAGCCATCTTTCAGCTCTCCTACATTATCCTCTTCATTTTGTACGCTGAAAAAAAGAACAAGGTTCATAAACATTCATTACTCAGAGCAAGTTTTCATGATTATCATTGGTTTTGACTGTAATTTGTTCATTGCAGATGCATATGCTGGGGTTACTCCTCGTAGTATTCTCTGTATTTGCAGTGATTGTAGCTGGAAGCCTACAGATTCCTGATAAGCTTACAAGATGGTTCTTTGTTGGGTTTTTGAGCTGTGGCTCTCTCGTCTCAATGTTCGCTTCGCCTTTGTTTGTGATCGTAAGTTATCGATTATTTCTGTTATGATAAATTGTCCCACATCGGCTAAACCATAAACTTTGGACTCATATATATAGTACTGGGAAATCCTAAACTTTTAAACTAGGTTTTGGGATTAGTTAGGCCCAAACCCATATTTCACACGGTATCATTGTTATGATGTCCCACATCGGCAAAAACATGAACTTTGAATTCATATATTAGTTAGGCCCAAACCCATATTTCATACGATATCAGTGTTATGATGTCCCACATCGGCTAGGTCATGAACTTTGGGATTAATTGGGCCCAAACCCATATTTTACAATGGCTTTCTTGATTCAGTTTTGCATTTTTCCTTTGCAGAATCTTGTTATTCGGACAAAGAGCGTCGAATTCATGCCATTCTATCTGTCCCTCTCAACGTTCTTGATGAGCGTTTCGTTCTTTCTTTATGGGTTATTCAACTACGACGTGTTTATTTTTGTAAGTCTTTAAGCTGTCTGAAAAGGCTATTGCTTCATCTATTGATCTTATAATTGTTCTTCTGAAATTTTGAACTGATAAAATTTTCAGGCTCCCAATGGAATAGGATCCGTTCTGGGGACCGTTCAGCTGATTTTGTATTTCTACTACCACACAAAGTCTACAGAGAGTGAATCGAAAGAGCCCTTGATTGTATCTTATGTATAAAATTGGAGGAAGAATCTGCAGAGAATCAATCTTACTGAGGAGCAAATCCGTGCCTCTTGCAGTGGCTGTGGATGGCATATACGTAAAATCCTTCGTTGTGTGTTCTTGTCATCGACCATTTTCATCTTCTCAGGGGTGTGAAAAATGTCGAGGGTCTGGTTTATATCAAGATCGAAACTGGAGAATTTTCAGTTCTGGTTTTCGGTTCTGAATCTTGGGGCTCAACAACATAAATTTTTTGATGGAATCGAAGAAAAAATTGTATTGCTGGATTGAAGAATGTGTCGTCGTGTATTGTTGGGTCTGAAAGAATTATTATATTCTATTAGTTTGTTCATTTGATCTTTGCTTTCCATTTCCTTCACGACAAAGAAAGTGTAAGAAGGTTTCCCCTCTTCATAATATAAAACATTGTTTATACAGTTTGATATTTGAATGAAGTTTGCGTCTTTCCGACATCTTTCTTTTTGAGTTTCAGACACTTTCATTCTACGAACTTTATTTGTCTTACACGAAAATCTAACTTTTACAATCTTCAATGACCCTAGATCGCAACAGGAGAGAGGAGTACGTACGATAGTTGCCGTGCCCACCAATGCGACAGGATATCTTCATGTGAACTCCTTATGTATGTTTATCACTTTAATTATACTAAAATCTTAAACCTAACTTTTGTGAAAATTGTTACCGTTCATAAGGATTCATATGTCAGACAAGGTTCAGTGTATTGTGAAACTACGTCGTTTAGGTGATGCAAGCTGTCATTTTTTCCACCGACTCAATTTAAAAGTAATTTAAATAATTATTTTTTTAGCGATTTTGAAATTAATTTTCCCGACACTACAAGAAAAAAAATTTCGGGACTGAATTTGCGGATTGAGTCAGCCGTTCCTAAATTTACGGACGGATTAGGGACTACTTAAAGACGGAATAATAAATTCGTCCCTAATGCGTCCACAAATTTGCAGACCGCAGAGTAATCCATAAATCGTCCGTAATTCGGGACGGATTCGGGACTAATTTAAGGTCATCCGCAATTTGCGGACCGATTCACTACCCGTCCGCAATTTGCGGACGACTGAGCAATCCGTCCGGAAATTGCGGACGGTTTGGGGACGACATAATCGTCCGTCCAGAATTTCCAGACGGATTCACAAACCGTCCGCAAATTCCGGACATATTCGGGACGGTTCGTCGGGAAATATTCATCTCAGTCCGCAATCCGTCCAGAACCGGTCTTAAAATTTTCTATTTAATCTCTCATCTTCTACTCGTTTCTCACACACAAAACTCATATATTTCTCTTTATATCTTGTTATCGTTTGTGATTATAATGGTATTGTCGTCGAGATCGAATATTTTTGTTTCGAGACAGTGGATGTATAGAAGAATTGATTCGGAAACTCAAAGTGTATCGAATGAGTTTGTAGAAGGTCTTACACAATTTATGACGGTGGCGACAAATCAACAAGTTTATAAAGAAAACAGTAAGTTGGTTTGTCCATGCGTAAAATGCAAAAATGAAAAATTCGTTAATGAGAAAACCGTTTGGAATCATCTCTTTTTAAGAGGGTTTACTCCAAATTATTTTATTTGGTTATCTCATGGAGAGAATTTTGCACCACGACCTAGTAATGTTGTAGAAAATTTTAGTAGGGGTATCGTAAATCATGAAGCGTCTCAGACTTTTCAAGATGTAGAAAACCCTTATGTAGAAATGGTGTAAAATGCATTCGTCGAAAGAAACGAATATAAAAATATTGAAGAAGATCCGAATGAAGAAGCAAAAACTTTTTTTGAAATGTTAGAAAGTGCTAGGCATCCACTTTATGATGGTTGTAGAAGTGGTCTATCACGGTTGTCTTTATCTGCACGGTTGATGAATTTGAAGACTAAAAATAATATTTCTTGAAAATAATATTTCTCAGAATTGCATGGATTCTATATCGCAATTAGTAAGAGATTATTTGCCCGAAGATAATAATGCAGTCGAGTCATATTATGAAACAAAGAAGATGATGAGATCATTGGGTTTATTGTCGTATCAAAAGATTGACGTTTGCCAAGACAACTGTATAATTTTCTGGAAAGAAACTTCGGACTTGATCAATTGTCGATTTTATGGAAAAGATCGATTTTATTTCACAAGAAATGGAAAATCGGTTCTGTTTTGTCGTATGTGGTATTTACCAATTACAGACAAGATAAAAAGATTGTATCAATCGGAGAAGACCGCAAGCGACATGAGATGGCATGCCGAGCATTCAAGTCCTGACGGAGAAATGTGTCATCCCTAAGATGGTGAGGCGTGGAAACACTTTAACAAGGTATATCCTAGTTTTGCAGCTGAGAGTCGGAATGTTTATTTAGACCTTTGCACTGATGGTTTTTATCCATTCGGGATGTCTGGGAGAAATTATTCGTTGTGGCCAGTTATAGTGACACCGTATAATTTACCACTAGATATGTGCATGAAACGTGAGTTTTTGTTCTTAACAATATTTATTCCCAAGCCTAATCATCCGAAAAGAAGTTTGGATATATTTCTTCAACCACTAATTGAAGAAGTGAAAGAATTATGGAAGGGAGTTCCAGCGTACGACGTTTCGAGACGACAAAATTTTATATTACGAGGTGCTCTAATGTGGACAATAAGTGATTTTCCAGCTTGTGGTATGCTATCTGGGTGGACAACGCATGGTCGATTGGCTTGTCCATATTGCATGGAGNATACACTACGATGCAACAAGAGGAATTTCAAAAGGAATATTGTTGTGCGGAAATCTCCTCCTCTAATTTTGACCGACGAAGAGATATTGTATGAACGACTTTTCGCTTTGGGTATTCCTAGGAGTATAGATTGCGGAGGAAACAATCATCCGAGAATTGATGGTTATGGAATTACCCATAATTGGTACAAGAAGAGCATATTTTGGGATCTTCCGTATTGGAAAAATCAAAAGGTTCGCCACAATCTTGATGTCATGCATATAGAGAATTTTTTTTCGATAATATCATCAATACAGTAATGAATGTCAAAGGAAAAACGAAGGATAACATTAAAGCATGCGGCACAACGACTGAAAAATCTTGTATACGACACAAAAAAAGAGTATGATAAAAATCATATCAATCCCGTTTGGGTCCCTGATAATGTCTGGGAACAGCTGCTTCTTTATTGGGAGACTCCTGAATTTAAGAAGAGAAGTGAGCGCGCTAGTCGATCCCGTCGTTCTGATAGAGCGGGATATGGGTTAAGTGCGTATACTGCTGGTTCCCGCTCTTTCGCGGAGGTTTACGAAGATATGGTAAGATTTAAAAAATTTTAAAGTTTTATTACGAGTGACATTTGTTTAATACGTAAAACATCAAATTTGTTTTAGACGAAAGAGAAAGTATGTGAACCGTCGTACGTGGAATTATTAGAACGTACACACAAGAAAAAAATCGACGATTCGTGGGTAGATGCCAAGGCGAAACAAATTCACGACGATGTTGTGAAGATGACATCAGAACGAGTGTCCCAAATCCCGCCAAGAGAAGATGGGATGCAACCGACTCTTTCTCAAGAAGAATACAACAAGATGTATTTCGAGGTAAATTTAGTACATTTCTACAATAAATTTTTTATTAATAATTTAAATTTAAATTAAATGTCAATATTTTTTGTAGCACGTAACACCGTACAAAGGTCGTCTATTTGGTATTCGAGGAATGTCATCAAAACATGCGAGTTCCTCCAAAGGCAAGGAAAAGGTCGCGAACGAGGAATTACAAAACACAATCTCGGAGATGAAAGCACAATTAGAACAACAAAACTCACAGTTCAACGCTCTGCAAAGAGAAGTTCAACGATCAAGAAGGGAACGTGAGCAGTGGCTCAGAATGATGAAGGCACGCATGCCCACTATCAATTGGGATACGGCCGAAAAGAATGATGATGACGACGATGATAATTCCCAATTACCACCCACTAGTTTGTAAATGGATAATTTTAATATTGTATGAACTATTTTAATATTGTATGAATACTATTTATTTAATTTAGTTTTTAAAATTTTTGTTTTATTTTTTTTAATTTCCGGACGGGACATAGGCCGTCTGGATTTTTTTACGAATCGTCGGGTTTAACGACGATTTCTGGACTAACAATATCATCCGAAATTGCGGACGGTTTACGGATTACATATACCGTTTGTATTTACGGACGAATTTCGGACAGAAATTGGTTGGCGACGCTCATTTGCGGACGGGGCGTACCAGTCCCTAATCGGTCCCGAATCTCATTTCCGGATGGATTGGGGACTGATTCGTTAGTCCCTAATATGTGAATTTCTTGTAGTGCGAGACCATTTTACCCCTATATATATGTTATACAATGTGAGTTATCGTATAGGGAATAAATATAATGTGAGATTTGATTTAAATTTAACCTCAACTCAACTGAAATTTCTTTTTATAATAATAATATAAAAAACTTTTTTCTTTTCAATTTTTCCTTCTGATTGGTCGATATATTGTGCATTCTGATTGATCGAGGTATTGCATATATAGCCATTTTTCTTTTTATATACTATGTTTTACTAAAAAATTCACCATATTAAATTTATGTCATGAATATTTTTCATTATGTCATGTCCATTTGGGCGAACAAGTACCGAAACTCCTTTGCCTTGACCCTCTTTGTCGGTCATTTTACGACTTGTGACGAATCCAAGATTTCATCCTCATCAATGAAGGGTCTTTTATATACAAAATTATGGGTCGAGGACATTATGTCAAGGTCTGTCCAAACCATGATGATGAAAACATCATAAACACATCATCCATGCATGAGAAGATTTCAGAACATGTACTCTCTTTTACTTATTCCCGATGAATCATGGACAAACATCTCTATGGATTTTTTTCTTGGTTTACCTAAAACTAAGTCGAACATGATTTTGTGTTTGTTGTTTTAGATAGGTTCTCAAAAATGCATTTCATTGTATTCCATAACTTATCGCAGGGGTGGGAATCCTGGTATCGATATGAGTTCCACGGGTTCGGTCCGGGTTCGGGTTATGAAAAACCTGAATCCAAATTGGAACCATATGTTTTTCGGTTTGGGTTCTTCGGGTTCGGATTATTTGCATTTTGGAATATTGAACCCAAAATAGCCTAAATATTATTTAGGTTATTTGGATATTTCGAGTAATTCGGTTCTTAAGGTAATTTGGGTTGTTTGGTTACGGGTAATTCGAGTTCTTCGGAATCGAACCGACCCGAATCTGAATGAATTCTTCGTTTATCTCTCTCTTATTTTTTAATCTGGGTTTGCAGTTTATCACCTCATCGAACTAAATCATTCATCGTGGAATCTTTCTTGAATCTCGACAATTGATATCAGAGCACTACAAAAAAACATCACATTTCCAATGGATATATCCGTTGAAAATGACTATTGCCAACGGATTTGGAGCCGTTGTGAATCGAACGTTGAAAATGTGCATCCAGTGTGATTTGCAATGGCAGTACAACGGAAAATACCCGTTGATAACTTTCAATGGAGTGTAACAGATATATCCGTTAAAAAGCAAAACATGTAGTAATTTTACTGATACTCCTATAGTCAGTTCTCTGGCTGTGAAGGCTCTGTTGAAACGAATGCTCGTTACAAACGGTTAAACAGATTCCTATTGGAAGATTGTAATGGATTTCCATTGAACGCCCGTTGGAAACAAAAATGGTGGGAAGTTAAAGAATTACAATGGATACCTTGGCAAAAAATGGCGGGAGATATCAACGCATACCCATTAAAAAAAGAAATGGTGGGAATTAAAAAAAAAAAGCCAACGGAGGCCCGTTGAAAGTTTTGAAAATTTTCAATTGGCATTCGTTGAGAACCTAACAAAAAAATAAAAAAATAAAAAATGAAAAAATAATATAAATAAAATTTATACAAATTAAAAACCTAATTTACTACATATCATCTAACTAGTAGCACCGTCTTAATCCTCGTGATCGCCAACACCTCGTGAAGGGGTTGCATCAGAGTCGATGATTGGTTCTTGTCTCGGTATTGTTGCCCTCGTCGGTGTTGGTGGCTGATACGCTCGACTGGTCAACAACTTGATAATTCTCTCCTTGTGATGCATCTGCACTCGCATTTCTCGAAGCGTAGATTGTGTTTTATGAAGAGCATCTTGCATTGTTCGAAGTGTAGTTTTAAGATGCTCGATGCGCCTTTTTGCGTGTAAATATCTTGGACCATGGGGGTATTATGGTGGCGTCCTCGATGATATCCTTTTGTAGTGAATCTATACCGTATAGACGCCCTTTATAGGGTCTAATAGATTATAATGTAAAACACACTAAAGTTAGCATATCGTTAGAAAATATTTTATTTAAGTAAAGAATTACAATAACAATGATCTTATTATCTACCTCTAAATAAATTTTGTCCATTTGTAAACGACTGAGATCGTCGGGAGTTGAATCGATGACTTGTGATTGTTGTGTGATCTTCTCCATCATAGCTTTCACAGGTCGTTCCGCCCGAGGGTCAACCAGCTCAGGTTCGTCGACCTTTTCCTCGACGACGGATTTCTTCTTAGTGTGGGTTTCTAAACCCAGCTCAAGAAGATTCGGTTCTCTTTCCATCCTCTTTATCTATAACATTATAGTAATATAATCAGTTAACAATTTTATATAACAATAAAATTTGAATCATTAATTGAAATAACTTTTACCAATTTTGTCTTTCGTTTCGGGAATGACTTCGATCCCAAGGTATGACGATGCGGACCATCCCCGAGAACCTTCTCGTCGTACCGATATTTTTTGGCCTTCTTGCTTTTGGCCTTGAAGTCTTCGAACTCCCTCTGTTGGACGAGTTGGTTGAATACCTTGTCCGTTGTTCATATCGGTGTGGCGTTCTTCTTGTAATAGTTGTACTTGGCATTGTTCATCATCAAGCGCAATTCGACCTGTATGTCGTGCATCCACGCTGTATAGATGTGTGATATATCCTTCTTCCGCATTTATATGTGCGCTGAAAAACTAAATTGCAATAAATTAATTTATAATTTAAAATTAAAATTTATATTAAAATTACTTACGATAAATGTACATCGCCATCAGCGGCGTATAACTTCTGGCATCACCTACCAGAAATAATAGAGTCGATCTTGTAGTGAACCTTGGATGATATTGTTGTTCGTGTGTTTCAAAACATCATCCACATCAAACCTGCACATGGAAATCATATAATTAGATAGTATTTATAATTAAATTCAATATGAATTTTGAAACTAAAATCTTACCATAACATTCCGTTAGGACGTTCAGGATCAAAAATAGGGACGAAAGGATGCTCATCGAAACTATCAAACATAATTCAGCGGGCATCCATTGCAACTAACCAACGGGTGTCTGTTGGTGTCTACCAACAGTTATCCTTTTGAAATCTAAACCTTGGAAACGGGCATCCATTACAGTTTCCCAACAGGTGCCTATTGATAATTTGAAAACCTTGAAAATTTTCAAAGTATCGAATAGAATTTAATGTTTAAACGGGCATCTGTTGCAATATCCAACGGATGCCCATTGACACGTGAATATATATTGTTAAAAAATAATTTAAAAAAGTCAGATAAAGTTAGATATTACAATTACACAATTCACATTTCTTCTTCTGTAGTTGCTTCGATTTGCCAGTCTTCCTTCAATTAAACATTGAACTCATCGTCGTGTTCATGTTCTGTAACTTTCGGTTCAACATCTTCATAATTGCGAATGTATTCTCCATCTATATCAGTTCTTGCGAAAATCTCCTCCTGATTGTCTATATCAATTAATCATATCGGCTTAGGGTGATCGGTTTGCAATGGATATTCTTTTTCATATGTACTTATAACTCCTCGCGGTTTGATCTTTACTACGTCCCACCACTCCTCTCTTTGGCGTTTCAATGTTTTTGGATATTGCACGTAAAATACTTGATCTGCTTGATCTATTATGATGAATGGATCATAATTACCATATTGACATAACAGATTGGTGTCAATTCCTTCCCATCGATTTTTCGTGTACCGCGTCCTACGTTTAGATCAAACCATTGACATTTAAAAAGCACTACCTTCAATTCAACGAGACTGAGATATTTTACCTGTAGTATTTTGTGCAAAATTCCATAGAAATTATCACCATCTATTTTACTATTAACGCAAATGTCGTAATTTTATGTGCTTCTATGTTTTTTGTGTTCGTAAGTGTGGAATGTGTATCCACGAATAAAAAAAATTGGCCAACACAAAATGTTTCTTGCCGGGCCATTAGCCAAATCATTTAACCAGGTAGGGTGTCTCTCATCAAAACCTTTGACTTTACTTCAGAGATAATGTTTTTTATTAATTCTAAGTCATTCCTTTTTAAATTTCTTGAACATATATCTCAGAAAAATATGTTAATTCTACATAGCACATCGTGAACATTTTGTGGTAAGAACTCAACAAATGCAATTGGAATGAGTCGTTGCATGAAAACGTCACAATCGTGACTTTTCAACCCGATCAGACTCGAACCAACAATATCCACACATCGAGCAATGTTCGATGCATATCCATCTGGAAATTTAACATCTTTTTTAACCATCTTAATAACGTGGTTTTTGTTGGCCCGGACAATCTGAATATTGGGATAGGTGCCCTTCTATCTCGTAACTCCAACTCAGGTCTTCGACATATTGACTTCAAATCTTTTCTTGATTATATATTATCCTTTGTTTTCCCCATCTCATTCAAAACAGTGTTGATGATGTTATCAAAAAAGTTTTTTTCAATATGCATAACATCAAAATTATGAAGCAATATAAGTGATTTCCAATATGGTAGTTCCAAAAAAAATACTAAGTTTATACCAGTTATGTCATTCACCTTAGCCTTTTGGTTTTCGATGTCTGAAAGTATGCCCACGGGGAAGATATCTTCTATGAAAATCAAACCAACTTGGTTTCTTCCCATGTACTAGTCGAAATGAATATGTATCCTCCATACAATATGGACATGCCATTCTCTCGTGCGTGCTCCATCCAGATAACATTCCATAAACAGAAAAGTCGCTAATTGTCCACAACAATATCATTTTGAATGTGAAATTTTGCTTCATACTCACGTCATAAACAAGAATTTCTTCGTTCTACGAATATCTTAATTCATGAAATAAGGACTGCAAAAAGGCATTGAATCTTTTATTCGATGTTCTGGTCCTGGAATTGGCAAAGTCATAAACATTACTTATCTTTTCAAACACATATCAGGAGACAAATTATACGGAGACAAAATCAGCAGTCGCAAAGAATATTGATTTCAAGATTGTCCATATGGGCTAAAACCATCGGTCCACATGCAAAGATAAACATTTCTCATTTCATACGCAAACTCAAGAAATATTTCATTGAAATATTTCCAAGCCTTACCATTCGATGGATGTTTCATTATCCCTTTAACTCGAGTGTTCTCAACCTGTTTGCTACTGATATTTAGAACATTTTTTTGGTACGATATATACTTACGTGAAGATGGTTTCTTTGGACAAAATCTGCTTGCACCGTAAAATTTACATTCCAACAAGTCTTTATTATTTTCCAAAACAACATGCAATTGTTTCTACAAAAATCAATTTTCTCACTTGGTATTCCTAAATCTTTTAAAACATTGTTTGTTTCGTAATATGTCTCGGGAGCTTGATTATTTTTCGGTAAATATTCACGCATGGTTTTGCAAAATGAATCCATGAAATTTTCAGCAACATTGTAGTCTGTTTTTATGCTCATCAGAGGACAAAAATAAACGAGACTGACCTTCAAAAAACCTTCATATATAGGTTGTTTCGCCGAATCCAATAGGCTGAAAAATTGGCGAGCCTCATTGTTCGACATCTCTTCATGCGGTTGCTCAACAACTCTAGGAAAATCATCTGACACCATTTCCATATATGGATTGGTAGATATTTCATAAACAACTTCATCATTTCTTTTTATTTCTTGTGCTTCATGCACAATATCTCTAACGCCACAATTTTTACCGTGAAATAATTAAATTTCGTAATTCTGTGCGAAACCCACCTTTTAAAGATATTTGCAAACAATTTCTTGACTTTGATACTTCATGTTTTTGAATCTTCTACATGGACATAACATTGTCTCGCGTTCTTGACACAAATATTGCATCAATGCAAAACTCATGAACTGCTCCAATTCGTGTATGAATTCTTGAGTAACTTTGTCAGTTACGGCATCTTTTCTTCTATACATCTACTCTCTCGATCTATATATATCTCTATTTGAAGAAGACAAAATTGTTTGAAAATATATTTGGTGTTGATGGCTTGATGGTAGAAGGATCGATTTCGATTAATAAATAGTGAAATTTTCAAAGGACTTTTGTTGGTCCTACCAATAGATGCCCGTTGAGACATAACGTTGAATTATTCCAACAACAACCTCGAAATTCTAACTTTTCAACCCTTGACAACAGACACTCGTTGGAAAACAATTGGTGTTTTCAATGGTGTTTCAACGGGCCAATACAACAGATGATATATGTTGCTCGCTCGTTGATAATTGCAATGAGTTTCAACGGATCTGTGTTCGTTGATCATTTTCGGACATCCGTTGTAAACCATTGGAAAACGTATCAACGGACGGATTCGTTGATCTGTTCGTTGATAGATGACTGTTTTTTGTAGTGGAGCCTGATTGCAATCTGGAACGATCGTCGTCTATTGAATTTATCAACGTAGTCCGAATATCTGAGGCTTAACCGTAAACTGATTGGAATTAGGTAGAGTTTCCGCCGAAGAAGGCTTCTTGACTCAACTCAAGAGTACTAAATTTAGGTTAGTAAAAGAATCAAAATTATGACATGATTGTGCGAATTGAAGGTTGAGAAACTAGATGGCAAAGGTGGCTTTCTTCTCTGGAAGGAGAAAGTATGGGCAAGCTTGGAGAATATGGGGTTACACGAAGTATTGGAAGACAATCTAGATACATGGGAAGAACTACTGGAAGTTGAGAAATTAGAACCCAAACGCCAACTGCTAAAAAGGGAATAAATTCACAACTGCAAAAAGTTGCATCTACACAACGTAGGGCTTCTATCCTTACAATAGATGCAGTAATGAAACAAGTAACTAGGCTTGTTCAGGAATGGTCACTGGAAGATCAAATTAAAAGAAGTGGAAAAGTAAGGAACATGATTGTTTTTAGTCTCTCAGACCAGATTTTGTGAAAGGGTATATATGAAAAAAACAACATATGATATCTGGAAACTCCTTGATGATATACACTTAGAAGAATCTGTCCCCAACAAAATGTATCTAATGGAAAGGGTTACAGGTTTCAAAATGGATGAAACCAAATCGGTTAAACATAATATTGATGACTTTCAGAAAATGTTGTCTAACTTATAAAATTTGTAAATCGAAGTGGAGGATGAATACCAATCAATGTATATTCTAATCTTGCTTCCATCTTCATATGAGCAGTTAAAGGAGGTACGGAAGTACTCAATAGCAACCATATATGTAGAAGATACAAAAGCATCTATAAAGACCAAGGATGTGGAGTTAAAGGCTCATGGAAAATTGACAAAGAACTCATGAGAGGTATTGGTTGCAAGGGGAAATTTTGAAAAAAGGACAAGATAAAAATGAGCAAGAAAATAAGATCAAAATTCAAATGAAAATCAAGTTTAGGATGTTGGTATGACATAACAAAAATGATTGTAATGCCAAGAAGAAAGACTTGCAGGACCAAGGGAAGCACAAGGATAAGGCTACTACAGTCGTGAAAATGGAAACAAAAGTGCTCGCAATATCTTACTAAAATCTAGAAGATGAATGGATTCTTGATTTTAAATGTACTTACCACATGACTCTAAGCCAACAATGGTTGAATATGATTGATTTTAGTTATTTATGGAAACAACAAGACTTGTCAAGTGAAAAGGGTTGGGTTCTGTAGAAATCATAGTACATGATGGAACCACGGTTGTTATCACAAGTCATGTTTATATGAGATCTTAAGAGGAACTTAATATTCTTAGGATCCTTGGATAAACAAGGTTTTGCCTATAAATATCAACACTACAAGAAAATTCGGATTTCGGGACTGAATTTGCGGACTGACATATCCGTCCCTAAATTTAGGGACGGATTAGGGACTAATTAAAGACGGATTAAGAAAACCGTCCCGAATCCGTCCCTAAATTTGGGGACCGTCGGTCAGTCCCTAAGTCGTCCGGAATTCGGGACGGAATCGGGACTGAAATTGTTTTCGGTCCGAAAATTGCGGACTGCTGACTGAGCAGTCCGAAAATTGCGGACATCAGTCCCGATTCCGTCCCGAATTACGGACGACTTAGGGACGGTTCGCCGGGAAATATTCATTCCAGTCCGCAATTCGTCCCGAATCGGTCTTAAAATTTTCTATTTAATCTCTTCTCTTCTACCCGTTTCTCACACACAAATCTCATATATTTCTCTTTATATCTTGTTATTGTTTCTAATTGTAATGGCATCGTCGTCGAGATCGAATATTTTCGTTTCGAGACAATGGATGTATAGAATAATTTATCCAGAAACTCAAAGTGTATCGAAAGAGTTTCTAGAAGGCCTTACACAGTTTATGACGGTGGCGAAAAATCAACAAGTTTATAGAGAAAACGGTAAGTTGGTTTGTCCATGTATAAAATGCAAAAATGAAAAATTCGTTAATGAGAAAACTGTTTGGAATCATCTCTATTTAAGAGGGTTTACTCCAAATTATTTTATTTGGTTATCTCATGGAGAGAATTTTGCACCACGACCGAGGGGTGTTGTGGAAAATTTTAGTAGGGGTATCGTAAATCATGAAGTGTCTCAGACTTTTCAAGATATAGAAAACCCTTATGTAGAAAGGGTGCAAAATGCGTTCGTTGAAAGAAACGAATATGAAAATATTGAAGAAGATCCGAATGAAGAAGCAAAAACATTTTTTGAAATGTTAGAAAATGCAAGGCATCCACTGTACGATGGTTGTAGAAGTGGTTTATCACGGTTGTCTTTATCTGCACGGTTAATGAATTTGAAGACAGAAAATAATCTTTCTCAGAACTGCATGGATTCTATATCGCAATTAGTTAGAGATTATTTGCCTGAAGATAATAATGCAGTCGAGTCATATTATGAAACAAAGAAGATGATGAGATCATTGGGTTTATTGCCGTATCAAAAGATTGATGTTTGCCAAGACAACTATATGATTTTCTGGAAAGAAACTTCGGACTAGATCAATTGTCGATTTTGTGGAAAAGAACGATTTTATTTGACAAGAAATGGAAAATCGGTTCCGTTTCGTCGTATGTGGTATTTGCCAATTACAGACAGGATAAAAAGATTGTATCAATCGGAGAAGACTGCAAGCGACATGAGATGGCATGCCGAGCATTCAAGTCCTGACGGAGAAATGTGTCATCCCTCAGATGGTGAGGCGTGGAAACATTTTAACAAGGTATATCCTGATTTTGCAGCTGAGAGTCGAAATGTTTATTTAGGCCTTTGCACTGATGGTTTTAATCCATTCGGGATGTCTGGGAGAAATTATTCGTTGTGGCCAGTTATTATGACACCGTATAATTTACCACCAGATATGTGCATGAAGCGTGAGTTTTTGTTCTTAACAATATTAATTCCCGGGCCTAATCATCCGAAAAGAAGTTTGGATATATTTCTTCAACCACTAATTGAAGAATTGAATGAATTATGGAAAGGAGTTCCAGCGTATGATGTTTCGAGACGACAAAATTTTATATTACGAGGTGCTCTAATGTGGACAATAAGTGATTTTCCAGCCTATGGTATGCTATCTGGGTGGACAACGCATGGTCGATTGGCTTGTCCATATTGCATGGAGGAAACAGATGCTTTTCAGTTGAAGTATGGACGAAAGACGAGTTGGTTTGATTGTCATCGCCAGTTTCTTCCTTCCGATGATACATTACGGTGCAACAAGAGGAATTTCAGAAGGAATATTGTTGTGCGGAAATCTCCTCCTCCAATTTTGACCGGCGAAGAGATATTGTATGAACGACTTCTCGCTTTGGGTATTCCTAGGAGTATAGATTGCGGAGGAAACAATCATCCGAGAATTGATGGTTATGGAATTACCCATAATTGGTACAAGAAGAGCATATTTTGGGATCTTCCGTATTGGAAAAATCTGAAGCTTCGTCACAATCTTGATGTCATGCACATAGAGAAAATTTTTTCGATAATATCATCAATACGGTAATGAATGTCACAGGAAAAACAAAGGATAACATTAAATCCCGGAAGGATCTCGCAGAGTATTGCTCACGGAAGGAGTTACATATAAATGGAGATGGTAAAGCTCCAGTCCCGATATTCAGATTGTCTAATGAGGAAAAATATAAATTGTTGAATTGGTTGAAGGAAGACGTGAAATTTCCTGATGGTTATGCATCTAACATCGGAAGGTGCGTCGATATTCATGGAGGAAAGTTATCAGGGATGAAAAGTCACGATTGTCATGTATTCATGCAACGACTACTTCCTATATGTTTTTCTGAATTGATGGACAAGCATGCACACGAAGCAATCGGAGGTAACATGATTATTTTATATAGTATATAATTAGTGATTAATAATATAGAAATATTAATTGTAAAATAAACTAATTAATATACTTGAATTTTCAGGTATTGGCATATTTTTTCGAGATTTATGTGCGAGAAACTTAAGCGTAGATGTGGTTCGTAGACTTAAAAGTAACATAGTTACAATACTATGCAATTTGGAGAAGATTTTTCCACCATCATTCTTTGATGTTATGGAGCATCTGACAGTTCATCTACCACACGAAGCTGCATTAGGAGGTCCAGTTCAATTTCGTTGGATGTATCCATTCGAGCGATTTATGTTCCATTTGAAGAAAAAAGCCAAACAAAAAGCTCGTCCAGAGGGTTCAATTGTTGAACAATACGTGAATGAGGAGATATCGTTCTTCACTTCTTACTACTTCGAACCACATGTTCAAACACGAAGTAGAAATCCAGACAGATGTTTTGATGGTGGTGTGACATTTTCATATCCAGTACCAGATGTTCCAGATATTTTTTGCGGCGTGGGTCGAACAGCTGGTAAGGCGAAAGAGATATGGCTATCACAACGAGATCTACACATCGCACATACATATGTTTTACTCAATTGTGAATATCTACGGCCTTTTGAAAGGTAATATCTTATAAATATATAGATTCAATTACGTATGCGTATTTTATTTGTAATATTAAAATAATGTTTCTGACATTATTCAGGATGTTCGATGATGTATTGAAGAATACATATATGAATATTGATGAATCTCAACTCCAAGAACTTAAAGAAAGAGATTTCTCCACAGGGATAAGACAATATGTAAGTAAATGATAAATATATATTATTGTTAAAAGAACATATTTATATCGATGATTGTTTCATTTAATGCAGGTTGAGATTGGCAATCACCCGTTATGGCTACGCGAGCTTGTTAAAGGACCAACTCTAAAAGTTATGAGTTGGCCCATGTATTTTACACGTGGTTACAACTTTCATACATACGACCACGGAAAATTGAAGTCAACTATGAACTATGGTGTATGTATGAAAGGTGAAAGCTATTGTGAATCGACCGACGAACCAGATTTTTATAGGATTTTAAAAGACATTTTGCAATTGGAATATCCAGGAATTAATAATGCAAAAATTTTCCTTTTGATACCACGTATGTTATATTTTCGAATTAATATGTTGACTTATATTTGCC
>CM071867.1:3225426-3300390 GCA_036759665.1 Gynandropsis gynandra | reverse complement strand
GTGGAATTGTTAGAACGTACACACAAGAAAAAATCCGACGGTTCCTGGGTAGATGCCAGGGCAAAACAAATTCACGACGATGTTGATAACATGGCATCGCAACGAGTGTCCCAAATCCCGCCAAGAGAAGATGGGACGCAATCGACTCTTTCTAAAGAAGAATATAACGAGATGTATTTCGAGGTAAATTTAATACATTTTTACAATAATTTTTTTATTAATAATGTAAATTAATTGTTAATATTTTTTTGTAACACGTAACGCCGTACAAAGGGCGTCTATTTGGTCTTGGAGGAATGTCAAAACATGTGGCAAGTTTCTCCTAAGGCACACGTAACGCCGTACAAAGGGCGTCTATTTGGTCTTGGAGGAATGTCATCAAAACATGTGAGTTCCTCCAAAGGCAAGGAAAAGGTCACAACCCAAGAATTACAAAATACAATCTCGGAGATGAAAGCACAACTAGAACAACAAAACTCACATGTCTGCGTTCTGCAAAGAGAAGTAGAGCAAAATAGAAGAGAACGTGAGCAGTGGCTGAGGATGATGAAGGCACACATGCCTTCTATCAATTGGGATACGGTCGGAGACAACGATGCTAACGACGATAATGATTCCCAATTACCACCTACTAATTTGTAAACGGATAATTTAAATATTATTGTATAAATGTTTTTTTAATTTTACGTTTTAATTTTTTTAAAAAAAAAAATTGTTCCCGACGGCGATTCCCGTCGGGAAATTTCCCAACGGAGGTCTGCCATCCGGAATTTAAAAAAAAAAAAATTGTTCCCACGGCGAAGCTCCGTCCGGAAATTTCCCAACGGCATCTTCCGTCCGGAATTTTGCGACGGTTTTCGGACTATCTTCTACGTGCGAAATTGCGGACGGTTTGCGGACTGGAACTGATTGCCGACGCTCGTTTGGGGACGGCTCGTGCCAGTCCCTAAACAGTCCCTAAATGCCTTTCCGTCAGTCCCTAATCCGTGAATTTGTTGTAGTGCAAGATGAACTCTTCAAGGTATCTAAGGGTTCCATGTGGTATAGAAAGGAGAGCTAACCATGGTGATAATGAAAGGAGATTTAAAAGGCGATCTTTATGTACTTCAAGGTCAACCCTGAAATGGGAAAGTCGCCAGATTACTTGCAAAGAAAATGTGTATGGTCTTTGGCATAAGAGACTAGGAACATGAGTCTCAAGAGAATGGAAATTCTAGCTAAGCAATTGCTTTTGGATTGGAAGGAAATAACAAATCCCCCTTTCTATGAGTGTTATGTCATGTGAAAAATGCACATTATCAATTTCTCCACTAGAAGACACACCTCAAAAGGTCCTCTAGAATACCAATGACACCATCAATGTCAGGAAAAATATATTTTATCTTAAACATTGATGACTATTTCGGGAAAGTATGGATAAGGTTTATCAAAACCAATGAACAAGCCTTCAAAGCATTTGTTGAATGGAAGAAAATGGTTGAAAAACAGCCTGGTAAACAATTGAAATGCATGAGAACTAACAATGGATTGGAGTTTTGTAACAAAATGGGATAGTCGAGAGAATAAATAGGACAATTATGGAAAAAATAAGTTATATTCTTGATGATTCAGGATTTGGACAAGAGTTTTGGGCAGAGGTTGCAAGCACAATAGTTCACATAATCAACAAGTGACCTTTTACTACCAAAGGTTATGAGATACCTTAGGAAAGATGATCAAGAAATAGACTAATATAAAAATACCTCAGAAGGTTTGGTTCTGTTGCCTATGTTTATCAAGATCTTGGAAAGTTAAATCCAAAAGGAAAATATGGAATATTTGTGGGATAATCTGAGGAGGTAAAAGGGTATAGAATATGGCTAGCGGATGATGGGAAATGTGTCATCGGTAAGGACGTGGTGATTCAAAAAGACATGATGTTTAAGGATCTGAAGCCTATTGGAAACTCAATCAATGACGAAAAAGATCTTGAAATTGCAAAGTCTATAATGATTTAACAATGGTTATCAATTCCAGATCAACGTGGAATTGTAGAAGGCATATACATTGAAGTGAAATTACTGTGAGTATATTCACAAATTCAGATGATGGATACTTCTGATCAAGAATTCCATGGGAAATTCAAATTTGGATCATGAAAACTATCATTTAATCCGAGAGAAGATAACAATAATAACATCTAAAAAGTACTATGGGAAGACCATGTAGCCAAGATTCGAGGTCAGATTTATAGTCAAAGATATTCACAATTTGAGTGCATTAACTATCAGAAAGTATTTGTTCATGTAGTTAAAACACATTTTTATCAAATTATTGATCTCTTCAGTTATTTTTACAAATTTAGATATAGAGAAGATAAATGTCAAGACAAAATGAAAAAGAATTAAACCCGTTATAGTATTGTCTAAGTCCATATATAGAGGATCCCTAAATGGGTCGAAAACAGGCCCATGTGTTACACCAATTTTCCTTAAACAAATTGGCGGGTAAAATACACGAAATATTGGAATTAAATTTATAGCCGGAATCTAATTTTGTTTCTTACTTAAAGAGGAAATCAGTTTCGAAATTTCCCGGGCTTTCTTCCCACCCACTGTTTCACTTTGACAGCATTTGCCAAAATTTCAGGCGCCAAAGTCCCTCCTTCCTTGTTTTCCTTTAATATCATCTTGATCTTCTTTGAGTGAGAGCTTTGAATCGCAGACACAAATCCCTAATTCTTCACCCAGAAAACTAACCTACAAACCTGAAATGGAAGCCATGGATTCCAAGTTGCAAGCTTTGCCTCCTCTCAAAAGACTGAGACTGATGCAGAGAGCACAAGAACGCGAGCAGCAACGGTGTGAATCAAAGGTGAAATCGTCGCAGCTTCCAACAAAGAAGAGGAAGGAGACTCGGGTGGATTACAATGACGGTGAGAATTCAGGACCCAAGGTTCTTTGCTTGCCAGCGAAGAAAAGGGTTTGGTCGATTGATCCCGATTTGCTATCTGGTAATCCCCTTTCACCATTCGATCTGAATATTGAGTACAAACCACCATTTGAGGAAAACCCAGTTGAGAAAAATCAGAATTTGATTATTGAATCGAGTATAGTATTAGAAGATAAAGAAAATATTGATCCTTTAGGAAGAAAAACTGTTTTGGTACACTCGGATAAGACACTTGCTGGTAGAGAAATGATCAAAGAGGAAGAACATGATGTTATTGGTCATTATGAGGATGAGGAAGATGATGGGATTCTGTGTGCGGTATGTCAAAGCACAGATGGTGATCCGTCAGATCCGATTGTGTTCTGTGATGGGTGTGATCTGATGGTTCACGCTTCTTGCTATGGAAATCCACTGGTTAAGTGTATACCAGAAGGTGATTGGTTTTGCAGACGGTGTTTGGTGTCTCAGTCCTCAAGAAATGCAGAAAAGGCCTCTTGCTGCTTATGTGTAACCAAAGGCGGGGCTTTAAAACCCACAAAGGATGGTCGGTGGGCTCACATCGTATGCTCATTGTTTGTGCCAGAGGTTTACTTTGAGGATCCTGAAGGAAGGGAAGGGATCTGTTGCAGTGAGATACCAGAAAGAAGATGGAAAGAGAGATGTAATGTGTGTAAGACCAAAGGCGGATGTGTTATTGAATGTTCAGAGATGAACTGTCAATTGGCATTTCATGTTACTTGTGGGTTGAAAGAAGATTTCTGCATTGAGTATCGAGAGGGCAAGAAGGCAGGAGGAATTGTGGTTGGATTCTGCAAAAAACACACTAAGCTATGGGAACAAGTGAGAATCAAAAGTCATATTTATCACTTTCTCTTGTTATTACTTGTGTAGTCCCTGAGCTTGATGATTTGTTACTTTGTGTCCTTTGCAGCAACAACAATCGGGAAAATTCAAGATCGTTGCCAGAGACGGACAAAGAAAGTAGCAGAAACCATTGGTTAACGGCGTTGTTTTGCTGCAAGCTCTGTAGTTTCATATTCCATTGTTTTAAACACTTCAACTTCTCAGTTATTTGATTGAACCTCAACTGATCCTATATGTTCTTCATTATGATCGATTCTCATATGGCATAGTGCAATAAATCTGAGATTTAGTGAACCCAGTTCCTTGTTTCTCGTATCACCATGCTCTTGTTGTGTTTTATGTTGAGTGTTTTTGCCAAAGATTTCTTATCTCCTGGTTTGTCCTTCACCCATACTTAAGTACATGAGGAAAAATAGATAACTGATCAACTACGTGATCCAACAAACAAGGAAAGAAACAAAAATTGAATCAAATGTATGCTCCTGGAAATTACAGATAGACTAATTCAACAAGGAGACCAGTTTCTCCTATTATTCTATAACAACTCTGAAATCTTCAACTCAGAGGTGGCTCAGGCCATGTTTGACAAGAGGTGGCACAGGACCTCTTTTCTAACGTTTTTTTTAGTTGAGCCGACCCTGCTTCAACTTCCCATTCCTTCCCTCCAGTTTATAGCAAATACCGAGTATTGGGTCTTCTTTCATGAATCGGTTTTGGCGGAGCTAGTATTGCAATCGATACAGCTACTTCTTCAACTATGTCTTCATCAATTCTCCCTTCGTAAAAAAAGAACCTTGTCCTCAAGGTTCAGATTTGGAAAACTGGTTCGGATTTGGTCGATATTCTCCTAAACAGCTTATTCAACATGCATGCCCTTCCATTGTATAAGGCCTTCAGAGATGAATTTTGAACATACTTTGACCCAACGAGTTTTAAGTATCTTGTCTGGTTGTAGAATCAAACTTACATCTTGCAGTGTAGGCAAAATGGCTGGTGTTGTCAGAGAATCACCCACTTTCTTTTTTAGTAATGAGACATGAAAGACTGGATGAATTCTGGATTCGTGAGGTAACTTGAGCTGCTATGCTACTTGACTGACTCTCTTCTCCATCTGAAATGGACCATAGAATCGGTTGGCTAATTTTTGTGAAGCTCGGCAAAACACAGATTGTTGGCGATAAGGTCGCAAACGTAAATAGACCCAATCGCCGATCTCGAACACAACATCACGCCTTTTGGAATCTGCAAACTGCTTCATCCTGTTGGTGGCCTTTGTCAAATGCAATTTGAGCTCTTGAAGAAGCTCATCCCTTGCTGCAAGTTGAGTATCGATCTCATTTATTTGTATAGAACCTGATTCATAGCGTGAAAGTTGCGGTGGAGGTCACCCATATAAGGCTTCAAAGGGAGTCATTCGGATTAACGAATGAAACATCGTATTGTACCAATACTCTATCCATGGTAGTAGCGCTCTCCAATGTTTAGGCATGTGATGTCAGAAGCAGCGCAAATATTGTTCAATGCAACGATTCACTACCTCAGTTTGGTCATCCGTTTACAGATGGTAAGCGGTCGATATTCACAGCTTGGTTCCAGACAATCTCCAAAACTCTTGCATAAAGGAGCTAATGAAAACCTTGTCTCTGTCACTTACAATTGAACGGGGTAACCCATGAATATTTGACGATGTACTCCACAAACTTAGAAGCTATAGCCTTGGTCGTATATGGGTGAACAAGTGGAACTAGGTGTGCTGATTTGGAGAGCCTGTCAACGGCGACCATTAGTGTCGTATACCCTTCAGATTTCGGAAGTTCGTCAATGAAAAATCCATGGAAATATCCTCCCAGACTTGGCATGGTATTGGAAGAGGTTGGAGGAGTCCTCTGTCGGTGCGAGGGATTCATACTTCGCTCTCTAACATACATCGCAAGAAGCCACATATTCTCGAACTGATCGATGCATCGCCGGCCAATAGAAAAATTGCGAGAGACGTTTAAATGTGCGTAAGACCCCCTGAATGTCCTTCTTGGGGCATATCGTGGTACTCAGATAAGATCTGATTGATGAATGGTGATTGTAGAGGTATCACCACTTTATTATAAACAAATCAAGCCTTCCTTTGATGAATAAGGTTTACCTGGATTCTCAGAAGCTAATTTTCCTAGTCTCAGCAAGTATGGATCTGTTTAAGTGAGTGCTCGTAGCTTTTCCCATAGTTGTGCTTGCTGAACAAATAAACCATGAAGACAAACTTGCTCAGGTTTTTGGGAAAGTCGTTCATCGCAACTGAAGCATAACCCTAAGCTCCGTTTCTTCTTAATCTCGTCCCAACTCAATATCTTCGGAGTTATGGTTTGGCAACAAGGTGGCTTGTAAACAATTTCATAATCATATCCCACTGATTTTTCCACCCATTTTTGTTGTTCAGGTGTCAAGATCCGTTGCTCGAGCATGTATCATAAACTTCTATGATCTGTTTGTATGATGAATTTTCGGCCGAGTAAGTAAGGGCGCCATGTTCTGATTGCAATGATTATAGCCAGCATTTTGCACGCGTAAGTCGACCAATCTCTCTTTGTAGGGCTGATTCCTCTACTCATGTAAGCAATAGGTTGCCCTTTTTGCGTTAACACGACACCAATGTCGTCCCCGGAGGCGTCCATCTGAATTATGAAAGGCTCAGAGAAGTTAGGTAAAGCCAAGGTTGGTGTTATGATCACATCCTTCTTCAGCTTGTGAAACGCCTCCTCTATTGTCTCATCCCACACGAATTTTCCTTTTTTTAAACAAATTTGTGAGGGGTGTTGCTATAATCACATAATCTCGCACAAATTTCCTATAGTAGCCAGTTAATCCCAAGAACCCGTAAATCTTAGTGACTGTAGTAGGTCTCAGCCATTCAACCATTGTGTTTATCTTAGATTTATCAACTTTGACTCTGTCATTGGAAATGATATGTCCGTGATATTCGAGTTCGCATTGTCCAAAAGCACACTTTTTGAACTTAGCATGTAGCCGGTGTTGGGTTAAGATTCCAAAGACTTATCGAACATGTTGTAGGTGTTCCGGCCATGATGCACTATAGACCAGAATATCATCAAAGAACATGAGAACACACTTACGGAGAAGCTGTCGAAATATGGTGTTTATGAGTGCTTGGAATATTGATGGAGCATTGTAGAGTCCGAAGGGCATCACCAAGTATTCATAATGACCGTTGTGGGTACAAAACGTTGTCTTGTGTACATCTTGCAGTTGTACCCTCACTTGATGATACCCGGCTGTCAAATCGAGCTATGTGAAGTAGCTCGCCCATGTAGTTCGTCCGTGGAAATGGGAAACCAATCCTTGATGGTTACATCGTTGAGAGTGTACAAAATTGCCATGTTCCATCCTTCTTCTTAACAAGGAGGACTAGTGATGAGAATGGGCTAGAGCTCGGTTGAATAAACCCTGACTGAAGCATCTTTTGTACTTGGCGTTCAATCTCGTCTTTTTGGAAGTGTGCATACCGGTATGATCGCACATTGACGGGATCTACTCCTGTTTTCGGCACAATGCGATGTTCAACTTCTCGAGTGGGTGGTAACTGTAACAGTTCGCTGAAAATTTCTCCAAATTCACCGATGATTTTCTGCATTCCAGGTGGAATAGTTTTAATTTCTATCATCTCTATATTGAGGAAGAGAGCAAACAAGTATTTCCTTGTCAAGCCTCCCTTGATACTTTTGTCGAATTCGTTGGCATAATAGAGTCTGCTCCTATGCCTCGTATCAAGCAATCTTCATTGTTCCACTTGAATGCCATGGTTTTCTCACGCCAATCACAAAACGTAGTCCCCATTTTACTTAGCCATTGAATACCTAAGACAATGTCGAGCCCGCGTAATGGTAGAGCAAAGAATGTGACTGAGAACTTTATACCTCGCAGCGAAATTTTCATGTTGTCGTAGCGGCCCTGATACTTCATTGGGTGAGATCCTAAGATTTAGCCCTGACACTTTATTGGGTGAGAATACGGCCCTGACACTCGCACTGTGAATGGTGTCGTGGGTGAGATCCTAAGATTTAGCGATCGAGCTGCCTTTTGGCTAATAAAATTATGGTTTGATCCGCCGTCGAATAAAGCCACTAGTAACTTTTTCTGATCTCAGCTTCAATACGCATTTTAGTTGGGCTATCCCATCTAGATAACGCGTAGAGTGTGATATCTGGCTCTTCAATGGGCTCGTTTTCAGGTTCTTCAGCTTCTGTTTCTGTCCCCTCCATCAAAAGTAATTGGGGTTGTTTGCATTTGTTCCAGAACATATATCGTTCATCGCAACTGAAGCATAACCCTAAGCTCCGTTTCTTCTTAATCTCGTCCCAACTCAATATCTTCGGAGTTATGGTTTGGCAACAAGGTTGAAAGTTACGTGTATTGTAGGAACTGTTGGATGGGCTTCTCTTTTGGCATTGCAGCAGATCGTGTTGCATCCGGACTAACATAATAGTCTCTTTCAAAGACTTGGGGTCGAAACATTTGGATTCCATTGACAATGGATGATTGTAGCCCTCCGATATAGGTACCGACTAATGTGCGTTGTGTCCACCCATGGATTTTGTTTTGAAGTCGATCGAATTCTCATTGGTAATCGTGCAAACTTCCAATTTGTTTAATTTTAGAGAGTACTTCATCAAAATCCTCACACTCAGTTGGACCGAATCGCGTCCACATCTCTTCCTCAAAACTGCCTCACATGAGTACTGCTTCATTATCTTCATATGTTTTTGTCAAAACTTGAAACCATTTGTTTGCATTATCATCTAAATGATAAGATGCATAGCGGACACGCTGATGCTCTGGTGTGTCTTGATATTGGAAGAATTGTTTTGCTTTAGTGATCTAAGTTATGGGATCGCCACCCCCAAAGTGAAGAAAATCGAGTTTTCGGGCTCTCGCATGGAACAATGGTTGAGTGTTGTTGGTGCATGTAGATCT
This sequence comes from Gynandropsis gynandra, assembly GCA_036759665.1. NCBI lineage: Eukaryota > Viridiplantae > Streptophyta > Magnoliopsida > Brassicales > Cleomaceae > Gynandropsis > Gynandropsis gynandra. The sequence goes on along the minus strand of CM071867.1, from coordinate 3,291,612 downwards.
GTGCCTCCCATCATATCGTTTTGCTCGGTCAAAATTGGATCCATCTTGCACTCCAGACAAGGATCCAATGATCCTAGTAAAAGACGGTTCGAGTGCTTGAAATTTCTCTATCATTGCGATCTGCATTCTAGTCGGCTCGTCTTGCATTGTTTCTAAACCATTTTCCAGCATCTCAATTCTGTCTTTGTTAGACATCTTGACACCACATGATCGTGGTCTAGACCAAAGATGAAATGGGGTTGAAAAAAAACTCTGGTACCAATTTGTTGTGGTCTCTTTCAAATCTGTAAATGAACACAAGTGTTTCTACAAAAGATTTCTTATCCCTGCTTGACCTTTACCTATACTCAAATACATGAGGAAAAACTACGTGGTCCAACAAAAAAACAGATTGAATCAAATGTTCTCCTATGAATTACTGATTGACTAATTCTAACAAATAGACCAATTTCTTCTAGTATTCTGCAACAACTCTGAATCGTTCTCTGCATCTGCTTTACAGCAAATATCGAGGATAGGATCTTCTTTCACAGACCTGTGGATTTGGCAGAGCTGGTACAGCAGCCGGTACAGCTACAAAGAAGTCTTCATCATTTTATACCATACGATATCAGCTTTCTTTGGCTTCTTTTAACCACTAGTTTCACACAAAATTGACATTTTTTGGTGTGATTTTGGATCTAAGTTGTTCCATATCGAGAATGAGAAAGAGTACCGCTCAATCTCTATCATGGTGTCTCTGCAATTGGGCCTGCATATTACATCTGATCCATAAAAGAGTTTGATCTTAGTATCCCCGAGTCATGTGAGGTGAAGCTATATAAACCAAACACAAACAAAATTTTTGCTTTTCTTTGTACAAAACATGTTGCAAAGTCTTCATGTCGGTGCTCGGAAGCTTCCCCCGCGAAACTCAACCTTCGACGGCGCAGATTTACGGCGGATCATTTGTTCACGAACCTCCGTCGCCGTCGTAAAGCCTTATGCTTTATCGTCCTCCTCTTACTTAGTCTCTGCGGGAAATGAAGAAGAGCTCAAGAGATACGAATACCACAATGTTGCCACATGCATCGCAGCATTACAATCGTGTGCTCAGCGATGCGACGCCATCTCCGGCGAACAGATCCACGGTTTCATGATCAGAAAAGGCTTTCTCCATGAGTCGCCGGCGGCCGCCACGAGCCTCATCAATATGTACGCCAAATGCAACCAGATGCGGCGCGCGGTTTCGGTCTTCGATGGATTCGAACGAAACGTGTTCAACTACAACGCCATGATTTCTGGGTTTGTGGTGAATGGGTCTCCTTCAGATGCAATGGATACGTACAAAAAAATGAGAGCAGAGGGAATTTTCCCTGACAAGTACACTTTTCCCAGTTTGATAAAAGGATGCAGCGAAGCCATGGAGATTTCAGAGACTAAGACGATTCACGGGTTGATATTTAAAATAGGGTTGGACTCAGATTGTTACATTGGGAGTGCCTTGATGAAGTTTTACCTGAAATTCGTGTTAATGGAGGATGCCGAGAAAGTGTTCGACGAATTGCCTGACAGAGACGACGTTGTGCTTTGGAATGCTATGATCAATGGGTACTCGCAGATTTCACGGTTAGAAGATGCTTTGAGAGTCTTCAGGGACATGCGTGAAGAAGGAATAGGAATAGGTAGGTACACTGTCACTGGGGTCCTATCTGCTGTTACTGTCACGGGAGTGCTTAATAATGGCAGATCGATCCATTGTCTCGCAATGAAATTAGGGTTCGATTCAGGTAATGAGGTGTCTAACGCATTGATTGATATGTATGGCAAGAGCAAGACTCTTCACGAGGCGGTAATGATATTCGAAGGAATGAATGAGAGGGATATCTTCTCATGGAACTCGATTTTGTGTGTTCACGACTACTGCGGTGATCATGATGGAGCCTTGGGAATTTTCAACAGGATGTTACGTTGCAGAATCCGACCTGATCTTGTTACATTGACAACCGTTCTTCCCTCGTGTGCTCGCCTTGCTGCATTGATGCACGGCAGAGAGATTCACAGCCACATGATCGTTACAGGGCTTTTGAACTCTAGAATCAACAAAAACGTCAACAATGTATTCGTGAACAACGCTTTGATGGATATGTACGCAAAATGTGGGAACATGAGGGACGCTCAGTCGGTTTTCAACGCAGTCACGAATGTAGACACAGCTTCTTGGAACATCATGATCACAGGCTACGGTGTGCAAGGCCATGGCAGGTTGGCATTGAATATGTTTAAGCAAATGTGCAGAGACGGTTTCAAACCCGATGAAGTAACATTCGTCGGGGTTTTAACAGCGTGTAGTCATTCCGGCTTTATAAGCGAAGGCCAAGGGATTCTATCGCAAATAAATTCAGTGTATGGCGTTGTCCCAACCATTGAACACTATACATGCGTGATTGATATGCTTGGCCGAGCAGGAAAGCTAGAGGAAGCATATGACTTAGCCATAACAATGCCTGTCGAAGCAAACGCTGTGGTTTGGAGAGCATTGTTAGCGGCTTGTCGCCTCCATGGAAACACTGATCTCGCTGAAGTAGCGGCAAGACATCTGTTCGAGCTCGAACCAGAGCATTGTGGCAGCTATGTGTTAATGTCAAACGTTTACGTGGAAGCGGGAAAATACGAAGAAGTGTTAGACGTTAGAGGTGCGATGAAACAACAGAATGTGAGGAAGACACCAGGCTGTAGCTGGATCGAACTCAATAACAATGTTCACACATTCATCACATGTGATCGAACTCACCCGCAATCTGAAACTATTTTCACTAACTTAGATCTACTGACTTCTCATATGCGTGGTCGTGAATACATGCTCGAAGTCTAACAAGAGGCTTGTCAAGGAACTACACTGAATGAGTAAACTCTTTAATTCATTATTTATTTGTACCTTTTGTCCCAAATTGACGCAAGGCGGCAATTCACAGAAGCTTCTGCATTTGTCGTATAAGGATAATGGCGAAAAAAATAATGAAATCACTGATCAGGCGAGATCAAGGATCTCATATGAGCTTGAAGAATGAACCAAAGCTTTGATTGAAGCGTGTCTAAAGGGTTACAACTGGAACTTTATTATTATTCTAAGTGTGTTCAAATCAGAAGCTGACAGAATTATTACTTACATAAATGACTGACCAGGGGACGAGATGGAAACACCGTCCTAGAGGATTCCTCTGCTCCACATGTCCTGGGGGGCTTATAGCTTCTGAATCTGAATTCTAAGAGCCATACCTAATCGTACTTATGTTCCGATGTGCTACTACTGCAACAGCTGCAGCTCCCACTGCCCCGAACTGGGATTGTGCCTGCAACAGCTTAGCATCAATAGCCATGCGGTCATTGGTTAATTGATCTACCTTGGGCTGTGACTGGAAATATGGGTTGGTGTTCATCTCGACGGTCATCGTGTTGGCGGCTGGTTTGTTGGGTTGGCATGGACGGATATATTGCGGTTTTGGGTTCATCGGGTTTGTTCCAAAGAAGCAGTGAGGAGAAACTGCCTGAGGAGGGAGGACTGCGTTTCTATAATGCGTCCTCGCATCATAAGGAACAGATGATTCCACCACACGACCTGGTCTACCTGCAAAATGCACAAAAGCCTTAGCTCGTTCCATCAGCGTGGAATATCTTATATTAATCAATGGCAACGCTGTAGCTGTTCAAATCCAGAGACAAAATAATATTATCTGTTCAAATGGTCTATTAACCTGATGGCACTCTTGGTGGAGGCCCTAAATATTTGGTTGAATTTGCAGAAGTCGATGGATGACCAGGAACTACTCCATTTTTGGACCCCTCTTCAGAAACGTGTCGGTTCTCAGATACGTTAAAGTTTGATTTAGTGTTCGAGTGGACTAAGCTGGAGTGAACAGTAGATCTGCGTACAAGATGTAACGTTAATACCCATTACAATGCTTCGGAAAATTCCAAACCGAAAGAGACATGTCTTCCACACAGTTTATAAGAATGGATGAAGAAAACAACATACCGGGGAACTGATAAGTGTTTTCTTTCTGGAGGTAACACAGGTCCACTTCTGCTGCTATTCTCCTCGAGGTATGCAAACTGCTTTCTAAGATGTCCTACAGCACTGCAATGAAGAGTTGAGCCATTAAATGAAGGGAATTATAGTCAAGAAACAGCTCAGAGGAAGGATTAAAACCTAGGATAAACAAAGTTCAAGCCCTCGGATCCGTTCATATAATCCTTGAGCAACTGGGGATGGTATTCCAGTATCTCCCTGTAGATTAGTTCTCTAATGTCTTCTTTCATCAACCTTCGCCTCTCGAATTCAAATTCTAGCTTCGAGATTGGCTGACAAGAAGGTTCTCTTTCAACCTTAGCAAGGCCCTTAAAGTAAGGGTCAGCCAATGCCTGTTAACAAAACCATCGAACCAAATAAGAAGCTGAGGCATCACCAGGCAAATGAAGACATACGAAGAAAGTTACATAAAGAGAAATGACAGTAAAAGCACCTCTGCAGCTGTTGGCCTATCCTTTGGATCAAAAGCTAACAACCTTTGCAAAAGCCCAAGTGCTAAAGGATCTGCATTAGGAAACTTTTCCGATAAGGGTATAGGATTTTTCTTCCTCATTTCAGTCAAGTATTTTCTAGCCTTATCATTTCGAACCTGCATCAGCACAAGTTATCACTATCAGAGGCTAGAATCTTAGCTCAGCAACATAAATACAAAACTGAAGATAGAAATATATATATATATATTTATATAGTCATGTGTGTGCATATCTGTGAACCAGGCAAAAGATCATACTCCGGAAATGGTCTCTGGTGATGGTGTGCCAAGAAGATCAGTAATCAGCTCTAACTGATGCACAACACTTTTACCGGGAAACAATGGCTTTCCCATCAACGCCTCTGCAAAGATGCAGCCGATGCTCCAAATGTCAATAGCTGGAGTGTACTGAAACAAATAATAACCACAAATCAGCTTATTGAGCAAGGAATTACCAATAAATGGACTGCCATTCGCAAAGAAAGCCACTCAATGGACATAACCTGACACAAGGTTACCTGAATTACAGATTTTCAACTTCGAAGAGAGTTCAAAGTCCTCCCTGAACAAGAATTATTTTAATCTAGGCATCACTGCCGATGATAAAAGCACTACAGTATCTAGTGGGAAAAATAACATGTTTGTTCACATTTTTTCATAGGGCATGACTCTATAATTGTCCATGGAGAAGTGACCCAATGCAAAGGGAATGTCAAGTACTGGCTGTATCACTACTTCATGGTTATGCTACATTAGACCAATGCAGCAGTAATCCTATACAGAAAAGAATACTGGGCTGCATTGAGCTATACATACCTTAGAAAAGAATGATCCACATAGTTCAGGCGCCCTGTACCATCTCGTGGCAACATAATCCTATAAGGAAAAATAAAGAGTAGACATAATCAAACAATGCAGAAAAAATCAGAAGAATGTTGGATGAACACACAACAGCAAGAAGGTAGCACGAGGCTACAAACCGTCCAAAAGACTGTCATAGGTGTATCACTGAAAGCAACTCGTGCTAGTCCAAAGTCGCAAACTTTCAATTTGCAATTCGCGTTTGCCAATATGTTCTTTGGTTTAAGATCACGATGGTAAACATTAGCTGCATCCAAACAGAGGTACAGTTAAGTATTACCGGCCAAGTTATATGGAAAAAAAAAGCGAAATCAAACACACAATGGGATTCGATAGAAACATTTGGAAATTGGATTACAGAAAAGGTAAAAGGGAAAAAGTGTACCTGTATGCATATACTTGAGAGCACGGAGCATCTGATACAGAAAAAATTGATGGTGTTCACGAGTTAAATCATCATTAGCTTTGATAACTTGGTGAAGATCAGATTCCATAAGTTCAAACACAACATAAATATCTTTGAACTCCCTCTTCGAGGGCGGAAGCATGATGCTTTTGATTTCAACTATATCAGGATGCCTGAGGAGCCTTAGAAGTTTGACCTCACGAAGGATACGAATAGCATCAGAACTATGTTCAAAGACACCATTCATCTTCTTTATTGCAACTTTATCTCCTGTATGTGTATCAATAGCTGCACAAACAACCCCATAGCTTCCTTTTCCTATGACTTCAAGAATCTTATATCGATTGGCATCTCCATACTCGGTGAAAAATTCCAACTCTTTCATGTCCTGGAGAATCTCAAGTTAAACTTGTATCACACTCCATAGCATCACAGGAGGCTAAAATTACGCCCATGGAAAATGCAAGAAAATTGAAAGAACCCAAAAATTCCTATCTCCATAAGGAAATGAGCTGCTCAATTCGCATTATTACACAAGAGAAAGAAAGAGTGACCAACCTTCTTCACTTGATTTTGTTGCATCGTCTCCAAAAGCTTCCAGAAAATAAGAATCCAATAGATAAAACCAACTCTTCCAAGATTGTTATATGAATGCTAATACAGAGAATACGTCAAGAGCCGTCCTGACTCACACTTTGTTCTTCACGCAAGACAAAATACGTCAAGAGCCGTCCAAAAACCCAATCACATTCCCTCGATCAAAATCCGAACCTCAGGAACTTACACTTCACAAATGATCTCATAAATTGCAAGAATTAGGCCAAAGAATAGCCTCTCAAACCGAGAAAACCAGAACCCAACCCCGATCGACGTTTCGGGAGAACCCTAGATCCTCAAAACCCGAAATCCCACACAAACCTTATCAGCAAATCTGTTAGATTCTACGTTACGGAACGAAAAGAGAACCAAAAATCCGGAAGATCCGGATATCAGAGAAGACGATAGGAGAGAGAAATCAGACGACGATGAGAAGCCTCAGTGTAGATCACAAGCGTTTATAAATGCAGATGGATTATTTCTTTCTTTTTCTTGCATTTTTTAGTCGTATAATTTATAATTCAAAAAATACACAAAATATTACAATTTTAAATTAATATATGAAACTATACGTTCATATATAGTTAACGAATATATTTAGAAAATATACATTCAGTTGTTAATTTAGAAGTAGTATTCTATATTTTAACGATTCTCGTTGTACATAATTTCTAAATTTTAATGGATAAATGTAGTTATGGATAATTGTAACAATTTTCATTGTTTTTATTGGCTACGAGAGTGGCATTATTGTGATTCTTATAAAGTGAGAGCCCTATTTTATTTGTTCAAAGCCCACTGTCGGCTAGCTTTTTTAGAAAGACACACGCCATTGCGAGGCAAACTAAACTACCTTTGGCCTGTGCCGCTTTTTTTTATTCTTTAATATTTCTAATTTCACCCCGTAAGAAAGTTTTACTTACAAAACTAAACCCTTTTTGTTCACATGTTCAATTTAACCCATTCATGAATCGTCTCTTTCCCGTGAAATCTATAAATTGAGATATTATGAGACAGCGGAATTGTATCACTAGTTTTCTTTTTATTTTATTTTTTTTATGACAATAATGCTTTAAAATTTTTATGCATATATGAATAATTACCATTTAAATGATTTATGATAATTGGAATATGAATCAATAATGTATTAACATATTATTTTTATCAATTGAACTATTCGTTAACATATCACTTTTTAGTTTGTTATTTATATTAGTGTTCGTTTGTTTGTCATGTGATTGTAATATGGAAAACATTAAAATATAAAATATTATAATATGTTTTTATATAATAAATTAGAGACAAAGAGACTGTAATTTTCCTTTTTTTGTATACAAGTATCTATTTTGCTTAATTCACATGCAAAAACCAAACATAACTCTAAAATCGTAAAAAAAAAATATAATTGATAAAATCTGGAAAATTAATTAATTAATCAATGGACATCGACATTTTTTACATGAGTGAAGTTATCCAAAATATAAAAAAAATAATAAAATAAATAGATACTGAAATATAGATAAATTAGTCACCACATGAATCATGCTTTAGTTAGATGATGGAAATATCTCCGCTGCCTAAGATGTTATGGGTAGATATTTTCTCATACGATTGGTGTGCACCACATAGATACAACAATGAAGCGTTCTTTTCATTTACTAAAGTAAAAAGAAAAAAAAAAGAAAACCTATATGTTTCTATCTTTATTTTATTTTAATATCTATATATTCTAAAATTTGAATATTTAAATACATATATTCTTATTTTTATGAAAATCACTAATGTCATAGTAAATCATTTGTTTTAGTATTGTTAGGTGATATTAACATATTATCATCGATTTGGTTTGAATCGAATTCATGAGTAGAGGTGGTTCAGACCATGTTCAATAAGAACATCCGAACAAGGTCTCAACAAGTTTAAAGCCTATTATTTTTGAAAAAATAATTAATATTTAGAATAATTGCATGTTAAAAAATATAAAAGGACATATTTTAATTTTATGGCACATGCTTTTTTTCTAACGTTTTTTTTAGTTGAACCGATCCTATTCATGAGTATATAGACAATACCAATTACAACACTAGGATAAATCAGATTCTAATCGAAATTTTTTTATTTCGAAATATTTTGAAACCTTAAATAAAAGATGGAGATTTTGAATCTTTTGTTGAGACAAATCCGAATTAGAATTGAAACGATATTTTATTGTATTGGTATATATAATAGATCTTTTTTGTATAATATTAATCGACAAAACATGAATTTAGAATTTTTGAAATAAAATAATAAGGTATATTCAATAAACTATGAATAGATTTAATGTAATGTTAAAATATAATTATTTCTAAATTATGTATTAAAACGAGGATAAAACGTTGAAATATTAAACTAAAAACAACATAAAAGTTCCATATCTCTTAATTATTTTTCATTTTCGTAATTCAAAACAAATTATTTTATACATCACTATTCGTTAAAATTATCTACGTCAATGATCATTTCTCTGTCCGTGTGATCACACGATCAGTTGCAATAATTAAGTGATTTGTAAGATATTGTACAAATTTCAAAAATTATTTAATATGCATCCGAGTGATATGATTGTAGATTTTCACAGTTTATATTAAAAAACAACCTTATGTTTTATATTAGTATATATCATTTGTGTGCATGTTCTTAGGAGTTGGAACACGATCTATAATAATAAGACTATAGTTTTGTTATTTTGTTCTTTATGTCTCATTGAAACGAACATATGATCTTATAATTAATTTAAGATAAGATAATTCAATTGAAAATTGGGGAAGTGTCATTTCTTGTATCCTAGATTCGTCTCTCCATATTAGAAAACAAGAATAAATTCACATTTTGTATTAAAGTATTGTAGTTGCTCGTAAATGCCATATGATACATATATAAATTCACATTTTGTTCAGGTTTATAATTTAAGCATTTATTGACCATACCGAGATTTAAACAAGACATATTATTGTAAAATTTTATATTTTGAATCTATTCATTATTATTCATGATGACGTAGACATTAAAGGTGAGTATGTCTGAAAAGAAAATCTCAAAATAATTAGTTTAAGAGTTTACAATTGTCCAATTTAATATACATAAAATTCATAATTCATGTCGTAATCAACATAAAAATAATGAGTCTGACAAGTGGAATCGTTGCATTTATATTAACAATTGATAGTGTTTATATGAATTTGAAACTTTAGTATCTAACTAAAATTTAAAATACATATAAATCATATAATCATCATTTATTGCATTATTAAATCTATCGATCATAATATTACCACGTGATGGAGATGTATTTCCATCGCGTTTCGGTGTATAATCTTCATTAATCTCAACAAAATTAAAATTAATATATTCGTTCTAGTTATAACATCCACCACTTTCTGAAAACCGTGTTTAGAGAAGATTATAAATTTCTAAACTATGTTTCCAAAACCACGTAATCATTACTCTATCAATAAATTAAAATAACACACTAACAAAAAAAACTAATATACTTGCACAACAAGAATAAATCTTTGAAGAACATGTACACACGCACAAGCAAGTTTGTGGATGACAAAATTATATTAAAAGTTGATATATATATATATATATATATATACTATCGTGCAAACTATCCAGTCATATGTCATATCAGAATGGGACAACTTCAAAAATATCTTTATAGGTTAAAACACTTTAAAAATACCCTTATAAATGTTGATATTCCCAAAATACCTCTATGACCTTACGATCCAGTTCAGTCCAGCGATCAAGTTCGATCCTGCGATCTAACGATCCAGTCCGACCCTGCAACCCTGTGACCCTGCGACCCAGCAACTCAGTTCGACCTTACGACCCTGTGACCTTGCGACCCAATTCGACCATACGACCCAGTGCGACCCTATGACCCTGCGACCTAGTTTGACACTGTGATCGTGCGACCCAGTTCCAACCTGCGACCCAGTGGGACCCAAAATCGCCGGAAATCGCCAGATTTCGCCAAAAATCGCTAGAAATCGTCGAAAATCGCCTGAAGTCGCCGGAAATCGGTCGAAATCGTTTGAAATCGCCTACAAATCATCGGAAATCGCTAAAAATGCTGAAATTGCTCGAAATCACTGAAAAGGCTGGAAATCACTGAAATGGCTAAAACATCGTTGGAAATAGCTCGAAAATTACTGCAAAACACTCAAAATGGAAGGAAATCGCTCGAAAATGGAAAGAAATCGCTCGAAAATAGAAGGAAATAGCTCTCAACTTTGTTTTCCTCCTCTCAAATTTGTCTTTCTCTCCTCTCAAATTTGTGAAACCCCTTCCTTTGTGTTTTTTCACTAACAAAATATAAGGGCACATATGTCCTTTCTCCAATTATTTTTTTCATCAAATTTAGGAGGGTATTTTTAAAGTGTTTTAGTCCTACGAGGGTATTTCTGATATTCCTCCTGTCAAAATGCTAGAAAAAAATTGAAATTTTAAACAAATATATGGTAATTACAAGACAAAAAAAAAAGATAAAATCAATAAAGCATTAGAGGAATGTCCTTTTCTTAGGATCAGGTGTCACTACGATGGTATTAATGTATTAATATTATTTTTTAATATTTAAATAAAAATAATTAAATATTGTATGTCAAATATGAGTTTGAGTCTAAATAATCCAAAAAGCTAAATCAAGAGTTTAGGATTGTCCAGTACCATATATGTGAAATCAAAGTTCATATCGTAGTCAATGTGGACAAATTATCATAACACTCTCCCTCACATCTAGACTCGATCCTGGAACGTGGACATCGCAATCGGGAGCCAATATCGGTATATTCAAATCAGATGAAACGAGATCTGATACCATACCAAAATCGGTGAAACCTCCCTGCCTTTTCTTATTCATTGATTCAAAATATATACATTGTTGTAGCTACAATCAGTGGATTTAGATCCCATAAAGAAGGAAACTAAGGGATTTAAATCCCATAAAGAAGGAAACTAACAAATCAACGAGATTCAAATCCCACACAGAAGGAAACTAACGAATTAACATAATTCAAATCCCACAAAGGAGGCAACTAATAAATCAATGTAACAAATCAACATTGAATTCTCTAACACGCCCCTTCAAGTTAGAGCATGGAGATCACGAATGCCCAATTTGGAGCGTTGATAGACGAAAGATTGCCATCCCAAAGCCTTTGTGAAAATGTCTGCAAGTTGTTCTTTAGAACGAACATAAGTCGTATAAATTTTACTAAAAATTTGCTCGTCTTTAATGAAATGATAATCTACCTTGATATGTTTTGTACGCTCATAGAAGACGAGATTAGCGGCAATGTGTAGGGCCGTTTGATGTCGCAGAATATCCTCATCGGTGCACGATGTGGAACTCTAAAAAACTTCATGATTTCTTTAATCCACTTTAGTTCGCATGTGAGAAACGCCATGGACCGATATTCTGTTTCGTCCGAAGAACGTGAGACTATATGTTGCTTCTTAGTTTTCCACGCCATAGGAAATCGGCCAAGGGTCACCATATATCCACTTAAGGATCGTCGCATCTTAGGATAAGTCGCCCAATCCGAGGTACAATACCCATAGATACGCAAGTCACTATCTGAACCCATAAATACCCCTTGGCCTGGGGATCCTTTGAGATACCAGACGTTACGGAGAGTAGCATGCCAATGATCAATCTGCGACTGATGCATAAACTGTGAAAGGACATGAAATTCATAGCATATATTCGACCGGGAGAAAGTGAGATAAATCAAACGTTCGAAACATCTATATTGCTCAACATCAGTTAGCAATTGACTTGTAGATACAACAAACCAGTGATTTTGCTCAATCGAAAAGCTCGTAAGCCTACCGCCAAGAAAACCACATTCAGGAATAATGTCAAGGACATATTTTTCGTTGAGATAGATAGATTCCTTCATGACTTTGAGAAATCTCAACTCCAAGAAAATACTTTAGGAAACCTAAATCCTTCATGTGAAAAACAATCACATAGATAGCATTTGAATGCATCGACGTCCGAGACCGTATTACCACCAATTAGAAGATCATCAACATAAACAAGAACATATAACTCTGTCAGCCCACGGCGATATGAAAATAAAGAGTAATATGATTGAGATTATCGGAAGCCGTATTGAAGTAGAAACGTTGTAAAATTTTCGAATCAACACGGGGTGCTTCGCAAAGCCCGTACAAGGACTTGTTAAGCCGCAGACGAGAGACCTATCTGTGCAATGTAAACCTGGAGACAACTTCATGTAAACCTCCTCGTGCAAATCCCCATGGAGGAAGTCGTTGTGCACGTCCATTTGGTGAACAATCCACCCTCGAGCCGCAATAATCGCAAGGAAAATACGTACCGTGTGCATCTTAGCAACCTGAGCAAAAGTCTCTTCAAAATCAACACCTTCTTTTTGTCGATTTCCCAATACTACCAACCGAGCCTTGTAGTTTTGAACGAAGCCATCAGACTTGTACTTGATCTTTTATACCCACCGACATCCTATATCCTTTTTATCTACCGACAAACGTGTCAATGTCCAGGTCTTTGTTTAACTTCAAGGCATCAGGCTTAGATTGCATAGCATCCACCCAACGCATAGAACAACTCGCTTCAATATAAGACGATGGTTCCAAACCTGCTGCGATTGCTGTGAGAAATTCGCATTGCCGAGGAGAGAACTTAGTGCATTGAACCGAATTAGCGATAGGGTAACGAGAAATACCTCAAGGAGTCGATCATCACGGGCAGGAATGGGCGGGGTTTCTTCGAAGCATCAAGCCGAGAAGGTTATGTAATCCTTGAGAAGAACAGAGGGAGTGTGTGCATTGGGAATGGCTTCAGTGTTCATTCGGTTCCTGGGTTGTTGGTGCAGTCTCAACAACAACAGGTCGTGTGTCTATTTCTGCCAGCAAAGCAAGAGGAGTCGAGGAAAACGGTCCAACGGTAAACAAAATCTAAAACTGGAAAACCAGAAGAAGAACTAATCTGGAGCTTGTTGTCCGAGTTACGCCCCATGTTTCCGTCACTGATATCAGACGTGTTTTGTGCAACATGACCTCTGTTTGGCGAGATCAACATAGCTGAAGGAGGAAGAGTGTCATAAACTGCTGGTTGTAGTGCAGATTTGAGAAAATTCTCAGAATCCAGATTGCTTGAATTTTGTATCTCTGGGAACGGGAGCTGAGATTCATAAAACGCAACATCATGTGAAACAAAGAACTCTTCTATCTCCAAGTCATATATTTGCCACCCCTTTTGCAGGTGCGGATAGCCGATAAAAATGCAACATCGGCTACGCGATGCAAATTTATCCTTCAATGGTTTTCCCTTGTATGCATAACATAGACATCCGGAGGTACAGATTCGGTCATAAGTCGGTGATTTTCCATGAAGGACTTAATAAGGTCATTTTTCTCCCAAAACTCTTGATGGTGTACGGTTGAAGAGAAAAAGAGCCCCCAAAACACATTCCCCAAAACATTTCATCGGTAAACCGACTTGAAACATAAAAAAACCTAGCAACATTGAGGAGATGGTGATTCATGCGTTCAACGCGTCCATTTTGTTTGGGCGTGTACATAAAAGATTTTTGGTGATGAATACCATTCTCCGTAAAGTACGATTGCAGTGAGAGTAACTATGTGCCATTATCCGTCCGAATACACTTAACTTGACGGCCATATTGTAGGTCCACCATTGAACAAAAATCTGCAAAATTTGTTTCACCTTCGAATTTGAGATTAGTAAATACACCTAGACAGAGCGTGAATTATCACCTACTATTGTGAGAAAATAAAAAACCCTGGATAACGATGATGTATGATAAGCGCCCTAAACATCACAATGAATTAAATCGAAAATACCATAACCTTTATTATTACTATTTGGAAAGATATCCGAGTTTGTTTGGCTAGGGAACAAATATCTCAAAGAGCCTTATTCTTCTCTTGAGAAACTTGTCTTCCAATACAAACATAATAAAAAAAATTACTCGAAGCATAATCCGACGGATGACCAAGACGTTGGTGCCATAGATCTCGGGAAGATTCTTCTATAACTTGATATGTACGCACTCCCACTGCTTCCGAAACCGATAAACCCCGCCATATTTTCACCCACTCCAATCGGCATCCTCGTCATACGGTCTTGTATGAAACAAAATTTCCTCGTAAAAGTCATGAGACAATTCATCTGTTGGACTAGATGGCCGCAGGCGAACGGGTGCGTAAGGCGTGGGAATCTGCCGAACAGTTCGGGCCCGCATGCGTGAATCTTTGAAGTTTTGACTCTATTTACGACTCTGCTTGGAAACGGACCAGAGAAGGTTAGTTTAGTGACCCGCAGAAATAGACCAAAGAAAGACCGAGGCAAGAAAAAAAGGGAATAACTAATGGTTATAGTGTAAAGGTAGTTCTATATTTTTTTTCTTTCTTTATCAGAGGGGGGCCCCTTAGGCCTTGGGGGGGCGGGGCCTCTTTTTTTTTAAATGAAAAAAGAAACAAAGCAACGTGACTACTAATCCAGGTACATATAACACATTGTGAAGACAAATATTATCTGTGAAACACATTTCTCCCTACTGTATGACAAAGGTATGATGGCAGTTCGGCAAAGGTATGATGGCCGCTGCCAGACACGGTGCGATATCAGAAACATTAGTAAGTAACTCCAAGTTTTCTATCATGTGTCGTAAAGCACCAAAAACATTTCAGGTGAGCTTGTCTTACCCGAGTGTCTCTTGACCATATTCGGATTCTTCATATTGAAGAGATTAACCAAGCTCTTCCACTGCTCATCCATGAAACCGGGAACACTGCTCATGTCCGACTCACCGAGAACAAACTCATTCTGTCAGTGTTGCCACAGTGTTTGCACACATATTTGATCCTCTTCCCAAAGGCAAAAGATTTGTAACTGTCCAAGATCTACCTTTTTCGCGCGAGGTGCCCTATCGTTGACACTCGTCCTACCGGCCCGGGTAACCGTGAATCAGAAAACAGGTTGTGACATCGTGTCCTTTCTTATTGCAATGCGAGAAAAATCTCTTCTTCGTTTGTGTTGATCTGATCGTGTGAGATGGGTTTGCTTCGATAACAAGATTGGTAGGGGTAATCGCCCCGAAACCCACAACATCAACAAATTTGTCTTGCGCACGAGAGAAAGTCTGGTACCTTTCTTATTGATTAAGTGATTGAAGACTTGATTGAGGGCGGGTAATGGCTCAGTTGCAAAATATTTGAGATATCATTGTCCAAAAACGTGATTCATCCAATCCCATAAGACATTGGTGAATCTTCTACTCCTCTCAATTACGGACAAGCTCCACTTGCAGGTCTCCGCAATGACAGGTACGAATGGGCTTGTATATTTCAAGCTCATTCCATAATTGTTTCAGTTCGTAGAAAGCTTGAACCGCTTGGCTTTATTGTGAGCATCGTGCCAAATCAGTTTTGATTTGATGAACACGAGTCGTATTTCCGATCGAGTATTGTTGTTTCAAATCATCCTACAACATTTGCACCTCGTCGACAATGGTTATCGAGGCGCGGATCTGAGGATCGAGGGTGTTGAAAACCCATTCGACTAACATGGAGTTCACTAGTCCCCATTCGTTGAACTCGATCTCGTGTGGTTGCGGTTTCGTAATTGTCCCGTCAATGAAGCTGATCTTTCGTTTCTTCCGCAAATCATGGGTAATATGCTTTGCCCATTCAACATAGTTGTTATGGCCCTTCAAGTAAACAAAGGTGATAACGGTTCTTGATCCTTCCGAAGGATATAAGTAATAGGGAGAATAAGCAGATATCTCATGTCCACGTAACGGAGCGTCCGCTGCAGCAACATTGCCTTCAGTATTTCTCACAGGGACACCGGAATTTACGTAGTCGGTGTTTGATGGGCCAGATGGGTTATCGTTCGTACTCATGTCGGGAATAAGACGTGAGAAGCAATGATCGATGAATTAAAACAGAATAACAACGTTCACGTTTCAACGACAATACCAAAAGGAAGGGACGATCGATGATTGCATAAGAAAAGTGAGTGATAAAGATGAATCTAGGGTTCATGAAGGAGAAGGTGAATATTTGGGTTACACGTGAACAAAAGAAATAATGACATATTTGGTAAACTTTATGAAAATTGAGGGTTATTTATGTGATCTAATAAAAACGCCACCAACCGCAATTATAACACAACAATTTTTTTGTGTTTTAAAATTTATGTGGTAGAAATTTTTGACGATTATGATTTCACTGGTCGGTTTCCGTTTCACCCGCAATCGCCGAAAAATGACAATGCCGCGTCTGCGTGCGATTACATCTCCACCAATGAGGCCCTATAAAACAGTCATTGCTGTAAACACAAATTAAGATGCAAAGAAGTCCCTCCTCTTGCAATTTGAAAGGGTTGGAACCACAACTGAATATAACGCAACCGTGAAACTCCAATGGCAAGAAGCAAAAATTCTTCATGAATTTTTCCATGGAGTGAGATTTCATGTATAAATCCAGGGAAGCCAAACATATGTCCATAATCATGCTTTTGGACAAGATGCTTGTTCGAACAGTGCATTTCGTCCCAACAAATCAAATTACACCCTCTGGTAGATCGTTGATTTTGTCGTCAAGAACCCTTGTCAATCTCGAAAAAGACAAGGAATTCTTCTTGAAATCCTTCCGGATCTTTGTAATATTATGGCACCTTACCTTAAAACACATGAAAATTGGATCTAAAGCAACCAAACATCATATCATGACCATATCCAACAAAAATATTTGATCTGAAGTAGCTCAGGAACAACTTTTTCTTGTATAGATAGATCTAACATTAACAACTCTTCTTCTAAGTTTCAAAATTTCAATACACTCAGATTGAACATTTCCCTTATTTTGCAACCAATGTATCAAAAGCAAAAATGGGATTGATCTGAAACATGACATTGTTGTTCATGAAAAACTTACAGAGGCTTCACTCGAAGAAAACACGAACATTGCTTGAGGCTTTGGGGTAATTCAAAATCCGAGCTTTAATTCCTTCTGGGATTTTCAGATGCTTGGGTGTGCAAAGGATCACTGGTCCGAGAATCTCAGCCTTCTCCATAAAATATTTCACCACCGTTAATTGCTGCAAACTCGCGTTGAAATTTCTAATTTGTAGGACTCTGATCGTGTCTCTGACGCAATCCGGTGCTTCAATTGAAAACAGCGATGAATGGTAGATTGAATGCGAAGACATCAGGTCCTGTAATCATCGAAAACCAAAAGAAGAAACACATTTGCATCATTTTATAGACACACAATACACACATAAACATGTATCTATCTCTTGAACTTATTACATATAACCGCATTTAGCACTTACACGGAGGCTCAGCATCTCAAGTTTTGGTGACCGATCAAGGAACTTCATGAGATTACGATGTTCCATCATATTGTAGATCAAATGCAAGTAAATCAAATGTCTAAACTTGGGCACGTTGACGTCTCCAAATTCATCGCTAAGCTGAGCACAACAGATTAAGAGAATGGCGAATGATTAACGGGTCACAACCAAAAGCCTTAAAGAAGCAAACTTTGTAAAAGTTTATTATAACTTCAGGGTTCAAGGAACAAACCTCGAGACCCAAGCTCTTCACGCACGAAAAGCTTTCTATAAAGCTCGAGGTCCAGCACCATTTTCCAAGGCTGAGATATGCATCAGGTAATGACGATGGAAAAGACAATAAAACCGTCTGCGGAAGACTGCCTGTAAACATAATTTTCGCAAGATTTGGGGCCAAGACTCTAATCTGACAAATTCCAGAATTACCAGGAATTTGTTCAAAGCTACACTCAACCATCTCAAAAAGCTCGAGAGATGGAGAATCTATGACTATATTACTGGTTTTGAAGCAGCGGCAATACGAAGCTTCGAATGTTTGAAGCGCAGGCAAGCAGAAATAAAGCTGATTAGAGACAGAAGACATGTTAAAGATTCTAGCATCCTCAAGGCTCAAGAACTTCAGATTCGGAAGCTGAATTGTACCATTGATGTTAAGAATGCTATTCATACGCAATCTCAATTCCACGAGAGACCTAAATCTACCAAAAAAGCTAGAAAGATTGAACCTTTTCAGCTCATACCAAGTGATAACAAGTCTTCGAAGACCACGAGTAAGCACAACGGATAACCACTGCCCGAGAATTGAAACATCCTTAGTATTAACTGAATGCAGACAGAAACTGTTAATATGTGAACTACTAACTCCATGAACCACATGTTCAACTAGTTCCACAAATTGATTATCACTCTGATCCCTTTGCTTCATATCATCAAACTGTAAATCTGTAATGTTGGTCCATGTATTTCTCCATCTTTTTGACAGTACACAAGTTCGAACAGCCTCTTCAATTGGAAGACGATTCAGAATTCTGCTAAGAATATTATCATGAAGGCTACTAAGTCTATCCTCTAAGGCTTCAGTGGATTGCTCCTGATTCTTCATAGAAGATTGAACCATCATTGAACGATGTCGTTTTGCCTCCTCACGCATCAATGTTGCCCCCTTGACACAGCCCTTCTACTTCAAATTCTACAATAGGATCACCAATTCGTATCAAAACGTGAATTTTACTCAACTGAAATGAATAAAGGTTCAAATTTTCATCTTTTTGATACGACAAAAGTGGCGAACTGAAATTAATAACAATAGTTTAGAAATTTTCATCCGAAAAGAACATGGAACATACGAAATTTATTGAACTATGAGTGCCTTTACGATGCATGAAAAATCCAAACCGGAAAATAACAGAAGAACAGCAAATCAGGCCTAAATTTGTTTGTTTGTTTGTTTTTCTTTTTTTTTTCAGAGATTACTGGAAGTTTTTATCCAATCTTCATCGTAAATATGAACAGAAGATGAAATTGGGGTATACCCAGATCATCATTCTATTAAAATCCAGAGTGGTTCCAATCAAAATCCAAAAACACAGGTTGAAAAAGACATAAAAGAGGAGGAAGAAGTGAAAGAACTCACCAAGGCTGCATCAGTTTTGTCTTTTGGTGTAGACAAGGATTTGCTTGCCTGTAGGAGAGAGAAAAGCACCTACACAAGAGTATAATTATAATTATTGATATTTTTATTATTTAAAGAAATAATACAATAAATATTTCCTCTTATTTCAGCTGTGTTTCTTTTAAACTATATATAACATAAAATAAAAAGTTCTTTCCATTTCCCCCTCCCTCATAACCTTTAAAAACAAAGGAAAAAAAACGTTTTTCTATTGGCATCCACACCGTTTTTATCACCAAAAAAAAAAATTCACCCAAATCCTACCATTCAAATCAAATTGATCAAATGCATCACTTTTTCTAATCCATGGTCATATATGACACCACATTATCCTTACAATTGGCAATTTATGTTTTATATATTAATTAGATTATATTTGCCTGTAACTACCATATGATATTAAAATTGTATATATCCGATGAAGTTTTCAAATACAAATAAACTCATTGTTATGCCATTTTCAAAATTATGTTTATGGTTAAAGATATATATGATGGATGCATGTGAATAAATGTGTGACACAGATATGTTCATTTTTCACGTGAATACAGATAACGTTCAATTAAAAAAAAAATATCCAGTGGTGTGCATGACTGACACTCGTAAGGCGAGTATCACCATGCATGTTTCCTATTCTTTCAAGATTCTTTCCTTTTTGCACTCTTTCAACGTTATCGTTCATTAATTATTGGCAATTTGTTGATTAGTTTTACGATATAATAGAATAAACCTTAAATAAACTTATGTTTCCTCTTATGCCTTCTTTACGTCATATTTCTATCATTTTATTTCATTCTCTATTGCATCTTCTTTCTACATCCTTTGTTCGTTGTTTCTCATCATCTCTTTTTCCACATTGTCTCCCTCTCTCGCTCCTTCTTTGGATCTTTGACGATCCTCTTCTTTTCTCCCCCTTTCTTTTCATCTCAAACCAATCAATTTTGATTCAATGCCATATACAATTTGTTCTATCACGATCCAACAACTAACAACAAACCACAAAAATCCAACGATCGATATTACAAAGGCCAAAACACATGGATACATAGAGTAATTGGATGACTATGTATTTGACAAAAAAAGTATCAGACGATCACATAGATGATACGTAAAAGATCTCTTGTTGATATTATAATTTCTTTAATATTTCCTTTTCAATCCACTAATTAGTTATTAACTACTTTGATTGAGACGACTATTTTTCTTCTTTTTGCATACTAACATTTTGGAGTTTTAAAAAGTTTCAATTGATCTCATTACTTTAAATATATATGTATATTTGCAAAAGTTCCATTTTCACTTGGTTTGATGTTCCTTTAATTAGTGATAAGGGTGTAACATGAATTGGCTAGACTCGGTTCAGCTCGTCGTCAACTTGCCAGGAAATGAGTTAATTCAGCTCAACTCGCTTTAGCACGCCTGAAAACGAACTAACTTGCAAGATAAACCATTTAATTTTAAAAAAACTTTAAAATACGTTAAGTATCAAATAAAATAAACTAAAATGTCAAAAATATATTTGATCGCTTGTAACTTTACTCATAACATTCTTTTCATCTCTTTTTATAGTAATAATTTCATCTCATTCAAAATCTATATAACAAAAGAAATATATATATATATATATATATCAATAAAATAATAACCTATTTCCTTCATGTGTAAATCAAATGATTTTATTCTCCAGCTCGCAGGTGACTAGTCTAAACTCTAACTCGTTTTTAGTTCAACTCGTCATCTTGTTTTTCAAACGAGTTAAAAGATACTCAGCTCAAATCGCTAAAAAATGATTTGAGTTAGAGCTAGCTCGCGAATCCATAGTTCATTTTACATCCCTAATTAGTGAAAATGACAATGAGTCTTATTATGTTTAGGATTATATTTATACACAAGGTTAAAGACTAATAACCCTAATAATATAAAATTACAAAAATATCCATGAAATTTATATTTTATCTTATACTCCCCTCAATATGGATTGTCTTGATGAGTCCAATTTTTTAAACAGAGTGCAATGTTGTGTGTGGGAGAGGCTTCATGAGTACATGTTCTAGTTGATCAGTTAATGTAACATGTGAAACATGAAGATAGCTTGCTTGGATTGGGCTTCTAACAATGTAATAATCTAGGACGTTATGTTTCATGCATGAGTGAAAAACTGGATTGACAAATAGGTTTGTTGTCCCACATTTTAACAATATAAAATCGGTTTCTGAGGTGGTGATATGGCAACTTCCTTGAGGAGATTAATTACCTATTGCACTTCTGTGGATGTTGTTGCTATAGATCTATACAAGCATTTGTGGAAGATCTCAATGCTAATCTTCTTTGTTTCTTTGATGGCCATGAGATTAGTCATTTGTCAATGTACACGATGTATGCGTTTATGGATGTAAAGTCATCTTTGTCATTTTAGTGCACCACTAAAAGCATGAAACAATATGAGATTAGTGAATAAGTAAAAAATCTAGATTGTTCGTGTCCAAAATAAGTATCATAGACACACTTTAGCGCTTGTTAGTGAGTTAGAGTAGGCGCATGCATGAATTGTGAGAGGTGATTATCGGTAAAGTTGATATCCACTTCTATTAGCGAAAGATATTGTAGACTTCCAACTATTGTATGATATTATGTGGGATTTTTCAGAGTCCATCGTCATTCAGAATAATTCTTGTAGCGGATGCCTTGAGGGTAGAGACTGATTTGGAATCGATCATGTGTGTTCATTGGATTAGATCTATTAAGTATCACTGTTGAGTAAGTATTATAATATTACAATCACTGTGTTGCTTCAATTCCAAGAAAGAATCTAAGATCTCTCAAATCTTCGAGTGAAAATCGGTTGGTCATGAAGTCAATAAAATTGCTAACAAACAATGTAGAACAATATGTGATAATGGAGTTATTAACATAGATAATAACATAATGTCGGATATCACCTAAATATCGTATGAAAAATAACTTATCTGTCAAGGAGTTAACAAAGCCTAAAGATATTATATATTTTTGTAGTTGTACATATTAGATGTGGGATTCGTTTCATATCATCGATGTATATCAAATTGATAGATTTCATGTACAGCCGATTATGTAATAGCGGCTACGATGTTCTCGGAGTTTGTTTCATTATGATTAATAAACTCATGGGCTTGAGACATGTACATTTGCTTAGTTCCACTTGAAAAAATGCATTGTTAACGTCGAGTTGTTTTAGTTATCATCTTAGGAGATGACAAGATTTAGGACAAGTCTAATAGTGGTCGCCTTCACACATGGATCATGATAGTCAATACCAAGATGTTAATAAAATCCCTTTGCGATTAGTCGTACCTTGTATCTGTCAACCGTACCATAAAGTTTTTGTTTGATGAAAAATAAAACACTTTCAACCAACAATATTATTTCATTAGATAGAACTAAATACCATGTTTGATTGTGGACAAGTGCATCAAACTCAAAACTCATAGCACCTCTCCAATGAGAATGTTTGATCGCCCATGTGATTGTAGTTGGTTCTTTTCCCCACAAGACACAGAAAGCAACATAAAAGAATTTTTTGAACGTTTTGATATGTTGTTATTCGCCCTTGTGACCATAGGATGACAGTTAGGCAATGGAAGAAATGTTGCAGTGGAATGTGGAGCCAATGGGGTCTCGATAGTTTGCATCACCTTCGGTGTCTCCATGGCGACGGATGATGATGTGTTCGATTGACGCCAAGAAAGTCATCACTTAGAGGTGGTGATGGAGGTGTGATTTAAGGTGATGGTCGAATAATTAATATTTATTGGACATACAAATGGTTGAGTGGTATCAATGGTTGATTTAAGTTGTGTTTGGTAGGTAATTGGTAGGTTCATGATAAAGAAATACTTGTTCATGGAAAATAATGTGTCGTTATATGTATATATGTGTGTGTGTGTGTGATATATGATCGGTGATTGGATTGTATCAAGATACAAGTAGACACTTTGGGTAATCAATAACCAAGGAAGACACATGGTTTGGAACGATGGTCATGTTTGTGAGAGGTATGTGGTCTAAGTCAAATATAACATAGGTATCCGTACGTTTGAAGTTCGATATAGTATTGTAGTTTAAAATAAGATTTTATAGGAGAATTGGTTGGATAGTATTGGAGTTGGCATTTTACCAATTAAACAACATGCTTTGGTTAAGGCGAAAAAATTTTTGAGGCATGGATGAATGAGAAATGAGGGATAAAACGTCTTGACAATGTGACGATGATAACGTTCTAAACCATTGGGAGTGTGGGGTAGTGTGGTAAAATGAGAAATATCCTGAGTAGCTAGGAATGAGGCTAAGATAATATACTCTCCTCCTTTATAACTATAAAGTGTTTGAGTTTCGGTTTGGAATTGGGTTCTGACAAGGGGTTTGACACTTGTGAAAGTGGGTTAAATGTTAGATTTGTGTTTGAGTGGATAAAGCCAAATACATCAGGTGGAATGGTCAACAAATATGATATAGTATTTGAAACCATATATCGATAAAAGATAAGACGTCCAAACATCGAAAAAGATAACATATAATGGGAAATATGAAGTTATGAATGTAACACGAAACTAATGTTTTATGATTTTTATTACTAGAACAAGGATTATAAGGTATGAGGAAAGATTTTGCTATAAGGTAAAGCAAATTTTGCAACTATTTCTTTGAGAATTGGAATAGCGGGATGATCTAAACAAAAATACCATTGGAACCAAGTGAGCTTAGACATGAAAAATGAAGAAATATGGTTGGACTCAGGTACAAGTTTGACCGACCACTTATAGACACCATTGCAACATCCATTATGAGTTGTGTTTCCGTGTGATAATCCTTCACCAGCAAAACGTCACCATAAAATTTATCGGAGACATCGTTGATGACACATAACTTTTAAATGAAGACAAAATTCTTTTTAATATTTGGCATAAATAACTCATTGGTAAAATAATATCTCGTGTAGGTGGAGTTCAAGAAAAGAAACCAATAAGCGTTATGGGAAGATTGTATTAGCATACACAGCTCCTCCATTGCCACTGCAACTTGAGCAACACAAAGGTCTACACTAAAAAAAATGATAAATAAAAAATTATCAAAAGAAAATCAGTTGTGCAACATTCCGATTCCCCAAACAGAGTCTACAACACTACCATTATTTACTTTCTCCTCCATGCCAACAAAAGAAAAATCTCCAACTCAATCCTCCTTGATACACTCCAATAATAACATTTGTTTCTGGTATACTAGTAGCCATTAAAAATTGTTTTGTAGCCCTTGCATAGTAGAGAAAATGTTCCCTCTACTGATCTTATCTTTTGTCTATAGTTCCTGAACTTCTTGTATAAAATAAGGCATGTAGGTTGTTATAAAAGATATGAAGTCTCATTTTTTTAATGAAGTCCAAGTGATATGTTACGTAGTATAAACGTAGTATTTTTGGGGAACTATCATATTGGAAATCGCATATATTGTGTCATAATTTGGATGGTATGCATATCAGAAAAAAAACTTTTTCGATAAAATTATCAACATTGTTTTGAATGTGACGAAAAAAATGAATGATAATATACAATCAAGAAAAGATTTAAAGACAATATGTCGAAGACCTGATTTGGAGTTACGATATAGAAGGATACCTATCCCAATATTCAGATTGTCTAGACCAGCGAAAACCACATTATTAAGGTGGTTAAAAGAAGACTTCTAGATAGATATGCATTGAACATTGCTCGGTGTGTGGATATTATGGGTTCGAGGCTGATCGTAGGGGTGGGCGTTTCGGGTTACCCGGACCGACCCAACCTGAAAAACCCAACCCGTGAGATAAACGAGTTTTGTAGAAAACCCATATGGGTTCCAAATCTAAAGCCCAAATGGGTTCGAGTTGGTCCGGGTTGGGTTCGGGAGAACCTGAGGAACCCGAAGAACCCGAAAAAAAACCTTAACCCTTCTAACCTAATTTTTTGTATGTTAAATTTGGAACCTAAATTATCCGTTTAAACCCGAATTGCCCGTTTAAACCCGAATTACCCATTTAAACCCGAATTACCCGTTTAAAACCCGAATTACCCATTTAAACCCGAATTATCCGTACTTAAATAACCCAAAGAACTCGAAGAACCCGAGAACCCAAAAGAACCCAAATACAATTTGGGTTTTTTAGATTCAATGTTTCAAAACCCGAACAACCCGAACACAACCCACAACCCGAGGAACCCGTCCCGAAACCAAATGGGTTTTTATGGGTTCAATTTTTTAGAACCCGAACCCGAGTAACCTGTCCCGAAACCCGAAATACCCACCCCTAGCTGATCGGGTAGAAAAGTCACAATTTTCACGTTTTAATGCATCAACTCATTCCAATTGCATTTGTTGAGCTCTTACAATGAAATATTCATGATGTGTTTTGCAGAATTAACATATTTTTCAAAGATATATGTTCAATAAATTTAAAAACGAATGATTTGAAGTTATTGAAAAACAATATCTCTAAAATAAGGGTGGGAAAATTACCCGAAAACCCGTCCCGACCCGAAACCCGTTCCGAACCCGCAAAAAATTACTCGAACCTGTGGGTTCGGGTTCGGGTAATGAAATCTCATTATCCGCGGGTTCGGGTTCGGGTTTTTGATTCATAGAAACGGGTACCCGCGGGTACCCGAGGTTACATGTACAAATACCAAAATAACCATGTATTTTTATAGAAATTACAAAAATGCCACTTATTTTAGGTTAACCTAAAATCAGCAACCCCTTCTTCTCTTAGCAGCCCCTTCTTCTCTCTCCTCTCATTCTCACCTTTCTCTCTCTTTTCATTCTCCAGATCTCTTCCCTTCCTTTGTCATTCACCGGCTTTTCCTTCCGTCGTCGTCCATGTGTTCGTCGTCATTGTCGTTGTCCTTGTGTCTGTCGTCCTTGACGTCGTCCATGTTGTTTTCTCTGTGTTCGCTGGCTTTTCCTTCTGGAGCTGGAGGAGGTTTCAGTGGAGGAGCTGGAGCCAATACTGGTCTCGGAGGTTTAGGTGGAAGAGCTGGACCTGGTTATGGCGACTTTCACGTCTTATGTGGTTCGGGTTCGGGTTCGGGTACTTGCGGGTACCCGGCTCATTCTTCGGGTACTCGAGCCCCGGGTACCCGCATCCCTCGGGTTCGAGTTCGGATAGAAAATTACCTACCCGCTCGGGTTTGGGTTCGGGTTCCCTAAAAAATCCGGGTACCCGACCCGTGCTCACCCCTACTCTAAAGTATTATGCTCATTGGAAAAAAATTGTCTTCCTTCTTTGATTTCATGAAGCATTTGCCAATACATATACCAGATGAGACAATACTCAGTGGTCTAGTTCAATTTAGATGGATGTATCCTTTCGAAAGACTTTTCTTTCATCTAAACAAAAAAAAACAAAACAACAATTGAAGAATACATTATTAAACAATATTTGTTGGAAGAAATCGCATATTTCGACACATTCTATCTTTATCAATATAATCCTTAATTTGTCACAATTCCTGAGATCTTTACACCAATTGGACGTACAAAAGGAAAATCCGAAGAATATTGGCTAACACCAGAGGAGTATAATCACGTACACACATATATATTACTAAATTTTCAAGAGCTATTACCTTACGAAAGGTACAAAGTGATGACAATCGATTCTTTAAATTACAAATATATATTTTTTTATATATGTGGCAACATACTTTTATTACACAATATTTGATGAAAAAGTAATGGGTACATATCCTCATCTAAATGCATATGGACTCACAAAAATGAAAGTTCAACATTATGGCTCATGGTTGAGAAATTATGTAAGTAAATATATATTTATATATATATATATATGTAAAAAATGTTATGTTATAAGTATTCATTAATTTTTATCTTATATAGGTCAAAGGTTCTGATGAGAGATATCCTACCTGGTTAAGAGATTTGGCTAATCGTCCTGCAAGAAATGTGTTGTGTTAGCCAATTTTGTTTACTCTAGATACACATTCCACACTTCATATACGAAAAACATAGAAACACGTACAATTACGATGTTTGTGTTAATAGTGAAATAAAGGGTGACGCATTCTATGAAATTTTGCACCAAATTCTATAGATGGAATATCTTGGTTTCATTGGATTGAAGGTAATGTTTTTTAATTGTCAGTGGTTCGTCCCAACCGTAGGATGCGGTACACAAAAAAATTGATAGGGAAGAATTGACATCATCTTGGCACGACAATATGGAAAGTATAATCCATTCATCACAATAGGTCACGCGGATCAAGTATGTTACGTGCATTATCCAAAAACATTGAACATCAAAGAGAGGAGTGGTGGGTCCTAGTTAAGATCAAACCACGTGGAGTTATAAGCACATACGAAAAAATAAGATATATTGCAAACGATCACCCTGAGCCGATAATTGATACAGACAATCGGGAGGAGATTCTCGCAAGAACTGGTATAGATGTAGATACATCCGCGATTATGAACACGTTGAACCGGAAGATGTAGAAGATGAACATGGAGATGAATTCAGTGAACTATTGAAGGAAGTCTCACTAATCAAAGAATCAACTGAAGAAGAAATGTGAATTGTATAATTGTAATATCAAACTTTTGTAAATTTTTACGTCATATATTTATCTTTCAATGAGAATCTGTTGGAAATCGCAATCGAAACTCGAAACCATTTAATTATGTTCGATAAATTTTAAAGTTTTCGCAATTTTCAATGGTCATCCATTGATAAAGCCCATGGATGGCCATTGCAACGATAAAATATGCTAACAGATGCTCGTTGGTCACTTCATTATTGGTAGTTGGCAATGGATGATTGTTATAATTACAAACGATCATCCGTTGATAACTTCAATGGATACGTGTTGAACATGGTCATGATAAACGTTGAACAATTCATTTTCAACACAATTTCAAAACCAAAATATCAATTTCTCTCAAAATAAATTTCTAACACTTGATAATAATGAGAGCTCAACGATTTGTCGGTCACGGTGGAATGTTGGCAGGTTCCGCAGGAGCCTCGCCACCACCTCCACCGCCACAATATCAGCCTCCTTCACTTATATCGGCACCACCGATATTTGATGAAGAAGATGATATGGTGGATATTAACGCTTTGATCGATAGTTTCGACGAGCGTCCTTCCATCCCTATTATTGATCCTGAACGTCGTGACTTGATGTTATGGTAAGACATTATTTAGAAATATTAATCTTGTAGTTAATTATAAACATTATTTAGTTATATGGTTTACACATACAAGTCTGATGTGAATGATGTTATTAAACACATAAACAACAACATCATCCAAGATTCGTTACAAGATCGTATGTATTACTCCTAGCAGGTGATGCCAGAAGTTATACGCCGCCGATGGTGGTGTACATTTATCGTAATTATATTTAGTATAAAATGTAATTAAAAATTATTATATATTTTTATTCATAAATTAATTTAGTGAAATTTAGTTTTATAACGTGCATATAGATGGTGAAAGAAGGATATATCGTGCATATATTTTTGGATGCACAATATGCAAGTTCGATCGCTTGATGATGAACAATGCTTAGTGCAACTATTACAAAAAGAATTCCAAACCGACATGGGCAACTAACGAGGTATTCAACCAACTCGTCCAACAGTGGGAGTCAAAGGACTTAAGGCTAAAAGCGAGAAGGCCAAAAGATATTGGTACAATAGAAAGTTCCCGGGGATGGTCCACATCACCATACCTCGGGATCAAAATCATTTTCGAAAAGAATTTGTAAAATTATTTATATTAATAATTGAAATTTATTATTATATAAAATTGTTAACTGATCATATTATTATAATGTTACAGATGTAGATGATAGAAAGAGAACTGCTCTTTTTTAGTTGGTTGTAAAGAACCTAAGAAGAAATCCGTCGGGGAAGAGGTCGACGAACCTGACCCTTGGGCGGAAAGGACGGAGAAAGCTGTGACGGAAAAGATCATACAGAAATTAAAAACCATCGGTTCAACTCCCGATGATCTTAATCCTTTACAAAATGACACAATTTCTTTAGAGTTGTATAATAACATTATTGTTATAATAATTTTTTAATTTACATAAATATTTTATAACGATATACTAACTAAAATGTGTTTTATATTGCAGTTTGTTAGACCGTATAAGAGGCGTCTACACGGTCTAGGTTCGCTACAAAAAGATATCGTCGAGGACACCACGACGATATCTCACGTGGTCCAAAAGATTTACACGTAAGAATGACGCATCGAGTAGTTCGAAACTACAGTTCGAACAATGCAAGATGTTGTTCAAAATAACACAATCTGAGCTTCGAGATACGCGAGCGCAGACGTGTCACGTGGAGAGTATCATCGAGTTGTTGACCAGAAAAGCATATCAGCCACCACCATCGATGAGGAAAACAACATCAAGACAAGAACTAATCATAGACTCTGAGACAACCCCTTCACGAGACGTTAACGAGCACGGGGATAAAGACGATGGTACCGCTTTAGATGATATGTAGTAAATTAGTTTTTTATTTGTATAAATTTTATCTAAATTAAATTTTTTTTAATTTTTTTCGTCAGATTATCAATGGACTGTCGTTGAAAATCCGTTGAATTTTTTTCAATTCCCGCCATTTATTTCCAATGGGCATCCATTGAATGATTTTAAATTTCAGCCATTTTATTACCAACGGATATTGCAACGAGCCTCCGTTGAACTCTGGCAACTGGGATCCGTTGCAATATTTAAATGAATATATTCGTTGCATTATGTTGAAAGGTATCAACGGATATTATCCATTCCATGTCTATTACAAATCGCAACGGATGTGGATTTTCAACGATCGATTCTCAACGGCTCTAAATCCGTTGAAATATGTTGGAAAATGTTATTTCCGATGGAAATTTGTTTTTTTTTTGTAGTGAAAGAAGGTTCTTTATGGCTTGAAACAAGCCCCAAGAGCATGGTTCAATAAGTTTAGTTCCTACCTCATTGAATTTGGCTTTAGTTGCAGTTCTGTCGATCCTTCTCTTTTCATTTATAAGCACAATGATATCACCTTAATTCTTCTCCTCTACTTTGATGATATGCTTCTCAGAGGGAACTCAGAATCTCTCATCTTAGATCTAATCAATCAATTACACACTAGGTTCCATATGAAAGCCTTAAGAGCTTGACATTATTTTTTAGGCATTCAAGCTAAATTTCACAAGACTGGTCTAATTCTTTTTCAATCTCAATATGTTGTAGACATTCTAAACAAGACTGATATGCTCCTCTGCAAACATCTACCACACTCATGCCCATGAAACAAACAGTCTCTCATTTTGATGAGTTTGCATATTATGATTCCAAACTTTTTCGAAGTATTCTTGGAGCTCTTCAATATCTTACGTTAACTCGGCCTGATATTGTATTTACATACAATTTTCTTTGTCAAAAAATGCACACTCCATTTGTTAGTGATTTCAAATTAATTAATCATTTATTCAAATACTTAAAAGGCACTTTATATCTTGGATTATACATTCATTCTCAAGTTCCCTAACGATGAATGCCTTCAACGACAGTGATTGGTTAGGCATATACTTAAAAGGCACTTTACATCTTGGATTATACATTCATTCTCAAGTTCCCTAACAATGAATGCCTTCAGCGACAGTGATTGGATAGGCTGCCAAGAAACTCGAAGGTCAACTTCTGATTTTTGTGTCTTCTTGGGAAGTAACCTCGTATTGTGGTCATCTAAGAGACAACCCACAGTCTAGCGCTCCTCCACAGAGGTAGAATACTGCACCATGGCCTCTTTAGTTGTCGAACTTACATGTCATTTCTCCTTCAAGATCTTGGCATTCCTCAACAACATCCTACAGTGCTACACTGTGACAACCTTTTATGATGTCTATCTATCCACAAATCCGAGCTTCCACAAGCGCTCAAACACATTGAGCTTGATTATCTCTTCATACGTGAAAATGTTGCTTTAGGCTTGATTATAACTAAACATATTTCTTCTGCGTTTCAGGTTGCTGATATTTTCACTAAGTCACTTACTTGAAAATATTTATGTGACCTCCGAAAAAAACTTGGCCTTGGTGAACACCCCGACACAAGTTTGAGGGCATGTTAGCATACGAAAAAGCCTCTCGACCACGACCGGAACCCCAGGAACCAGCAAACCCAACCTATACAAAGAGCCCCAGTGGATCCGGGGCTCATCAAAGAGACGTCTAGCGACAGCTCCTCCATTGCCACTGCAGCTCGAGCAACCCTTTGCCACTGCAGCTCGAGCAACACAAAGGGTTGCGCCAAAAGAAACGACAAATTCAGAAATTATCAAAAGGAAACCACCTCTACAACATTTTGATTCCCAAAACAACGTCTGCAACATTGCCAATATTTACCCTTCTCCTCCATGCCGACAAAGGACAACCCTCAAACTCAATCCTCCTTGCTAAACTCCAAGAATAACGGTTGTTTTTGGTGTACCAATAGCCATTAAGAATTGTTTTGCAGCCCCTCGCATAATAGAATGTCTGTAACTTTTTGTATAAAGAAAGGCGTGTATATTGCTGTAAAAGATACGAAGTCTCATTTTTTTTAATGAAGTCCAAGTGATATTTTACTCTCAATCCTTTTAGATTGATGTTGTCTTCAATGTGCCGTCTCTCCACCAATATAAGAATTATGAAGGAAGAGCTTTTGCAAATCGGAAGTAATGTGATGCAATACTTCACTATCAAGCAACCGTATATACACTTCGGATGAAGAAACCACAGCGTTGATCGCTTGTGGTGAAGACCCAAAACTGGCGGCGCCAATACAAAAGTACACCTGGACTTTTGTATTATGTCTTATATAATCTTGGGTTCGTCGTTGAATCTGTGTTCATTTTCTACAGTCTTATATGAGATGTGAATCCTACACATGGTGAAGGAGCAAGGCCGATGAGATTCTCTCCGTGCCAATCGCGAAATTCCATGTATGATTGTGATGTTTTCGTGCTTATTTTCGTAAAACATTGAAACGTTCAATCATCTTATTAAAGTTCATTCCAATTTACTTCAACACCAAAGAACTATCGTGGATTCTTACATGCACAACACAAAATTATCGATGACGCTGGTAGAGTAATACAAGGTGTTTCGTACAATTGCTCTGTGACTAGAGGCTTACTTGAGGGTCGTCGCAAGTTGGTTGGCCACGGAAGACTTCAAGGTAGGAGAAACAGGAGAATCCCCGAAAAAAACATCGAACAATGCAGAAGCGACATTTATTGACTCGATCGTAGCATCCACATTTGACGGCAACCCTTTTGGTGAGACTGAAACCTGATCGAAACCAACACACAACCGTCAATTAGATGAAAAAAGAACGATTGGCTTGTGCCATAATCATGAAGACAAAAGTCCTTACGAGCATTTTAGATGGTTCGGTCCAAGTCAAGAATATCAATGTTCCTTTGTTGAGAGGTCTTCCTTGGAAGACGCTACGGAATGTAGAAAGAGCCGTTTTATCTTCAGGCGAGGGCGATTTAATCCTTGGTGATATGGCTTCGTCCAAAGCATCCCAAAACGTCTTACCATCAACATCTCTCACGAGAACAATCTGCACTGATTTCTCTCCTGGAGCTGCATAAATGGAGCAAAAAGGACATTCATATCAGCCAAGATGAACACCAAGATTAGAGAGGGGAAAATCCGACATTGTAGAGCCATTACCGTGAAGAATGGAACTATACACAGATGAATCTTTTAGGATTTCATCACCGCAACGCCCTTTCCAAGCACTTAACTCACTTAGGATTGATTCATTCACGTATAACCCAGCCGCATAAACCTTGACACCAATGATGGCAAAGGTTTTCTCCCTGTAGCCTGAAAGTTATTACATTCATCTTGTTAGTATACTAAGAACTTCTTTCTGTGAATTGGGGCGTTGGTTCTATATAAATCCCCCAAAGAACTTAAATAAAACTCTGCTCTTTTCAAATCAACAATATGAAGGAATCTCACCAATGCCAAGCAAGGACAGTGGACTTGAACAGCCTGGTAATGTCACCGATCTCTGAAATTTCACGCTTGTCGTTGGTTCCTCCGTGTGATCAGCATTTCCGACTGCACATACAGAAGAGAGAAATTTATTATTTTATCACAATCAAATCATTTTCTTGGTCTTTCCAAATTCAGCAAAATAACACAATGAAAAGATTTGCCTCATCCGTTTTCGTACAGAATATATTCAGTATTCAGTATTCAGTATTCCTGTCTAAACCCTACAATCCCTTTTTCCATATTGCTAAATTCATTTCCCATTGGATATGAAATTTTTCCTTTGCACTTCACATAAAAAACATTTCAGCCATGGAAGCAACCTTCAAGCAACTCAATCAGAAAAGCATACTGGTCTTTTTTACCTATAAGTTTTACCTGAAGAAGCAGCGGATCTTACGGATAAACGCGACATTAGGCTATCATGTCGCTGTCTGAACAAGTGGTTACTACACTGGAAAGAAGAAATCGACGACCAACGCGAGAAAATCGGAGATTTTCCCGGAAAATGGTATCTGGGTTCGGCACAATTCCGCGACTTCTGACAATAAATGCCAGGAGATACACACATTGCAGTCGGGACTGTCGCGAAAATCACATCCATGTCTTGAACTCCGGCGAAGTTCCGGCAATAACACAGGCAAACACTTAGAAAAAAAGGGCAAAATAAGGCTATAAACTGTGTGTTGTGTATGTAGAGATGGGCGGGCGGTGTTTCTTAGGGAGGAAAGAACAAGACATGGATATCTCACTGTGAAATCAGACACGTCATCACATCTTCGTTAAACTGTCATAATGTATTTCCAAAATCAGCCACGTCACTATATCACCTGACGAATTTTTATTTATTTTTATATCCTTATATTATATTACTAAAATATAGTAGCCATATCTGTAAAACTTTTACAATAAAAATAAATTAAGCTATTTTTTTTTACACCAAAATTTACCGTGATAAAATAAAAAATATATAAAAATAATAAATACATCTTTGAATGTCATGGCAGGTATATTTCTCTAAATCAAATTGTGATACCAAAATATTATCAATTAATAAATTATATGATTTATTTATAAAAATTTTGTAGAACTTTTTGTAGGATGTAATTTTATTTTTAAAAAAAATCTTTAAAAAACAAAAAAAAAATTATTTTATGTGTTTTACCATTATATTATATATATATATATATATATATTTTAATAAAAATGTGCTTGAATTTTTTTTTCACTACTTACTTACGCTTCACATAGATTCAGATTTTTTTCTCATCAATTATGTTTATGCTTTTATTTTTAAATAAAATTTAAACTCGTGGTCGGCCCGAACCCGCTCAAAAACTCACAAGCCGAGCCATTGGCCTAAGAATTTAGACTCATCAATACTTTCGAGTCGTCTTGCTCCATGTGCCCACCCAAACTCTTAAAATTCAAATCATTTTATAATTGTTTTTTATTGCTCATGTGATTAGTGCTTGATCTTCACGTTATGCAAATGAATTACCAATGGTCATAATTGTTGGCACATCTGGCACATGTGTGTGGACACATATTCTTATTAAAAAAATATCTCACATTGGAACTCGAAATATTAAATGAACACTATATAAGTGTTCATACAATTAATGCTTTCAAATGGTCATATGATGGATAATTGACATGTGTGTGTATATATATACACATATATATATATATAAATGTCAAAGATGGACCTTGCGGCCAAAATTTGCGTTCGTCCACGAACCATTGCGTCTGTTCGTTGAACCATTGCATTCGCAGGGTCGCGTATGTTGCTTGCATTCCAAAAAATCCATATATATGACCATATAACCATTCGGAATGAGTATAAAAAATTCATTCCAACCCCGTAAATATTTCTGAAAAAAACAGAGTACATTCAAAAAGAGATAATTCTCTTGCGATCGTTGAATCCTCAAGACGAAATAGAGAGCAAATTTTCTGTCTTAGGACACTGCAACCGCAGGCCTCGATCATCTCTAATTTTTGGTATCTTTAAATTGTTGTTTTTCAATTTAATATAGTTTAATACTCTTTATAGTTTGTGTGTCTTATAACATCTGAATTCATTTGGTTCTAACAATAATATTAGCCCATAAATATTATATATATATATATAAGAAAACATTATATTTCTATAATGAAAAATAAATACAGAGTCTGAATAAAGTAGAATATTTCAAGCATAAAAAAAGGAACAAAAAGATAAATATTATTTACGAGCTTACGTATTGTTGAGAAAATGACTATTTTGCTTTCTTTGTAAAAGTCCTATATCGGTTTTAAAGAAATATTTCTACTAGTATATATTAAGTCCTATGTTATAGGTGATTCAAAAGGTGCTGATGGAGAGAGTTTTAAACTAAGGTAGGTTTTACTGAAAATACCACACGCGCGCGACGACGATCGGGTTTTAAACTGAGGTAGGTTTTACAGAAAATACCAACTGGGCTGGGATGGGTCGGGTTTTACATTGTCTGAATATTTTTTTTTTGTTTTTAAAAAGGACGTTCAACATAATACTTCTTTGCCCCTGGTCTTGTGGAACCGACCATTTTTGGTGGAGATGACCACCTATTGTGGAGCCATCTCGGAATAGAATGCAAACCAAGAGGCTATAAAAAGCCAGCTCATCGATAAGGGAAAAATCATAAAAAATAAATCATCTCTTCCATTGTGCACGCATACGAGGGAGCAGATGTGTAAATCTTGGGGAAAAGATCAATCTTAGTTGCACTACGGTCGTACCGAAATTTCGCTTTTAGGGCAGTGGTAATACCACGACACAACTTGGTCACCGTTCTTATTTTTCTACAATCTGAAAGCGAAAACGTATTCTTTTTCCATTCGTGAACCGTGACATTTGGTTGCCATACTACCACCATGTTCACTGCCTGACCTCTCCAAGCTCGAGCTTCTGGACGGTATGAAATATCGTCGATGTTCCCAAAAACTGCTCATTTGCTTTGAGCAATTAGACGTCGACTACGTCATCCACACCGACATCCCTGATGTTGCGCCACCCCACGCCGCACCCTCCACTCAGATGGTCACGCCTCAAACTGAGAAATCCAAGAAGGCGGACAACGCGACGAAATCAAAATTCAATAAAGACAACAAGACGGTCCGCGTCCATCTTTTAAACCACATGTCCAACGCATTGTTTGATATATTCGTCAAATACAAACATGCCAAGGAGATCTGGGATATCTTGGAAACAAGATATGGAGCCGATGATGCTGGAAGGAAGAAGTACGTTGTAGGAAAGTGGATTCGGTTCCAAATGGTCGACGACAAACCGATCATGGACCAAATCCATGAGTATGAAAACCTTGTCGCAGACGTGCTTAGTGAAGGGATGAAAATGTGAGAATTTCTCCTAGCAAAAGTACTGCTTGAGAAGTTTCCTCCCTTGTGGTCGGAGTACAGATGTCGTCTCAAACACAAGAAGAAGGTCTGCCACTCCAGGAGCTCATAAGCCATATGAAGACCGAGGAAGCTAATCGACAGAAAGATAAGCTTAATACTATATCTTCGCATTCAGTTAAAGCTAATTTGATTGAATCTTCTGTTGGATCTGTTGGACAAAAACACAGGTTTAAGGCTAAAGGAAAAAAATTCAAAAAAGGATCGAATCTGAAACAAAATTTTGCATTGTTATGAATGTGGAAAACCAGACCACAAATTATATCAATGTTGGAACAAAAAAGACAAAAAAACCTATAACAAACCTAACGGAAATTATGTCTCACAGGTTAATGTTGCTGAAAAGGATGAGATCATCGTGGCGGTGGTCGTTGAGGCGAATTTGTTGGAAAACAAAGTGGACTGGTTGCTAGACACTGGAGCGATCAGACACTTCTCTTCCAACAAAGATCTTTTCCAAGAGTTCCAAGAAGTTTCGGATAGTGAACACGTCTTCATGGGTAATTCTGCCAACGCTGGAATTCTTGGTAAAGGAAAAATTCTCGTCAAACTTACGTCTGGAAAAACATTAGCATTGCATGATGTGATGTATGTTCCGTCGCTACGTAGGAACCTAATCTCTAGTAGTTTGCTTAGTAGAGCTGGTTTGAAACTTGTCTTTAAGGGTGATAAGATGATTTTAGCTAAAAATGGGGACTTTGTGGGAAAAGGTTATTTGTCTGAGGGATTGTTTGTCCTGAACACTATTTATGCTTTAGCTAATGGAAGTAACTCTGGTTCTTCTTATATCGTTGAATCTATTAATGTGTGGTATGGTAGACTAGGACATGTGAATTATAGTTTAAAATGTGTTATCTGTGTTGAAGTAAAATATGCTAAGAATCATTTTAAACAAGTTACTTCTAGAAGTACGGAATCACTTGAATTGGTTCATTCTGACTTAGCTGATTTTAGAAACATGTTGAGCAAAGGCGGTAAAATGTATTACATTTCATTTATTGATGACTTTTCTAGATATAGGAAAAATTTATCTATTAGGGTCTAAAGTTGAGGCTACTTAAATGTTTTTAAAATATAAAGCTGAACTGGAAAACCAATTAGATAAAAAGATTAAAAGACTTAGGTCGGATAGAGGTGGTGAATATTGCACGAAATTTCTTGAAGAATTTTGTAGTGAGAATGGTATCATTCAGGAAACTACGGCACCGTATACACCTCAACAAAATGGCATAGCCGAACGAAAAAATAAAACACTAAAAGAAATGATGAATACTATGTTATTGAGTTCAGGTATGCCTGATAACACTACAAGAAAAATAAGATTTAGGGACTGCAAAATCTGTCCCTAATCCGTCCCTAAACGTGTTTAGGTATGGATTAGCGACGGCCAAGAGGCGTTCGCAAACGAGCGTCGCAAAATGATATCCGTCCCAAATTCGTCCGCAAATAAGGACGATCAGTTCGCAAAACGTCCGTAATTGCACACCAGCGTTGCAAATCGACGGGAAAAGTCGGAGAATTTTTATAAAACTACGGATGGGTGGCCCGTCTGCATTTACAAACGCCCTTATCCGTCCCCAAATTTGTGGACGGCCCTTTTGTCCGTAATTTAAAAAAATAAAATTTAATTTAATTTAATTTTAAATATTTTTATACATAATAGTAATAAATTAGAAATCATATGTGAGTAACATTTGAAATTCCGAATCATCGTTATTGAAACTCAGGACTGTTGCCGGAACTCGGGACGGGTGGTGGAACTCAAGAAGGCCGTTGAAACTCGGGACGGGCGATGGAACTTGGGACGACCGTTGGAACTCAGGACACACGGCGGAACTCGGGACGAGCGCCAGAACTCGAGACGACAATTCGAACTCGGAGAAATCGGAAAGGAAAGGAATGGAGAGAAAGATTGAATGAAATGAAAAATTGGGGTGGGATGAAATTTATAGATTTTTTTCGGGACGGTGGAGAAAAACCGTCTGTAAACTTTCCAAAATTACGGACGGAAAGAAAACGACAGTCTGTAATTATGGACGCAAACGAAACATTTGTTCGTAATTATGGACGGAAAGGAAAATGACAGTCTGTAAATTTGTGGACCGATAGCTCGGTCGTCCGTAAATTTGCGGATTGCTCGGTCGTCTGCAATTGGGGACCGCTTAGTTATTCGTAAATGTGCGGACCATCCGTCCCGAGCTTTCTCCATCCGTGACCCGACACCATCGGTGCATCCTGAGCCTTCTCCGTCCGTGACTCGAGCCTCGGGACAGACAGACGGTGTCGGGTCACGGATGGAGAAGGCTCGGGATGGAGAAGGTTGTGCATGATTTATGAATCTGTGATATGCATGATTTGTGAATCTATGATATGCGTGAAAAATTGGGAAAGTAAGAAACGTGGAAAATCACATAAAATCGATATGATTGATTTTCGATGATGTTTTCGCTGACCGTCGTATACTAGCGGCTGTTAATTCCTTATGGTGGTGAATCGATTTTCGGTTAATCGGAATACAATGCAAATATCTATCATCGTAAATAATGGGATCTAACAGCAATAGCCGAGCGTCATTGAGAATAACCGATATCAATATTGCGTAAAGACTAGTATGTGTATGTGTAAATTGATATGAGATATCAATTTAACACATAGCTACATGTTAGAGAACAATGTACTGGATCGATCCGCCATGAGATTGCTACATGGATTGTTATATGAGTATCATAGCAATTCACATAGTGATTATGATATATATATAATCCTATGACTTGAGATCGCCAGATTTCTTAACATAAGCAATTGCATGCTTTGACACTATCAAACGTCACTCGTAAATGGATGGACAAATAAGATAGTGATAGGGTATGCAATTTATTGTATGTTGTTTGATCGAGATAAGAATTTTCCCTCCTATAACAAGACTGATGTCACGAGCTCACAGATTGAACTAGATGAGTATGATACGTTCCATGACTCATGTTCAATCTAGACATCAAGGACAAAGGGATTAATGTACATAAATCACGAGATTGGTAATGTCGAGTCATAAACATTCTCATTGTATATTCCATTTATAAACATATAGACGTTTTGAGTCTTTCACCTTGCAATCAAGCGTTCTTTAGTAAAATAGATAAGGAAATTGAGTCAAGGACATACAAAGAAGTGCAAGGAAGCTATGAATGTCGATAAGTCGTCCCGAAGCCATTCTCGAGAGTATATGTTGATGTACCGGTTTAGGGACTGCAACCCAGGGGCGTTTGCAAATTGCGGATGGCACTCGGGTTTGCAATCTTTAAATTTAGTAGTGTAATATGTAGGGGGAAGTAGCATTGTCTGCATTTTATGTTCTTAATAAATTCCCTCACAAAAAGCGAGATAAAACTCCCCACGAATTATGAAAAGGTTTTAAACCAAATCTGAATTATTTGAGAGTATGGGGTTGTCTTGCTAAAGTTGTATTTCTTGAATTTAAGAAAACGAATATAGGACCTAAGACTTTTGATTGTGCATTCATTGGGTATACTCAAAATAGTAGCATATAGGTTTATGTGTTTGAATGATAACTCAATATGTGAATTTAGAAATGCTGAATGTTTTGAACATACTTTTCCTCTTAAAAAGGATGATATATCTTCTTCTTCTTCAATTAGTGGTTTGGATAAGAAATCATCTACGATAGTGCATGATAACGAATCTAGAAAGAGTAAAAGAAAAAGGGTTTAGAAAACTTTCGATTCTGATTTTGTCATTGTATTTCTAGTTGATAATTCAGACA
Organism: Gynandropsis gynandra; assembly: GCA_036759665.1. Lineage (NCBI taxonomy): Eukaryota > Viridiplantae > Streptophyta > Magnoliopsida > Brassicales > Cleomaceae > Gynandropsis > Gynandropsis gynandra. Next base: position 3,250,811 of record CM071867.1, on the reverse strand, counting down.
AAATTGATGAACAATTTGTATCTACGTTCTTGATTGATGACGATCCTAGAACCTACGAAGAAGCTCTGAAGTCTATAGACTCTGGTTTTTGGAAAGAAACAATTAAGAGTGAGTTAGATTCAATAAATGAATCACACATGGGATTTGGTTGATTTGCCTAAAGGAAGTAAACCCATTAAGTGTAAATGGATCTTCAAGAGGAAAACTAAACCAAACGGGTCAATTGAGAAATTTAAGGCTAGATTAGTGGTAGTAAGATATACTCAAAAGAAAGGTATTGATTCTTTTTATACTTATTCTCCTGTAACTAAAATCTCTACCACTATATCTTTGATTGCACTTTCAGCTATTCGAGGGCTCACAATACATCAGATGGATGTGAAAATGACCTTTCTAAATGGAGACCTGAAAGAACAAATTTACATGGAACAACCAGAGGGATTCATCATAGCTAGGTAGGAAAACAAAGTGTGTAAGCTCAGAAAATCCCTCTACGGTCACAAACAGGCACCTAAACAATGGTATAAAAAATTTGATCGTATTTTGCTAAACTATGGCTATGTAGTGAATGTGTCATATTCATGTGTTTCCACTAAGTTGTTTGGGTCTGACTGTGTGATCATATGCCTATATATTGATGACATGTTAATTTTTGGTTCAAACATAGAAGTCAGCATTGATACCAAGAAGTTTTTATCATCTCATTTTGATATGAAAGGCTTAGGAGAAGCTGATGTTATTCTTGGTGTTAAAATTTATAAAACGGAAAATGGATTTTCTATGAGTCAATCACATTATGTTGAGAAGATTCTCAAGATGTTTGATTGTTTTCTATGAGCCTGTAAGAACTCCTTATGATCCAAGCATGAATCTTAAAAGAAACAATGATGATAGTGTTTCACAAACTGAATATGCTAAGATTATAAGAAGTGTTATGTATCTCATGAACTGTACTAGACCGGACATTGCATACGCAGTAAGTAGACTAAGTAGATACACTCATAATCCAAACAGTGAACATTAGAATGCACTTCGTCGATTATTGAAATACCTTAAGGGGACTATGAACGTGTGCTTACATTTTAACAAGTTTCCCGCAGTATTAGAAGGTTATTATGATGCGAATTGGATGATAGATAATGATGAAGTGAGTTCCACCAGTGGATATGTATTTACATTAGGTGGAGGAGCAGTTTCGTGGAAATCATCGAAACAAACTTGTATGGTTCAGTCTACTATGGCATCAGAGTTTATTGCTCTTGAGTTGGCTCGTCAAGAAGCTGAATGGTTGAAAAACCTATTAGGAGATATTCCATTATGGGGGTCTACTGTTCCTGTCTCCTTGCATTGTGGCTCACAAGCTACCATTGGAGTTGCAAAGAACTATGTGTATAACGGTAAAAGAAGAAACATTCGCATAAGACATGGAGTAGTTAAACATCTCTTGAAGGATGGAGTGATCTCCTTAGATTTTTTGAGATTCGAAAGAAACTTGGCAGATCCTTTAACAAAAGGATTATCGAGAAGAATTATTCAAGAATCTTCTAAAGGAATGGGACTTAAACCTCTAGGTTGAATGGAAGTTAGCATATTAGTCAATTATTATATTGTGGTTGTAAATCCATAACTCTAGTTGTTGAGTGGTCCTATGAAGGACTTGATGGATGTTGAGATATAAGTCAGAAGGACTTATTCCATAATCCTAGTGGTTGAGTAGTCCTATAAAGAACTTGATGGATGTTTGAGATGTAAGTCGAGAAGACTTATTCCATGACTCTAGATGTTGAGCGGTCTTTTGAAAGACTTGATGGATGATGATATGGAAGTCTTATGGACTTAATAACTTCATAGCTCTGTTATTGAGTGGTTTGTAATTATATTAGAGTTGATTAAGTTATTGTTAAAAATGAGTGTGAAGGTGGGCCGCCTTCTATGAAAGAAAATTGAGTTTCTTTCTAGAGCACTCATAGAACCAAGGTAAAAAGAAACACATAGCCTTTAAAAGCGTTGTAACTGTATCGCGAAATAGCAAATACCAAGAAATTGATACGTGTTGTGGGGATCTTAGTTTAAGCTTTTGAAAGTTCAAGAAGCAATTCACTTTCACTAGCTTAAGTTGTTGTCTCACATCACTACGCATCAATTCAATCGTAAGATATTGATGCTTAAGTAATTCAATTCCTACATTATTCGTTTTACTCATATATTTTAAAAAAATTGTGATAGTCACTTTTGTGGGGAATTCTTAAGAAAATGACTATTTTGCCCTCTTTGTAAAAGTCCACATCGTTTTTAAGGAAACATTTCTACCAGTATATATTAAGTCTCATGTTTTAGGTGATTCAAAAAGAGCTGATGGAGAGGGTTTTAGACTGATGCAGGTTTTACAAAAAATATCACACGCATGCGACGACGCCACCGCCGCCCGCCAACCCGGACCGGACTGGTTTTACACTGTCTGAATATTTTTTGTTTTCAAAAAGGACATGTTTAACAGAATACTTCATTGCCCCTGATCTTGTGGAGCCGACCATTTTTCGTGGAGATGACCATCTATTGCGGAGCCATCTCGAATATGCAAACCGTGAGGCTATAAAAAGCCAGTTCATAGATAAGGGAAAAATCATAAAAAATAAACCATCTCTTCTATTGTGCATACGTACGAGAGAGCAGTTATGTAAATCTTGAGGAAGCGATCAATCTCAGTTATACCACGATCGTACCAAAATTTTGCTTTCAGAATAATGGTAATACCACGATACAATGACCGTTCTTATTTTTTTATACGTACGGGTCGCGAGTCGACCCAGGTTGATTTAAAATTCATTGTATATTTATATTCGTTAACGCCATGTGGTGGTCAGCTTTGAGATAGTCGAAGTCAAACAAGTTGACCATCATCTCTCTTGTTTATCATTTTTTTAAAAGCAAAGCCGTGGATTCATTTCAAAGTATTGGACTGTTTGACTGTCGAGTATCTTTTATATACTTTAGATTCTCATTCGCATGAGACACAAAAGAACCCAACAACCCCTCTTTCCTCTTCTACATAACAAAACACCAAACACACACATATTATATATATATAGTTCTTCCTTTTGGTTGTGTATGTGAACATGAAGCTGTGTCTTTTGCTGGCTTTCAATGCTCTTTTCTTTCTCGTAGTTTCACAAACCACGGATGAGACAGATAAACAAGCATTGCTGGAGTTTAAGTCTGGAGTCTTGGAAAGAAATAGACAAGTCTTGTCTTCATGGAATGCCTCCTTGCCTCTCTGCAATTGGCATGGTGTTACTTGTGGCCGAAGACACAGAAGAGTAACCGGTTTAGACCTCCGGCGACTCAAGTTAATTGGGTCAATCTCGCCTTCGATCGGTAATCTCTCGTTTCTCAGATCACTCAACCTCGCAGACAACTATTTCCATGGAGTCATCCCTTCAGAGTTTGGGAAATTATTCAGGCTTCAGTTCTTGAACATGAGCAACAATTTTCTTCAAGGATTCATCCCTGAAGATCTATCTAACTGCTCAAATCTCTTAGCCCTTGATTTGTCTTCGAATCATCTGATGCATGATGTTCCTTCTAAACTCGGGTCGTTGTCTAATCTTTCCTTTCTATCTCTTGGTAATAACAATCTAACAGGGAAGATCCCTCCATCGTTGGGAAATCTGACATTACTGCAACATTTAGACTTTATCAATAACCGAATGGAAGGTGAGATCCCTGAGAGTATATCCAATCTTAAGCAAATGGTATATCTCCGATTAGCTTTGAACAAGTTTTCAGGTGTTTTTCCTCCTCCTATTTACAATCTTTCTTCCTTAGTATTTCTATCCATGACCCAAAACAACTTTTCCGGTAACCTTAGGCCTGACTTTGGCAATCTTCTTCCGAATCTCCAAGTGCTTTTTCTTGGATTGAATCGATTCACGGGAACTATTCCGGTTACACTCTTCAATATTTCTTCACTTCAGAAACTTGATATTCCATATAACAATCTGACAGGAGGTATACCTTTGAGTATTGGCAAACTTCAGAATCTGCAATTACTAGGTCTTAGTAATAACAATCTTGGCAATCACTCTTCTCATGATCTTGATTTTCTCGACGCTTTGACTAACTGCACTCAACTGCAGTACCTGCGTGTCGGCTACAATGAACTCGAAGGTACATTGCCTCCTTCCATAGCAAATTTTTCCACCCAATTGAACCAACTCATTCTCAAAGGAAACCTCATCTCTGGGAGTATTCCTCATGGTATCAGTAATCTCTTAAGCCTTCAAACACTTAGCCTCGAAGAGAATCTATTGACAGGCAAACTTCCAGCTTCGATTGGAAAGCTTTCTAATTTGGGATCACTCTTGTTGTTTTCAAATCTGATGTCAGGAGAGTTACCATCTTCCTTGGGAAACATCACTCAATTAACTTACATCTATTTGTACAACAATAGTTTCAATGGAAACATCCCTCCAAGTCTCGGAAATTGTAAATACCTTCTAGATCTTGAACTGGGTTTCAACAATCTGACCGGCCACATTCCTCAAGAACTTATGGAACTTCCATCTCTTGCTATCTTAAACGTCTCAGGCAATTCTTTGGTTGGATCTTTGCCAAAGGATGTCAGAAAGTTGAAGTATCTCATCGGATTGGATACTTCTTACAATAAGTTGTCAGGACAGATTCCTGAGACTTTGGGGAACTGTTTGTCGTTGGAATATCTATGGCTGCAAGGGAATTCCTTTCATGGAGTTGTTCCAGATATAAGAGGTTTGACTGGTCTCAAGTCTCTTGATCTGTCTCAGAACAATCTCACTGGTCTTATACCTGGATCTCTTGTGAACATTTCCTCTCTACATTATCTAAATCTCTCCATGAACAACTTCGAAGGATCGGTGCCAACAGAAGGACCCTTTCGGAATGGTAGTGTAGTTTCGGTGTTTGGTAATGAAAACCTCTGCGGAGGAACACCAGAAATGCAACTAAAGCCATGCTTTTTACAAATGCCAGCAAAACCAAGGAGGAGTTCTTCAATAAAAAAGAGAATCGCCATTGGTTTAAGCGTAGGAATAACTTCACTTTTGCTGTCATTCATAATCGTGATTCTTTGTTGGTTCAGAAGGAGAAACAGGAAGAAGAGAGTAAACAACGGTAACGATCCATCCAAACCCTTCCATGAAAGAATAAGTTATGAAGAACTACATAACGCAACCAACGGGTTTTGTTCCGAAAATATGATCGGATCAGGTAATTTTGGGACTGTGTTCAAAGGGTTCCTTGGCCCTGAGAACAAAGCTGTTGCCGTTAAAGTTCTGAACCTTACAAAACGTGGAGCTGCTAAGAGCTTTATGGCAGAATGTGAAGTATTTAAAGGCATAAGGCATAGAAACCTTGTGAAAATGGTGACTGCTTGTTCAAGCATAGATTTCAAAGGAAATGAATTCAGAGCTCTAATCTATGATTTCATGCCAAATGGAAGTTTAGATATATGGCTGCATCCAGATGAAGCAGAAGGGACGAACAACAATCCTTCAAGAAGACTTACATTCCTTGAAAGACTCAACATAGCTATAGACGTGGCTTCGGTTTTGGATTATCTTCATGCTTATTGTCATAACCCTATAGCTCATTGTGATCTTAAGCCAAGCAATGTTCTTCTTGACGATGATCTCACCGCCCACGTCAGCGATTTTGGTCTGGCTCGTCTCCTTTCCAAATTGGATCCACAATCCTTCCGCAATCAGTTCAGCTCTGCGGGTGTTAGAGGAACCATCGGTTATGTTGCACCAGGTGCGTTTATGCTTATCTCCTCAATAACTTGTTTATTCCATTGTGTATGTTAAAACTTGTTCTTTCGTCAAAATTGGATATCAACTTAACTAAACCAAAATCTAGTTATATAAGGAGTTATCCAATATAATATATATTAATACATTATTTATTTAGCGAATTTGATATTGCATTGTGTACGCTAAAACTTATAATTTCAGTTATTGTGATAAATTTGGATTTGAACTTAAAAATCAAAAGTTAGTTATAAAAGGCTAACACAAAATTTAGTTTAGTGAATTTGGTTTTTTTCAAAACATTGTATTTTGATATTTAGAAAAAAGGTTCGCCGGGTAGTAGCGTCTCGAGTCGTCGTAGCGTCTCGAGTCGTCTTGTCTAGATGTCTCGGGTCGTCTTGTCTTGACGTCCCGGGTCATATGGTTAATATTGTGTACGCTAAAACTTATAATTTCAGTTATTGTGATAAATTTGGATTTGAACTTAAAAATCAAAAGTTAGTTATAAAAGGCTAACACAAAATTTAGTTTAGTGAATTTGGTTTTTTTCAAAACAATGTATTTTGATATTTAGAAAAAAATTCAAAACTAAAATCGATTTGAAACAAATCAAAACAAAAAGATTCTATAAATATTCAATCATGACTTCTAAGAAAACAAATGAAAAAAACCGATGATGATGACAAAAAATAAATTTGAAAACTATCTTTTTTTATCTAATTTAAATAAAAAATATATATTTGGACGTCTACTAATCATCTACCAATACGTCTGAGACGTTCATCGATAGTCCGACTAATGCCCAACGATCTTTAAAACATCGATTAAACCAAACACTCAAGAGTTGTAATAGATTTGTCGCTAGTATATATATATATATATATATATGTGTGAATATGAACATATGATTCATGTCATAGCCAAGGTAACAATCTCGTAACTCTAATATCTCACATATTTTTTTCTGTTTCCATAAATTCCTGAAGAATATGGAATGGGAGGAACAACTTCATTAATGGGCGATGTGTATAGCTTTGGAGTCCTCCTTCTGGAGTTGTTCACCGGAAAAAGGCCAACAGATGAAACGCTCTCAGGCGATTTAACACTCCATAGTTTGACAAAGTTGGGATTGGAAGAAGGAATTCAAGAGATCTCAGATCCATCAATGTTCTCCAGAGGAAACCCTAACACTGATATAACGGAGTTCTTGAAATTAATCTTCGATGTGGGAGTGAAATGTACAGAGGAATCTCCAAGAAACAGAATAAATATGAGTGTTGTTGTAAACGTATTAGTCTGTATCAAAGATAGGTTCCTCAAGAACACAATTGTGACTACTTGACGTTGAAAGATTATTTAAGGCTTAGAACGTTACATACAATTAGTTCTTCATGAACACAAATCTCTCACTTACATTATTTTAGTTCCCTTTGCTATGTAATATCTTCCTTGTACTATGGTTTGGTTTTGTTTTTGTTTTTATAATATAAATATGTAAACCATAAGATCATTTTTGCTTGGCATACTATCAAATATATCCTCGTAATGCTATATGACTTCACGCATTCCCTTGAAAACCTAATGAAAAAAATTAGAGAAAAGACAATTCTGCCCTTATTTTTTGTTTGTAAAAACGCATACGTTTTGAAATTTTTGAAGTCGCCTCAAATTTCAAAGTTAAGAAATACAAGTAACGAGAGGCGATTTAGAACTTGAGAGCGATTTTCGAGCGATTCCGAGTGATTTTGAGCATCTTCGACCGATTTCGAGCAATTCCGAACGATTTTCAAGTGATTTCGAGCGTTTCCGACTGATTTCAAACGTTTTTCGAGCATTTTCGGCAATTTTCGAGCGATTTTTAATCGTTTTCTATTGATTTCAGCCAATTTTCGTCCGCTTTCAGGCGTTTTCGGACGATTTCTGGCATTTTCGAGCGGTTTCGGGTGTTCTCGGACGATTTCGGGGCTCACAAGATCGCATGGTCGCACAGGGTCACATGGTCGCAATTGAGAATTTTAATATTTATAAGGATATTTTTGAAGTTAATTTTTTTAGGAAAAAAGTAGACTTGAAGTCAAAATTGCATTTTAAGAGTATTTTTGAAGTTGTGTTTAATGAAATATCAATTATTTTGTTTTCCTTATGTACTTACTATGTACTTATTTTTACTAATTCATTGGATATATATTGTTTGATATGTAACACTTTAATTTACATCAAACATTCCCTTGTCTTATATTTTTATATGAACAAATATTCATTATAAATTAATTTAAACTTTAAAATAAAATAAAAACGAATTGCATCACCGTAATATTATATCATAAACAAAGTTAGTAATTTAATATTGTCGTTGCAAAATATGTGATTATTATGGGTTGTGACATATATGTATTATTTCAAAAACAACTTTGCTTGTAATGCATTGTATTGCAAGATATTTTATTAAACACTAGTATTCACCATGTGCTGATTCTCATTAAACCAATAAGGATCGTTAGGTATACCATCCCATGGAATTTTCCTCTTCTCATGGTAGCATGGAAATTAGGACCAACATTGTCATGTGGAAACACTGTTGTAGTGAAAACAACCAAGCATACTCCTCTATATGGTCTCTACGCCACAAAAATTCTTCAAGAGGTAAGATATGATATATGATGTTGTCCTCAGCTTTAAATCTTCTTGCTTTGTTTTACAACATTCACATATATTTTCTGGTCATTGGATATAGCTTAGAACTCTAGATGGCAGTCTTTTTTGCATTTAATAATTCCATCATGTATGTGTGCAAGAGCATCTAAAGGTTTTTTATAAATGTTATTAGGTTGATTATTTATATTTTTCTCATTTTAAATCATTTTATCAAATCATGTAATTTGTTTCATCGATATTCTTCTTCTCATTGTTGACAATTCCGATTTCTGTGATAAGTTGGACTTCCGACGAGTGTTGTAAACATAATTTCTGGATTTGGTCGGACTTATCATGCGGCCAATTCCAGTCACATGGATATCGATAAGGTGATGAATAAAATCTTAGACATCCTTTTTTATGATTTGAATTTCATTTTCTTCTAAAGGAGTGTATTGTATATAAATAAGCCATTACTACCTAATCACTCACCAAAAAAGATCATGCATAAGCAATCAGAACAAACTTAGGCATAGCTAGGACAATCAATATAGACTAAATGATGTTAGGGTTTTGGTAAAGCTCTTCTTTCATGGAAAACTAACAACATTATTGACTCAAAATATGCCTTTTCAAGAACTTAAACAATTCTCTACAGATAGCTTTGACATGTTTTACTGCAACTGGACAGTTGATTCTTGAGTTGGCTGCCAAAAGCAATCTTAAGTCGGTGACTTTGGATCTTGGAGGCAAATCTCCATTTATTGTATGCAAAGATATTGTTGTAGATAAGGTCGTTGAGCTTGCTCACTTCGCTTTATTCTTTAATCAGGTGACATCAATGTACCCTAAAAACAAGTTTATAGGGAAAATATATCCATGGTGTTTCACGTGATCAATCAATCCCATCCTTAGTGAACGTGAGCTAATCTGGTAAACTTGAAGGGACAATGTTGTTATGTTGGCTCACGCACATATGTACATGAACATGTGTATGATGAATTTGTAGAGAACGCAAAAGCCCGAGCGATCAAACATGTTGTGAGTGGACGAAAAATGTAAACTGGTTTGATCTATAGAACTATTATCAAACTACATTCTTTTGATGACAAAACATTTTCAGAAGATATGAACATCGATTTTGTGGTGGAAAAACTGGTAGATTCAGCACATGGTTTTTCTTTTCTTGTAATGGTATTGAATCATTGTCAACATTGGTGTATGGATAGAGCAATATAGAAGGTTTTTGGCAATGCTCTCAATGTACATTGCATTGTGTTGAGTTTTATGGCAAAAAATGGAATATTTTAATACAGGATAAACAAACAATAAAAAAACATAAGAGCTTTTGTGGATTAAAAAAAAAGAAGAAAGAAAAAACAATGTTTCTAGAATCCATTTGAAAAATATATATTGATATTATTTAATATTTGATATTTGTATTATTATATTAGTCATAAGAGCTCTTATTTGATATTTTGTATTATTATATTGTTTCTTTTATATATATACTAGAAACAGGCCCGCGCGTTACGTGGGTTAATATTTTTTCTATGTGAAATTGAAAAAAAAAAGTTTGTTTACGGACATTCTAAATAAAAGTAAATATTGTATTGTAATTTAACATGATAATAAAACTGATCCTATATAATCCATTGTTACAAGAAATATATTGTGCGATGTTAATTTCATGATCAAACATGCTAGTGAATATTTCAGTTAAAATAAGATGTAAAATAATCATGTCGCTTTCAAACTTTTCTATTCCCTCAAATAAACAACAAAAAGTAGTTTAAAAATACAACAAACTAAGATAGTTTTAAAATACCTCTGTTCGGTGGATCCCTCTCCCCCTCCGCCGAAATCTCATCTCCACCGAGCCCGCCGCCTCTCACTTACTCCTCACTACCGCCGATCGCCATGGTCGTGTCGCTCTCGGTAGATAGAGGCGATGAATAAGGAGGCGACACTTAATTATCATGAATTGATATACAAAGAAAAATTTTATAGCATCATAAAAGAATATATTATCTAAAACGACATTAATTTTAGAAAATATGTAAAAGTTTTTGCATGATTAGTTTAAAAGGAAAGGAGTGGATATAATGACGGAAGAAATAGACATTGATATTGAGAAAGATCTTTTAACTTCCATCATATTTTAATGTTTTTGTCATAAAAGAAAAATATTTTTAACTTTTCCTAATAGTATTTTATTTTTAAAAGTTAAGAATTAAAAAAGTGTAAGTTATGTAAAACAATAATGATAACAAAATTAGTAATAAAAAATTAGTTTTAAAAAAAGACTTGCTTAGGTGGCTTCACCGCAAACCTCCTTTTGCAAGAACTTATATATATATATATATAATTTTTATATAAATATATAGTTATAAATAATATATTAATATTTGATTAAGTATAATAAATTAAAAACAATTAAATATTTATATTTGTATAATATATATAGATTTTTTATATTTTTATGTAAAGATTTTATGGATATTAAAAGAGATATTTAAAAATTTTAAGTCATTTAATCACATTAATGATCAATATAATTATATTTAATAAAAAAATAGTTTAAAAAAAGACTTGCTTAGGTGGCTTCACCACAAACCTCCTTTTGCAAGAACTTTTATATATATAATTTTTATGTGTAATGTTAAAAACGTGTTTGTGAGTTTGTAATTATCTTAAATTTGCGATGTGTATAAATCTTTGCATATGATATGATGATATATGAAGTAACAAAACATCTAAATGATAATTAGACAAAATAAAATTAATAACAACCTTTATTATGTGATATATTATTACACATGCATGTATAATGGTCAACATGTTTCATTAATGAATATCCATCAAGTTGGGATTGGTCACGACCATGACAATTATTATTATTATTACTAGATGATACTCGCGCGTTGCACGGTTTTGTAATAATTACATTGTATGTTTCTTAAACGTTATGTATAATTTATTAATTCAAATTGTTATGACATTGGATATATTTATCGTTCAATACAAACGTACAAATTCTATTTTTCAATGTAAAAGTTCAAACAATAGATTTATAAGATGTAATGTAAACTAAGAATACCATTTATTTATAATATCATTGAAATTTTAAAACGTATGGTGGCTAACGCAAATGATGATTTATTTTTGTTCGTATGGTGCCTAACGTAAATTGAAATTGGAATTTAGAATAATATCAGAAAGAACCTCAGTTCTCCACATTTATGTGTCCTCGTATCCACATCTAGTGACATGGACAACTTATTTGAGAAGGGTTTGTAAGGGATCGAACATGACGTAGTTATTTGTACCATTGGAGTATTAAAATTAGAGAAGTGAGCTCAAACAATTTTGCTGCAAAAGAAGAATGAAATTTTAAGATGAATTATTTAGGAACACCTACAAAATATTGCTTTTGGTTCATTCCTTGGATCATGTACAATAATTATTTGTTTTTTATTTCTTTAGGTATTGGTTGGGATTTAAATGTTGTTTTTAAATTTCATATGATGCGGTAGAAAAATTCTGAAAATTTTGTAATTAGTAACATATTATTTTGGGTTGACATGATTATCTAAAACTTCTTGATATGTGCTTAAATGCTCACTTAGTCATAGATTTCTAGATAATTATATACATGCTTAGTGTATCTATGGTACACCATCTCATCCGCTGCACCGTCTTCAGTGTTGTTAGACATCAAGGATTGATCTAAATACATATTAGCGTATTACCTAACTCTATAAGAAAAGTTAGTGTATCATGGATTTCAAAGTATGTCATTATTTGTCGATTTTATTTAAATTAAGTACATATTATGTTGCACTAATTTTGGTGAATTTTAGAAGAATCATTTCGAAGTATTTTGAATATATGACCTCTACCAATGTATCAAGTTTTATCATTTAACTTGATGAAAAAAAGAATAGTATTCAATATATGAAATATATTGTATAATTCTTCTTAAAAAATTTGTGTACAAAGACACGCTAAATCCCCGAACTCTCCATATTGAACTTGTCTCGATGACATTAGACCTTCAATGAATACAGTTCGGGTAAGGACTCACGCACATGTAGTCCCTGTGGAGTTCATTAAACTGATTTCAGATTTAAAAACCAAGAATTCAACACAATATAAGACTGTATGTTTATTCACAACCAAAAGACACAAGGAAAAAAAGTATACACAACTATACAATCACCACCTTTGGCTATATTTAGAGCAAAACCCACAATTGTAGCAACAAAGCTTCGCAAAGCATCATTTGAGGTATATATCAATATTGATATAAATGGTATATATTGAATTCACGAGGAATAAAACTTCTCAAAATATTATTATATTGAAACTTCCCAACGAACAACTCATATTTTGTATCAAGATGAAAAAAATGCTGAAGCAAAAGAAGACAAAGATTGTAGTTCAAATAAAATGCCAATTCAAGAAAATGCCATTGATTTCATTTTACTATGCTTGCATTCTAAATATGTATTTTAAGAAGCTCATCTATTTCTCACTTTCCTCTCCATGATTTGATCGAGTTTTGTAACTCGAACATTTCACGTTGAAGTTGATCTATTTGGCTCTTGAGAGCACAGATCATCTGCATCTTCTGTGAGAATATGCATAAGCATTGAGATTTTACTTCTCCATCACGTACTCTCATGACCCAACAGATCAAAAACTAGTAAGAAAGAACGCAACTTACAGGGGACGTATCGTGATTTGTGGGAAATGAAGATCGATCAGAAGGAGATAGTGTGGGAAGAGAAAGGGAAGTGACATGGTCTTGGCCATCACCAACGTTTTAAGCTCAAAAACTCTAAGGCATCATCGATCATTGGCTGAAACCATCACTTGCTACCTCATGCTACTGGTTATTCGTCTCTCTCTCTCTCTTCTTGAATATCCTTGTATTGTTCTTCCTCTTCTTTCTCTTCTTTGTTATCTTTGTCACCTTCTGAGCCCTGAATCGTCCACCTCTCTTGAAGTTATTCTTCTTTGTGATCTTGCTTTCTAGCTTAACCTAATTGTTGTTGGGTCCGAGAAATCATCAGTCTATCGGTCTTTTCCCTCAAATCGCTTGAGAGAAAATGAGAAACTGTTCGTCTGCAAAATGCTACACAATTACAACAACGTTAAATTGGAAAAAAAATCACTCACTCATGAAGATCATCGAGGATTTAGTCATTGCTACCTCTCGATGAGCCTGCAAATATCTTCCTTCGGTGAATCAGTGCTTAGAACCTCAAGGTACCACTGCTTCTTGAGATCTTCCCAATAACTACGAGGACGTGATATGTCATTTATCCAATCATAAGAACTATCTTCATTTAATGGATCATAATCCATGTACTATTCATCATCATCATCTTCGTCTTGTACTATTACACGACTATTGAAGGCTTAGAACGTTACATACAATTAGTTCTTCATGAACACAAATCTCTCACTTACATTATTTTAGTTCCCTTAGTTATGTAATATCTTCCTTGTACTATGATTTGGTTTTGTTTTCTTTTTTTAATATGAATATGTAAAACATACGATCATTTTTGTTGGCATAATATCAGATATACCCTCGTAATGCTATATGGCTTCACCCATACCCTTAAAAACCTAATGAAAAAAATAGAGAAAAAACAATTTTGCCATTATTTTTTGTTTGTAAAAACACATACATTTTGAAATTTTTGAAGTTGCCACAAATTTCGAAGTTAAGAAATACAAGTAATGAGAGGCGATTTAGAAGTTGAGAGAGATTTTTGAGCGATTTTGAGTGATTTCGAGCGTTTTCAACCGATTTCGAGCGATTCCGAACAATTTCCGAATGATTTCGAGTACTTTCGATCGATTTCAAACGTTTTCGAGCGATTTTGAGTGTTTTCGAGCGATTTTCGATCGCTTTCTGTTGATTTCAGCCGATGTTCGACCGATTTTTTACGATTTCAGGCGTTTTCGGACGATTTCAGGCATTTTCGAGCGATTTCGGGTGTTTTCGGACGATTTTTGGGCTTACAGGGTCACATGGTCGCACAGGGTCGCATGATCGCACAGGGTCGCATGGTCGCACAAGGGTAATTTGAGAATTTTAATATTTATAAGGATGTTTTTTAAATTAATTTTTTTAGAGAAAAGTAAATTTGAAGTCAAAATAGTATTTTAAGGGTATTTTTGAAGTTACTCCTTTTTGTTTAGTGAAATATAAATTATTTTTTAATTATTTACTTACTATGTACTTATTATTACTAATTTATTGGATAGATATTGTTTGATATGTAACACTTTAATTTACATCAAACACTCCCTTGTCTTATATTTTTGGAAAAACAACATATTCCCCCTTAAAAATCATGCTTTAGTCCTATTCCTCCCTCGATTTTGATCCTCATCCTATTTTCCCCTCGATTTTCAGTTTTCATCCTATTCTCCCCTTGAAAATCATGTTTTAGTCCTATTCCCCCTCGATTTTGACCTCATCCTATTCCCCCCTCAATTATAAAAAATCTGCCTAAAATCCCTTCCGATTTTGACCCAATTTTGACCAAATTTTGATTTTAATTTTGATTTTAATTCAAATCAAGTAAGTCGATTAAATTGAATAATTAACTTGATTTATTAAAATAAAAATTAAAATCAAAATTAAAATTAAAATCAAAATTTAAATCAAGATTAAAATCAAAATTAAGATTAAAATCAAAATTAAAATCAAAATTGGATCAAAATTGGGTTAAAACCGGAGGAAGTTTTAGGCATATTTTTTATAATTGAGGGGGGAATAGGATGAGGTCAAAATCGAGGGGGGAATAGGACTAAAACATGGTTTTCAAGGGGAATAGGATGAAAACTGAAAATCGAAGGGGAAATAGGATGAGGGTCAAAATCGATGGGGGAATAGGACTAAAACATGATTTTCAAGGGAATAAGCAGTTTTTCCTATATTTTTATACAAACAAAAATTCATTATAAATTAATTTAAAATAAAATAAAATAAAAATGAATTGCATCACCGTAATAATATATCATAAACAAAGTGAGTAATTTAATATTGTCGTCGCAAATATGTGATTATCATGGGTTGATGAGTATGTATTCTTTTAAAAACAAACGTTGCTTGTAATGCATTGTATTGCAAAATATTTTATTAATCGTTTTTATATGTAATGTTAAAAATGTATTTGTGATTTTTTAATTATCTTAAATTTGTGATGTGTATAAATCTTTATGAAATAACAAACTATCTAAATGATAATTAGACAAATAAAATTAATAACAAACTTTGTTATGTGATGTATTATTATACATGCATGTACAATGGTCAACATGTTTCATTAATATAAATATCAATCAAGTTGGGATTTGTCACAACCATATGACAATTTTTTTTATAGTATTGTTGTTACTAGTTTTTAAATATGCGCAAGGTGCGGGCTTTTATTGATTTATATGTTTTGTTTATTATTAATATAAAATAAAATCAATTTATAAATATATTATTATGTAAAATCATTATTATAAAATTAAATATAAACGATCTAAGTGGTTAATATTTAATTTGGATCGTATATTTTTATAAATATGTATCATTTTTAAAAATAAATTTTTCTTGTAAAGATATTGCACGAAATAATATCTTAACCATTTATTATGTGTACTGATAAAATTATTGACTTGAAAATTTTTATTTTTATCGTCTTTAAAATTTTATCTTTTATAAATTTTTGTAGAATATAAAGTATGAATTATCAAAGTATATGAATAATAATCCAAAAAAATTAGTATTGATATTATTTTTATATATATTATTACTATAGTATATTTATGTGTAATATTTTATATAATTTAATAAATCGCAAAAAATTACAATAATGATGACTATGATAATTTTTTTTCCAAAGCTGAATGATTTTTCTAATATCTTACTCGTTAAATACTAAGAATATGTTAATTTTTTAGCTAACGATTATATGTATTTGATCATATATTATCACTAATAATTTAATAACATAAACAATTTATAAAACATTATAAGTTATTATGAATATTATAATACAAAATATAATTATAAATTAGTGTAATATTGATAATTTGGTATTTATTTTCTAAGGATTTCATAGCATTGATGTACATGAATTTTATATTTTGAAAATCTTAAATTTTATATTATATACAAATATAACATTATTGTACCAAACATATTTAAAATCTAAACATATTTAAATGTTCATCTTCATGTAGCAAACATGAACTAAGACCTCTGTCTTCTTTTGCACAACCTTCAAAAGTTGTAATTTTTTCGAAACAGGATACAAACATCAAGTCACTTTCAAGAAGTTTCTCACTTCCCTTTGTCAGAATCTCTGTGAATAAAAAGTTTTCGATGGTAAACCTCAAACCAGAGCATGAGAATCTAAAAGGGTTTAGTACCTGAAGTCTACAATGTGAAAACTCAAAAAGTTGATGAATTGGTTTCTTTGAGATGATTGAAGCTCTTCGTGTTTGTGGGTTCAAAGAAAAACTCGCAAAAAATTGCATCTACAATTTAAAATTTCAATATCTATATATCTGTCGAGTTATGCTTTCTTTATCTTTCTCTCTGCATCACCAAAACAAAACATAAAATCATATGCATGTAAAAAATGTAAATTTGATAAAATTAATCTAATTATGAACATATCATTTCACCCTTTTCATCAGCCTATGAGGGAAAAAGGAAAAAGAAGAAGTCACTTCCTTGTTTGGGATGACTCATGATCCAACCAAAAGAAAAAGATAAAGAACTTCTAATAAGTGACATGCATTAAATAGACAGTAATGCTCATCATATTTAAGCCTCTACGTCACATGCAGAAATATAACATGCAACTTGGTTTAATCGGCAAAATGTGGCACAAAATCGACAAAGAATCAGAAATAGTTCAAAGGATATCATCCCTTTGAATCGAACAGTCTTCTAATCTGTCAAAAGATGAAACTAAACCATCAAGGTTTCCTCAATTTTACCAATGACATCAATTATTAAGCATTCAATTAGATGAAGTAGCAGCCGGAGGTTCAAACATACATAGCGTCAAGAGATATATAGTCTAAATCATTCATACCTTCATTTAAAGAAATTGATTTTACCAAAGAGATCCCATGGTTGATTTAATATTGCATATGTACCTTCATTCATAGATGCATATATCACTTCGAAATACAAACATTATATGTTAAGGATACATGAAAAGATGGCATTGACTTTAAGATTCAAGAGTGATAATTTTTTTGATATATCGTAAATGATATGAACTCTTTCTTAATCAAGATTATATTCAGCTTCTACAAAATTTGGATAGATCATAAATGATTATGATGTCATGAATTCTACTTCTATGTAAAATTTGGATAATGAATTCTCCAACATGTCCCTGACACGGGAAAAAAACAGAGAAAACACGAAAACCACATATCACTATTTCATCATGAGGGAAGAAGACAAACTTTCTAAAATTTCCAACAATCCATTTACCATAGCATATCTAAAAGCTAAAATGGAAGTTTTTCACCTTTTTAATTGATTTCTAATTATACATGAGCTGTGGAGATGTATGACCTTGAACATGAAGCATATGGCTTCTAAAGATTCGATCACAAATATACCTCTGAGTAAAAGTTTAGAGACAATTGCTTTCTTTTATCCTAAAACCAAAAGACCTAAGAAGTTTCAGGCCCGTTTTTTTATAATAGAACCGTAAGAAGATCACAAAAGAAAATGTTAAAAAGAAGAAAGTACGTTAAATATATACCAACATTTGGGTGACAAATCTGTGTTAAAGTGGTCCAAAAACAGAACAATGAAGCTAAAACTTCTCAACCAGCCAGTGTTTCTCATAACCAAACCACATTTTTTCTTCAAAAGATAAAATATCTTAATACGTTTATACTAATAAACCAAACCCGAATTGAACAACTTCAGTATCCATTCGCCAAAACAAATACAAGAATTCAATCAGTACATCTTCTGCATGCGACAAATAGGAAAAGAAAAAACTCAAAACACAATTGTCCATCAAACAATTCCTCAAATTTTCCATGAAAATGGCATAAATATAGTATCAAGGTAATCATACCTTTGATATTGAATGAAAACCCAAACGCGGGAAATCAAAGCTCGGAATCACAAAAACGAAGAAGAGGTTGCAAAGAAAAAATGCACAAAGGTACAAACGGCCAAACTTCAACTGATTTTGAATGATAGCACAGAAACAGTGGAGTAAAACACAAATCGAATGAACACAATCTCACTGTCGAGATCTCGTGCTCATAAATCCTATTGATTGATGTTCTGTCTCTTCTCGGCAAATCTCATAATCTGCCAAACCCCAAAAAAAGCTCAAACTGAAGGGATTTCACCTCCTGACATATCAAGAAAAAAATACAGGGGAAAGAGAGAGGGGAGAAAACTGCTTCAGCGAAGAAGGAACCGTGAGAGTGCTGCAGAAAACAAAGGCAATGGTGGAGATATAAGGTCGATTTGAATTCCAAAAAAATTGATAAAGAGTAAAATAATCAATTAATACACAACGACCACAAATCCCCTTTTTAATAGATATTCATTTAGACGATTGTATCACATACTTTCAGATTGTTTCGACCCATATAAAGATTGTTGCAATTTGATTACACACATTTCTTTAGCCGTTGAGTTTGATGTTTTTCGGCATTCTTAATCCTTAAGGGATTTTTATGTATATATCATTATCCAAAGATCCATATAGATATACTGCAACCACGTCCATAAGGTACATATCTAATTTTTTGGATACAGTTAAACTTATCAAGTATCTAAATGTGATTGCATCCATAACACGGAAATATGTTTCCTCGTAATCAATTCCAGGTCTCTGGAAAAACCCTTGTACGACAAGACATGCTTTATATCTTATGACCTCATTATTTTCATTTTTCTTTCGCACGAAAACCCATTTGCATCTAACTGATTTAACACCATTAGAATTTTGAACGATATCTCCAAATAATTTTCTTTTATTCAATGAGTGTAATTCTGTTTGCATAGATTCTTTCTATTTTATCCAATCATGTCTCTGTTGACATTCTCACATTGACATTGGTTTACATCTTCATTATCATTTTCTATTTTCTTTGATATAGAGAATAAGAATATTCCATCATTGTCATTTATTTCATATCTTCTTATTATCTTTTCATCATAGATATAGTTAATGGAAATATCATTATTCTCTATATGATCGTGAGCATTTTCATCACTTTTATTATGAAGATCATATTCCTCATTTGTTTCTTTTGGAATGTTTTATATGATCTGAGAACTAATATCTTTATCAAACTTCTTCAAGGATTTTTATCTTTACAAAAAAGTGGTCTTCTACGCTTTAATCGTGTTGTGGAATCATTTGAATTTTTTTCACTTGCATGACCTTTTGGTATTTCTATACGAGCATATGCATTTGCAGTTCTTATATATGGTTTTGTAACTCGTGTTGTATCGTTTAATCTATCTGGGAGTTTATTTGCAATATTTTGCAAATGTACGATTATTTGCACTTCCATATTGCATTTGTTTTGTAGAAGGATCAAGATATAACAACGATTGTGTTTTCTATGTTAAATCTTGTGAGGCTTGTTTTATTCATCCTCCTAAAGCTGTGAATCCATTCTCATTAAAATGACAACAAAAAAAGAACTGTGAACATATAACCCATTTGTGGTTCAAGATATCTAATGACGGATGGTGTATCATATCCAACATTAATTCCTAATCTTCGTTGTGGGTCTATTTTTGTCTGTCAAGGAGCAATTGAAACACATAAAAGACAACCAAATATTCGAAGATGAGATATATTTCATTCCTGACCATTTGCTAATTGCAATGGAGAATATTTATGATAAGCAATTGTCCTTATTTAAATTAATATTGCAGCATATAAAATGGCATGTCCCCAAGCAAAAATCGAGAGTTTCGTTCTCATTAGTAATGGTCGAGTAATGAGTTGGAGACATTTAATAAATGACTCAACCTTACCATTTTGTGTATGAACATGTGGTACACGATGTTCAATCTCAATGCCAATTAATGTACAATAATCATTCAAAACTTGGGAAGTAAATTCACCAGCGTTATCAAGCCTCATTTTTTTAATAGGGTAATCGGGGAATTGGACTCGTAATTTTGTTCTTTAAAACCTCGTAAATGCAATATTATTGATTGATAATAGACAAACGTGTGACCATCTGCTTGAAGCATCGATCAATACCATAAAGTATAGAAATGATCCACTTTGTGGATGAATTGGTCCACATATATCCCCATGTATTCGTTTTAAAAACGATGATGATTCATGCCCAACTTTGACCGATGATGGTTTTATTATTAATTTTCCTTGAGAACAAGCAGTACATATGATCTCATGATATTGAAATATCTTCTAATTTTCAATAGATGACCATTGGAGTTCTCAATGATTCTCCGCATCATTATTGGACCAGGGTGATCATGTCAAATTTTAAACACGTCTTTATACTTTAGGTTAAAGACTGCATATGATTCAACCACTCTTATCTTTGTAAAGTATAATCCAGATGATAAAGCTGGTAATTTTTCCACAATATATTTCTTTAAAAACCATTATCGTGATATAAAGATATTCACAATTTTCATCATTTATGGTTTCAACATGATATCCATTTTGGTGAATATCTTTGAAACTTAATAAGTTTATTTGAGATTGTAATGCATCTTGTATAATAAATTTTGTTCCTCTGGACATTATAAAATTTGTTTCTCCACATCCCTAATTATTTTTGCATTTCCAGATATCGTATTGACAATGGATTCATATATTGTCAATTTGGAGAAATACTTTTATCTTTCAGTATTGTGTGCGTTGTAGCACAATCCGCTAAACATATATCACCATAATTGAGATTTGATTGTAACATATTTGATGTTACTTTCATCCGATAAAGATATTGATGAATCTGAAAAAAAATGAAATTAAAGTTGCATATAACAATTTAACAAAAATATTACAAAAATATTCTAATAAAACTTCATGTCGATATCTTTTTCATAGTTATCATTTTTAAGTTTGTTAATAGAATCTACGATGTTCTTTCATTTCACATAATGGTGCAGACACAGTGGCACGAGCATGATGATTTTTCATTAATAGCTCATTTTATTATTCTGCAACAAGAAGATTTTATAATAAATCGCGATGGTTTTGAAGACCTTCACACGATATTATGACATTATCATCATGGAATGTCGATAATATTTTCTCCAATTTATCATAATCACTTATATCTCCATTGTGGAGAATATTTCGAATATTGCAGAATGATATTTGTCCACATATTTATAATTTTGGAATCTCATATTTAGCCAATGATTATTTGCCTTTACGAGGATCACATATTTTTGTAATCAACTTTATCTTTAAAAGATTTTCATAAATTTATGGGGTCTTTTTTGTGAGATATTCATCTTTTAGATCATAGGCAATATTGGCATAGAAAGATCATGACTTTTATTTTCCTCTTTAGAAGAATTATTGTATATATCATTTGTATCAATGAGTTTTTGCATTTAGGATGCATTTTAGATTCAAATGCCCATGACATGTAATTTTTCCTGAGACATCAAATGTCTTGATATGGGATTCAACAAATTCAACATGACAAGTATAGTTAAAACAAATTTAAGTTATTCATTATCATAATAATTTTTATGATATTAAATAAAATAAATTTTTTAAAAATTAAATTAGCACGTAATATTAAATAACATATAGAAAATAAATTAATTAGGTGGCATAACCTTCTTTATAAAAATAAACAAAAAATAAATAGAAAGGTATTAAAATATTATCTGGTAGTCGATGTCATTAATTATATAATATAAAGCATTTATTTTATATTCGTTATTTAGTCCATAATGTTTGATATTTAGCTCATGATATATTGTATTTAATTCATGATCTCCGAATTTTAGTCTAATATGTCTAATATTCAGCCTATAATGTCTGTTATTCAATCCATAGTATTCAATCCAATATGCGCGGTATTTAGTCCATGATATATATATATATATATTAAACCGAATCCAAATTGAAAACTAAAATTGATTGAAAATAAAATAAATAAATTGAAAGAAAAAAATTACAGTAAACTTTTTTTACGATGTAATTTTTTACGGCATAATTTTTTATTATATAATTTTTTTACGGTATAAAATATATGATTTTTATTTTTTAAATTTGTTAATATGTACTTTAAATTAATCATTATATATATATATTACAAAATATAAAATATATAATATATGAATATATATATATATATGATTATTTACTAAACGCACTATAACGTGCGCGTATATATATATATATAATATAGAATTGTAAATTATACCGTACACAAAAAAAAAGTAAATACATTATATAATAATAATATATATGTATATATATAAAAGTGTGCAGTATGTATGTTATGTACTATAATTATCATTAATATATATTATTATATATATTATAATATAAAATATAAATATATAAATAAAGAAAATAAACTATTATCTAAAGAATAGAGGAGGAATGAAAGAGAATTTGCTCTTATTGTAATTTGAGATGTGCTTACATCTGAAGAATAAATGTATATTTATAGACAAAAACTAGTCAAGTTTAAAAATAAACAAATGATATGGGTTGAGTCCATTAGGCATTCATATTATAATACATAGTATGTTATGTGAATATATGCTATCTTAAGGGTTTGGTAGGTTTGTACGATGATTATAGCTTTGACTCAAAAGAATCCTGAGGCCACAAGAATATTAGCTACACAACAAGACATTTTAGAGGAAGAGTTTGTCCATATTCAGAAAGTCATATTTGTTTGCCATGGGTTCGTTCTTTCGTCCTCGGGTTAGTCATATCATACTCGTCAATAGCTTTGTCGTCCGTCGCTCTCGTTATTATCACAATATCTAATATTGGTTAATTATATATATATATATATATTTATGTTTTAACTTTATATATTTAGTTAAATGTTAAACTTTATGTAATAAATTCATGTTTACAAATTTATGTATTAAAATTTATATTTATTATATATTAAAATTTCGTTAATATTTTATGATTTCATGTATTTAATTTCGTTAATATTTTTTCGAATAATTTTCGAAAATTTATAAATGAATAATACAATCCTAACATATAAAAATGTAAAATCGTATTTATAAAGTTAGTATATAATTTTAAGTTTGAAAAATAATATATTTTTATTTTAAATTGATTTTTTTATTTAAATGGTAATTAACAATTTTTTGACGAATGAATATTTTGATAGATTTTTTATAGTTAAGGGAGAAATATAAATAAAGTTAAATGTAAAAAAAAAATCAGATGAAAACTAAAATCGAATGGTGAATCGAACTAAAAAAAAATATTCGATTAGAAAATAGACCAATTAACCTTAAGATTATTATTATTTAATATAAACATCCTATTATTGTAATATTTTTATTATATAAGTTACAAAGACAAAAAATACCATATATATGTATATTTAATTAAAGATACTACGGTATTTTTGTAACATTTTAATAATATTTTTACAAATGTTAATTTGCATTTAAATTGCAAAAAAAAAATCAAGTTAAAAAACAACACGATGTATTTTTCTTTGGGTAAACAGTCTATTCTCCCCTAAAGTTTACGACTGTAATCCTATTTCCCCCTAAACTTTACTGCTCATCCTATTCCCTTCTGAACAATCGTTATTCATCCTATTCCCCCTGAATTTTAAATCAGCCTATTTCTCCCCAAACTATATACTTTCCAGTCTATCCCCCTGAACTCTATAAATTTCAGTCTATTCCCCCCGAACTATAGAATTTCAGCCTATTCCCTCCTGAACTATATAAATTCTCATCTATTCCCCCCAAACTCTATAAATTATAACCTATTTCCCCGAACTATATAACATCTAATCTATCTCCCGAACTATATAAACTCTAGCATATTCCCTTCGAACTATATGATTTCTTTAATAGTAACATATTTTCTTTAATTTTAATGTTTTATTAAATTTTGTATATTAAAAAATATTAAAATTAAAAATACTTTAATTTCTTACGATTACAAAAAATTCTATATGATTTTAAATCGTGGTTATTAAATTTTGTATATTAAAAATATCTAAATAAAAATAATTTAAATTAAAAAAATACTAAAATATCTTCAACATTAATGAAAACACACCATTTTAACGATTACAAAATGATAAAAAAATTATAACATGACGTTCAATTACACAATAAGTTCATAAGTACTAAACGATAAAAAAATATATAACTTGATGTCCACAAATGATCTTCAAAATGATTTTGCGAGATCAAATACCTGTTAAAATAAAATAAACACAAACATACATATTAGAAGATGTTATACTCTAAGACAAATTGAGAAATACATCTACCTAAACGTCTTGAGAAGCAGAATATGGTATAATTTGAGATTTTGGAGGCTGAGAAGATATTAGGATATCGTCGTTTTGCTGAAAAAAATAAACCAACATATGAATTACATATTTTCTTAAAATCTAAAATAAAGTATAAAAAAATACCTGGATTTCTCGTGTTTGTTTACAAGATCTAACGTTATGTCCAGATGCTCCACATCGTCCACAATGAACTTTGGTTCCATGCTTGCTTAACTTGGATTTTTTCTTCTGTGGAGATTCGTTTGGATCCTTTCTTCTATGATATTTCCTAGGTCTACTAGGCATATTTCTTACCGCGGATGGATGGATAAGATTTTCGCCTGATTTTTTCCAAAACTTTGCACCAGAAAATGGAGAAATGTTTCTCCTATAAGTTTCTTGTCATTTACTCACCAAATAATACTCACTGATATAATG
>CM071867.1:3205432-3221715 GCA_036759665.1 Gynandropsis gynandra | reverse complement strand
TTTTTTAGATTTTAAACAATCTTTATTGGATAATATTAGTTGAAATTTTTATTTTTATATTATAAATTTCATTAAATTATTATTTATATTATTATTAGATATTTTAGATCAATATACTTTTCGAAAAGAAAAAATCTAAAAATTTATTTTATAAATCAAGTTTTAAAATGTACTCAATCTATCTTTATTAACTTTGTTGATATAAAGATGTCAAAAATAAAGTCATGTCAAAACTGAAAAATCTAAAAGGTTTTTTCTCTCTTCTTCTTGCGCCACCTCATCACGAGAGATAAACTCATTTTTTTAATCCATTAAAGATTTACAAAGATTTATGATAAATATCAATGGGTGTTAGATTTATATTTAATTTTGATGTTTGTATTTTTTATTTTAACTTTAAAATGGATTTTAAAATTAGATATATTTATTCTTTAAACTATAAACTTAAAAAAAATTATAAACATAATCTATTATTAGAAGAAATCTAAGATTATAAAATTTAAACCAAATAAAAAGTATAGCAATATTAAAATTTTATTATTATTTAAATTCATCGTACATAAAAATATAAATGAGCTTTGTACAATTATAGAAGAAAAAATAAATAAATGTGGGTTTTTAACTTTGTTTTATAAATAGCTTTCATTCATCTCTTTATTGTCATGAACCACTAAATTTATATATAAATAAAGAGTTTTTTTAATTGTATATCTTTTCGCCTTCCAAGAGATATAAATTAGTACATCAATGACTATATAGTATACATTAACACGTATTTAATTTATATAAAACGTTATTGAAAGGTTTTGAATAAGGAACTCAAACAGTCTTATGTAGATGTCTATTTAAATGAAAAAAAACTAATATTCCTCCTAATCTCTTATGTCGTGGCGATTCCTCTTGCATTAGTTGCGTATTGAAAATAGAAAATTCCGTTTAAAGAGTGAACAAGAAGAAAAGATGGAGATTCTGTGATACATAAGGTATTATGATGCGTGAAAGAAACTAAATTTTTCCATTTTATTTTAATATATACAAAATAAATCAAAGAGGAGATATGCAAAAATAGATGTAATAAGTTGAAATATATATACACATACATATATATAAAAAAATATAGGGCAAACCAAATTATTGAGATTATAGGGTATTGTTTGTAGGTATTATTTTGAGGACCTACTAAAATCTACTGTTGGTGGGTTAGCAAGTGCATTTTTAATATATATATATATATATTGTTAATACATGGAATAGAATAGATAATTTTATAAATTTTATTTATTGCACACCTTTATATATATATATATATATCTTTATGGCGACAAAATAAAATTCAATTGAAACAAAAAAAGTATTGAGAAATGCATAACTAATGTAATCACAAAAGAAAGGATCAAATGGTGGTGCTTCACTAATTATAATTATGAGACAAAAATACGTCATAACTTTATTAATTAGTACTAATATTTTCACTATAACATGAAATTTAAATAAATTCATCACATTTACTTTTCAAATTGGTAAAAAAAGAATCGAGCCCGCAACAGCGAGGTAGAGATATCTTCTTCGCGAGGTGGGAGAGGAGAGAGGCGCGCGGTATGCCCAGCCGAGGGCGAACCATTTGATTTCCTCAACCTAACGACCGAGATCGTGGGAGCAAGAGGGTTTCTTCAAATTCAATGTAGAAAGATCGTGGGAGAGAGCGTGGGAGAGAGAAACGCAAGGTTTAATAAAGGGAGATGTTGAGGTGGAGGGCGAGAGTGTCTGAGAAGCCACCAAAAACTTAAAACTTTTAATAAATAGATTTTGGAATACAAAAAGTCACCTCATCCATCACCTTAAATCTTCATCCAAACATTCTTCACTAAATTTTTTATTATTTAATATATCAATTTTAAATGATTTTTAGTATGAGAAGTTCAACATGTAAAAAAATTAAACAATTGAATGAGTAAAACTAAAAATTTAAATTTAAATGTTTTTATCTCTAAAAAGTTCAACATGCAAAATCTTATACATTAAAAGTTTGGTTTTTGCTTAATTATGGTGAAACCACGTCAGCGTTGATGTGACAGCCACATCAGTTTTGATATGACTTTATATAATTGGTTTTAATTTTTTTAGATTTTAAACAATCTTTATTGGATAATATTAGTTGAAATTTTTATTTTTATATTATAAATTTCATTAAATTATTATTTATATTATGATTAGATATTTTAGATCAATATACTTTTCGAAACAGAAAAAATCTAAAAATTTATTTTATAAATCAGGTTTTAAAATGTACTCAATCTATCTTTATTAACTTTGTTGATATAAAGATGTCAAAAATAAAGTCATGTCAAAACTGAAAAATCTAAAAGGTTTTTTCTCTCTTCTCCTTGTGCCACCTTATCACGAGAGATAAACTCATTTTTTTAATCCATTAAAGATTTACAAAGATTTATGATAAATATCAATGGGTGTTAGATTTATATTTAATTTTGATGTTTGTATTTTTTATTTTAACTTTAAAATGGATTTTAAAATTAGATATATTTATTCTTTAAACTATAAACTTAAAAAAAAATTATAAACATAATCTATTATTAGAAGAAATCTAAGATTATAAAATTTACCAAATAAAAAGTATAGCAATATTAAAATTTTATTATTATTTAAATTCATCGTACATGAAAATATAAATGAGCTTTGTACAATTATAGAAGAAAAATAAATAAATTTGGGTTTTAACTTTTTTTTATAAATAGCTTTCATTCATCTCTTTATTGTCATGAACCACTAAATTTATATATAAATAAAGAGTTTTTTAATTGTATATCTTTTCGCCTTCCAAGAGATATAAATTAGTACATCAATGACTATATAGTATACATTAACACATATTTAATTTATATAAAACGTTATTTAAAGGTTTTGAATAAGGAACTTAAACAGTTTTATGTAGATGTCTATTTAAATGAAAAAAATCTAATATTCCTCCTAATCTCTTATGTCGTGGCGATTTCTCTTGCATTAGTTGCGTATTGAAAATAGAAAATTTCTTTTAAAGAGTGAACAAGAAGAAAAGATGGAGATTCTATGATACATAAGGTATTATGATGCGTGAAAGAAACTAAATTTTTCCATTTTATTTCAATATATACAAAATAATCTATATATATAAAAGTTGTTGCAAATGGTGACTTTTGGTGAAGCCACCTCATCAACCATTTTTTTATTTTATTTTGGAATACAAAAAGTCATCTCATTCATCACCTTAAATATTCATCCAAACATTCTTCACTAAATTTTTTATTATTAAATATATCAATTTTAAATGATTTTTAGTATGAGAAGTTCAACATGTAAAAAAATTAAACAATTGAATGAGTAAAACTAAAAATTTAAATTTAAATGTTTTTATCTCTAAAAAGTTCAACATGCAAAATCTTATACATTAAAAGTTTGTTTTTTGCTTAATTATGGTGAAACCACGTCAGCGTTGATGTGGCAGACACGTCAGTTTTGACATGACTTTATATAATTGTTTTTTAATTTTTTAGATTTTAAACAATCTTTATTGGATAATATTAGTTGAAATTTTTATTTTTATATTATAAATTTCATTAAATTATTATTTATATTATGATTAGATATTTTAGATCAATATACTTTTCGAAACAGAAAAAATCTAAAAATTTATTTTATAAATCAGGTTTTAAAATGTACTCAATCTATCTTTATTAACTTTGTTGATATAAAGTGTCAAAAATAAAGTCATGTCAAAACTGAAAAATCTAAAAGGTTTTTTCTCTCTTCTCCTTGTGCCACCTCATCACGAGAGAGAAACTCATTTTTTTAATCCATTAAAGATTTACAAAGATTTATGATAAATATCAATGGGTGTTAGATTTATATTTAATTTTGATGTTTGTATTTTTTATTTTAACTTTAAAATGGATTTTAAAATTAGATATATTTATTCTTTAAACTATAAACTTAAAAAAAATTATAAACATACTCTATTATTAGAAGAAATCTAAGATTATAAAATTTAAACCAAATAAAAAGTATAGCAATATTAAAATTTTATTATTATTTAAATTCATCGTACATAAAAATATAAATGAGCTTTGTACAATTATAGAAGAAAAAATAAATAAATTTGGGTTTTTAACTTTGTTTTATAAATAGCTTTCATTCATCTCTTTATTGTCATGAACCACTAAATTTATATATAAATAAAGAGTTTTTTTAATTGTATATCTTTTCGCCTTCTAAGAGATATAAATTAGTACATCAATAACTATATTAAATAGTATACATTAACACATATTTAATTTATATAAAAAGTTATTGAAAGGTTTTGAATAAGGAACTCAAACAGTCTTATGTAGATGTCTATTTAAATGAAAAAAAACTAATATTCCTCCTAATCTCTTATGTCGTGGCGATTCCTCTTGCATTAGTTGCGTATTGAAAATAGAAAATTCCGTTTAAAGAGTGAACAAGAAGAAAAGATGGAGATTCTGTGATATAAGGTATTATGATATATATATATTGTTAATACATGGAATAGAATAGATAATTTTATAAATTTTATTTATTGCACACCTTTATATATATATATATATATCTTTATGGCGACAAAATAAAATTCAATTGAAACAAAAAAAGTATTGAGAAATGCATAACTAACGTAATTACAAAAGAAAGGATCAAATGGTGATGCTTCACTAATTATAATTATGAGACAAAAATATGTAATAACTTTATTAATTAGTACTAATATTTTCACTATAACATGAAATTTAAATAAATTCATCACATTTACTTTTCAAATTGGTAAAAAAAGGTTGTCTTTGAATTAAATTTTAACAAATTTATGAATTTGGAGTAGGATATTTTTTAAATTATTAAAAATATTAATTTAAATTGGGTAATTTAGGAATATGAAATGAATAATAAGATATACGATTTTATCTTAAAGTGCGTATATATAAGACGAAAAAAATTTCTAATTAAATCCATGAAATAACGTTAAAGTTTAGGATTTAAAGGGAACAATAAGATGAGGGAGAAAACAAACAAGAGATAATCTAAATATAAGTGGATAATAATGGTGAATGAGGAATTTTGAGGTCGATGATTTTCTAATTTATGTTTGTCTAATTTGGAGTTCACCATATTGTTCTGCTCTGTAAAAATTTTAAAGGACTACTTAATTTTCATCAGAATATTTTAGGTTTTTCAATTCAATCTTGAGGTTGTTGAACGGTTTATTTACGAAGTAATATCATTCTTTTCCTTTCTAACAAACACATGTCTTGAAATAAACGAAGCAAATCTTGTGCGAACTCGCTTACACCATTGCAGCTATCGTCAATTTTAAATATTGGATTCAATCATATACTTTACATACTAATATTTAAATTTATATACAACAAATATTACAACATCAACTTGAACTACAACATCTATTAAAACTATAATATACCATTTATTATTTCTTCATCTTTATAAAACATTATATAAAAAATATCATCCCGCGCATCACGCGGGTACTTTACTAGTAGAATGAAAAGTTATAGTCAGAAGTCAGAGGAAATGGAATTAAAGTGGAAAATTTCATGGGAATAAACTAAAAGCTTAAAGAAAACGAAAAGAGTTGGAAAAAAACATTTGAATGAACATTACAGAGGATTTGAATGAATATTTCAGATTGTATTTCAGCTCATATCATCCGAGTACATGTGCTAGGTTCTTATACAATTTTTTGCAAGTAAAGGACAAAATATTCCAACGGCTACTTTCCCTAAATTATTCCCTGACAATGGCGTTAAAATATTCTCTGACATCTGGCAGTTTGTCAGATAACGGTCTGGCATTTTTGCGTGTGAGTTTGTGCAGATTCTGTTGCAGGTGCTTGATGCAGGCGACCCGGCGTCCTTGCGTTCCACGACTCGCAGCTGTGGCGTCCCGGGACTTCGGTGTTGAGATGACCCGAGACAAAGTGCCTCGGCGTCCCGAGACCGCAATGACTCGAGGCTGCAGTGCTGAGACGTCTGCGTTGCTTGTGAGGACGACTCGGGACAAGGAGCTTTGGCGTCTCGAGGTCGCAATGATCCGAAGGCATGATGTTGCGACGACACGAGTCGCGCTGCTTGTTGTGGCGACTCGAGTCGCGTTGTCTTCGTGTCTCGAGAATGCGATGTCTCGGGTCGCAATGTTCTGGCGTCTTGAGAGTACCGGGACGCGATGTCATGGGTTTGTGACGTCTCGGGTCGCAGTGTCCAGGCGTCTTGGTTTTGCAACGTGTCTTCATTCTGCGACCGCGACTTGTTGTCATAGGAGGGTCGCGTCCTGGTGAATTGTGATGACTTGTGATCATGTTCTTGGCGTGTCATGCTTACCCGTAGGCTGTCTTTTGGCTGACCAGGACACAAGGTTGCTGCCCAAGAAGACACAAAAACCAGAGGTGGACCGACGAGTTTCTTGACAGCCTGCCCAATCACTATCACTAAAGGCATGCATAGTTAGAGAGCTTTTTGAATGAATGTACAGACCTTGTTGTAAACTTCCTTTCAAATATCTTAATAAATGTTTGAGTAACTTGAAATCTCCAATAGATGGGTTATGCATTTTTTGACAGAGATGATTAACCGAAAAAGAGATGTCTGGCCTAGTCAAAGTGAGATATTGGAGAGCACCAAGGATACTACGAAAAAATGTGGGATCATGATATACAGAATGATCAAACTCAGATGGAGTCTGTTTCAAAGGCATAGGGGTAGGAAGAGGCTTACATAAAAGCATATATGTTTTGTTTAAAATGTCTAAAACATATTGACTTTGGTGCAGAAACAGACCATTCTTATGATTGATAACCTGAATTCCTAAATAATAATGTAAAGATCCAAGGTCTTTCATGTGAAATTTAGTATGGAGTTGACCAATAAGAGTTGATATCAGAGGTGTAGAATTCCCTGTAATGAGCATGTCATCAACATAAAGAAGGAGGATGAGAGTGATATTGTGATGATTGTAAATGAAGAGAGAGGGGTCGGCAGAGCTACATATGAATCCAAATTCAATTAGATATGAACTAAACTTGTTGAACCAAGCTCTAGGAGCTTGTTTTAGGCCATAAAGAGCCTTTCTTAATTTACAGACATGATTTGGGAAGGTTTTGTTCACAAAACCAGGCGGCTGTTTCATATAGACAGACTCTTTAAGGTCTCCATGAAGGAAAGCATTGCTTACGTCTAGTTGTTGTATGGGCCAATTCTGAGTGGTGGCAAGACTAAGAACTACTCTTATGGTGGAGGTTTTTACTACAGGACTATATGTATCTAAAAAATCTATGCCTTCTTCTTGGTGATAGCCTTTGGCTACCAACCTAGATTTAAGTCTGTCTAAGCTGCCATTTGGCTTGAGTTTTGGTTTAAAGACCCATTTACAGCCCACGACATTCATACTGGGTTGTGGAGGTACCAACTCCCATGTGTTATTTCTTTCTAAAGCAGATATTTCAGCTTTCATTGAGGCTACCCATCCTGGGTGGTTTAAAGCTTGTGATATATTTTTAGGTGCGAAAGGTATTTCTGTTGTTGCATTTAAAGCATATTTAGGATTGGGTTTTGTGATGCCTGACTTAGCTCTAGTGACCATAGGATGTGTGCTTGAAGTGGTTGTCATAGGATTAAGATTTGAAGGCTGGTTTATTGGAGGCTGACTTAAAGTTTGTGACATAGGTGAAGTGGGAGTGGACTGAGAATAAATGCTAGTTACACAGGATCTGTCTAGGGTCTGAGGTTGAGTATTTGTGACTTGTTCAACAATAGGTAGGGGCATTTGATAAGATGAATTTATAGAAGAGGAGGGTTGTGTACTTACCTGAGGTCCGGATTGCTGCCAGGCTTGCAAGAGAGGAGTACTGTACCTGGTGGAAAAAGAGGAATATACAGAGGAAAAGGGGAATACTTCCTCATTAAAGATTACATGTCTAGCTATATATACACGTCCATTTGGTGGACAGACATCTGTACCCTTTGTATTTGTCACTATAACCTATAAAAACACATTGAAGAGAGCGGGGTTCTAGTTTGTGTTTTGAATAGGGTCTGAGATAAGGATAGCAAGAGCTACCAAATACTCTTAATGACGTGTAATCTGGTTCTCTACCATACAACAGGTGAAATGGACTTTTATCAGAAAGAGCTTTAGATGGCAAGAGGTTAATAAGAAAGTTTGAAGTAAAGAATGATTCTACCCAGTAAACTAGAGGTATCTGTGCTTGGAACAGCATGGACAGACCAAGATCCACCAGATGCCGGTGTTTCCTTTCTGAGAGGCCATTTTGAGCTGGGGTGTAGGGGCATGACATGCGTAATTTGATGCCACATTTTGTTAAATGAGTGGCAAAAACATGACTATTAAACTCACCTCCTCCATCACATTGGAAGGACCTGATTTTCTTGTTTAAATGCAACTCAACTTGTGCTTGAAAACTAACAAAAACAGAGAAAAATTATGCTTTGGTTTTAAGAGGATAGAACCAGCAATAACGTGTAAACCCATCAATAAAAATAACATAATATTTAAATCCTTGAACAGATGAAATAGGGGAAGGACCCCAAAGGTCACAGTGCACAAGCTCTAATGGTTCAGATGCCATAGATGCTGATTTGTTAAAGGGAAGTCTAATACTTTTAGAAATATGACAGGAATCACAGAAAGGAAACGAAGTGTTTTGAGTTTTTATCATGCCACTAGTTCTAAGTTTCTGAAAAACTTCATCATTTGGGTGTCCAAGTCTTCTATGCCAGATTTCAGATGATGCTATCCGTTGTCTAACAGAGAAGAGTGCCTTTGGTGTTGATGATTCAAGAACATACAGGCCATTAATCTTGGATCCTTTTGCCAGGGTCTTGTGTGGTTGTTGGTCCTTTATCACAACACCGTTGGAATCAAAATAAACATAGCAAGAAAGGTCTGAAGTGATTTGTGAAACAGACAATAATGATTTCTGCAGATTAGGTACAACTAAGATGTTTTGTATAGGAAGTGTACCTGAGGATGATGATAGAGTAGACGAGCCAATATGCGTGATTGGGAGTAAGGTTCCATCTCCAACCATCACACTATCAGAACCTCCATTAACCTCATGATTTGTGAGGTGTTTTGTAGTGCTGGTCATGTGAGAACTTGCACCAGAATTTGGGTACCAGTCACAACCAAGAGGATCTGAAACTTGAAATGTGTTTAGTGCATGGGGTATTTCTTGAGATTGGAATGAGTTGTCAAACCTATGCCAGCATTTTAAAGCCACATGCCCGGTTTTACCACAAATTTGGCAAAGTGGTCGTGAGTTACTGGTGTTACTTGAAGGTTTTTGAGGTGTGTAAGATTGATTACTTGAGTGTATTTGCTGTGTAAACCCACGGCCTCTTGATGTAAAGTTAGAACGACCACGTTGACTGTTAAACCTATTTGAACCTCTGGGATAGGAGAAGTTACCTCGACCAAAGTTTGAGGAGCCAATTAAAAATATTAATTTAAATTGGGTAATTTAGGAATATGAAATGAATAATAAGATATACGATTTTATCTTAAAGTGCGTATATATAAGACGAAAAAAATTTCTAATTAAATCCATGAAATAACGTTAAAGTTTAGGATTTAAAGGGAACAATAAGATGAGGGAGAAAACAAACAAGAGATAATCTAAATATAAGTGGATAATAATGGTGAATGAGGAATTTTGAGGTCGATGATTTTCTAATTTATGTTTGTCTAATTTGGAGTTCACCATATTGTTCTGCTCTGCAAAAATTTTAAAGGACGACTTAATTTTCATCAGAATATTTTAGGTTTTTCAATTCAATCTTGAGGTTGTTGAACGGTTTATTTACGAATTAATATCATTCTTTTCCTTTCTAACAAACACATGTCTTGAAATAAACGAAGCAAATCTTGTGCGAACTCGCTTACACCATTGCAGCTATCGTCAATTTTAAATATTGGATTCAATCATATACTTTACATACTAATATTTAAATTTATATACAACGAATATTACAACATCAACTTGAACTACAACATCTATTAAAACTATAATATACCATTTATTATTTCTTCATCTTTATAAAACATTATATAAAAAATATCATCCCGCGCATCACGCGGGTACTTTACTAGTAGAATGAAAAGTTATAGTCAGAAGTCAGAGGAAATGGAATTAAAGTGGAAAATTTCATGGGAATAAACTAAAAGCTTAAAGAAAACGAAAAGAGTTGGAAAGAAACATTTGAATGAACATTACAGAGGATTTGAATGAATATTTCAGATTGTATTTCAGCTCATATCATCCGAGTACATGTGCTAGGTTCTTATACAATTTTTTGCAAGTAAAGGACAAAATATTCCAATGGCTACTTTCCCTAAATTATTCCCTGACAATGGCGTTAAAATATTCTTTGACATCTGGCAGTTTGTCAGATAACGGTCTGGCATTTTTGCGTGTGAGTTTGTGCAGATTCTGTTGCAGGTGCTTGATGCAGGCGACCCGGCGTCCTTGCGTTCCACGACTCGCAGGTGTGGCGTCCCGGGACTTCGGTGTTGAGATGACCCGAGACAAAGTGCCTCGGCGTCTCGAGACCGCAATGACTCGAGGCTGCAGTGCTGAGACGTCTGCGTTGCTTGTGAGGACGACTCGGGACAAGGAGCTTTGGCGTCTCGAGGTCGCAATGATCCGAAGGCATGATGTTGCGACGACTCGAGTCGCGCTGCTTGTTGTGGCGACTCGAGTCGCGTTGTCTTCGTGTCTCGAGAATGCGATGTCTCGGGTCGCAATGTTCTGGCGTCTTGAGAGTATCGGGACGCGATGTCATGGATTTGTGACGTCTCGGGTCGCAATGTCCAGGCGTCTTGGTTTTGCAACGTGTCTTCATTCTGCGACCGCGACTTGTTGTCATAGGAGGGCCGCGTCCTGGTGAATTGTGATGACTTGTGATCATGTTCTTGGCGTGTCATGCTTACATAAACTGTTTCCCATTTTCTTTCATGTCATATCACAATCGGTATTGAATCTAAATAATAAATCCAGAAAAGGCAAAGCGTAATCAGGGGTAAAATCGACAATTCAGAGACCCCAAAAGACTCTTCCCAAGTTATAAATATGCCTCACCAGAACTAGGGTTTCTTCCAAGTGCCTTCGAGAGAACAGAGCAGTTCGTGAAAAGCATGCGGCTTCTGTTCCGTTGCGGGCATAAAGCAAAACACTTTAGGTGTCTTGTCTCTCTGTCTGTTTTCAAGATTTCAATGTTCTTGCAAAACCAGTAGAGGAGATCCCACATTTTATTGTTATTTTCTGTCTGTTCTTCGGCCGATCCAAATGGGTTT
Source organism: Gynandropsis gynandra (assembly GCA_036759665.1). Taxonomy (NCBI): domain Eukaryota; kingdom Viridiplantae; phylum Streptophyta; class Magnoliopsida; order Brassicales; family Cleomaceae; genus Gynandropsis; species Gynandropsis gynandra. The sequence goes on along the minus strand of CM071867.1, from coordinate 3,210,327 downwards.
CTGTTTGTTTTTAATGCAAGAACTCAATTTCACCCGGCCAATATCTGGAATCTGGGCAGCCGTAGAGTTTCTACGTGTTTCTCTCTCATGTCTTAACTCGATTTATATCTGAAGCTGCCCTAAATCTGAAATATCAATTTATGTCCTAACTCAATTGATATCTCTGTTTATATATTTTCGGACTTGAGTTTTCCGACATAGATCTGAATCAGAAAATATCTGGTTTTTATCTCTCGTTTCTCAAATGTTTGTATGTTCAAGTCTGTTCGATGATGTTAGTGCAGTTACATCATTGAAACAACAATGGCCGCACTGCTGTCATATCATAGTCCCATTCTGACTGATGAAGTACATCAGAAGTGATGATATTGTAAAGAAACAACGAGTAATCTTATTTGAATATCCATTGTGAATACATGGACTAAATCAGATACCGTTAAAGAGATATCAGATCTTATGAAAAATCAACTGGGCACCGAACTGTGGATGAAGTGTAAGCACTGAATGTGGTGCATGAGTGTATGTTGGGGATAACTCGAATGAGAATCTCTGTAGAACCAATGCCAATGCCATCTTAGCTTCAGCAAGAGCAAAGTTTTGACCTGGACACATTCTTGGTCCCCATCCAAATGGTAAGAAAGCTACTTGGTTCTTTGTTGCCTTAGAAATCCCATCTCTAAATCTCTCAGGTTTGAATTCAAGAACGTCTTCACCCCAAAGATCAGGATCTTGATGGACCAAAAGGGCAGGAACTGCGATTTGAACATCTGCCGGGAGAATCATGTCTCCTAATCTTGTCTCTGTGTTTGTCGCTCGGCCTAAGAGGGTCCCTGGTGGGTATAATCGGAGAACCTCATTCAAGATCATAGTCACCTGAAAAAGATATCAAATGGGTTATCCATCAGACCAACTCTGTTCATAAGAGAACAAAGGAAGAGGGCTTACTGTTTTGAGATGAGAGAGGCCGTCATAATCGGGTTTGTTCTGTCCAAAGACTTGAAGGACTTCATCTCTTGCACGAGCCTGCCATTCTTGGTGTTGACTTAACAAAACCATTGTCCAGACAAGTAGAACAGATGTGGTTTCTTGTCCAGCGAAGTAAAACAATCTACATTCTTCAATCACGTCTTCAATACTCATACCTTCTTCAGAATTCGATTCTAAGAGTATTCCTAACAAGTCGTCCATTGTAGCATCGCCAGCTTTCATTGCCCTCTCTCTTTTCTTGATGATCTCTCTTAATCTTGACCTCACTTCTCTGTCTATCTCTTTCATTCTCTTGTTGTTCTTTGTTGGTACAAATCTACATTAAGGAATACTAAGACTTGTCATTGTCAAGTATAAGCTTCAGTCTAACTAATCCTAGTCTATGTCCATTATGTGAGACAATTTATCATGTCTAGATTTGGTCTTGTCGTTTACATCAAGGACTAGACTCTGATATCTTTTCAAAAAGTTAGTTCAAGACTTTAGGTTACTCACTATCATATATATATATAAATATATGATGTGGGACAACTTATCATAACACCGAATCTAACTAGTCTCAAGTGTTGCTGCAACAGTTTGACTCAGTTGAAGTATATCAAGATTACCTCCAGCCTGGGATGAAACCCATTTGAAGGGCTTTTAGGACTCGCTTCGCTTGTTCTTCTTGAAGTTCGAAGATTCGTTTACCTTCTTCATAACTACTACCAAAGGCAGTACGGGAAATGGCATCCGCTGTAATGCTTAGAAGAACCGGCCATACATCCACCTCAGCTGATGATCCATTCTCAGACGCCAGCTTCTCCCATTTGCTTATCGCCTCGACACAACTCTCGTAGAACGCAGGAACCATATTCTGCCAAACAAGAACAACGATAAGTAAATTCCCATTATAAGATTGTGTAAGGCTTTTTCTTTTAAGATTCAATTTGTAAATAAGTCACCGTGAGCTTTTCAAGGCGAAAAGCAGGATTGATGATCCTCCTGTGTTTAGACCATTTCTCTCCATCATACGTTGCGACTCCACTGGCCATCAACTTGACGATAGGGTGTGATGGAGGCTTTGGGAAATCGTAAACTTTGTTGAACACTTCTTTAATGAGTTCTGGTTTCATGACGATCACTGTCGGAGTCGGTCCAATCCACATGAACGATAACTTCCCTATATATAATATTCAATGTATATCTGTTCAAATCAGTGGCTTAGGTGTTACAGTCATTAGAGTGTCATTTTTCTTTTGGTGTTTGGCAGTCTAGACTGTTTTCATGATGGTTTAAATGTTCCTTTAGACAGTCTAAATATTTTTTTACATAATTTAAAGGTTTTTAAATGATCAGTCTAATATACTTTTTATAATGTATAATGTTTTACTTTTTTACATTTATTAATAATTTTAATCTTGCAATAATTTTTATGATTAATAGATATTAATCTTATATGAATTTTTTTTGCATCAAATTTGAATAAAAACGTGTATTTTATTTTTTTGACACTTTTATTTATGATTTTATCTTCTTTGAATAACTCATAGTTTAATATTATTAACTATTTTTTGTATATATTATTCTTTATTTTTCTATGCATACAACATAATTCGTTTAAATATTAGCTAGGCGTTAGACTACTTTATCTAGGGGTATTCAATCAAGATTTCGGTTAGGTTTCTCGAGTTAGTAGAATTAAACACAAATTAATCTGAATTTGAATTTATATGAATTTCTAGGATAACCCATATTTTAAACGATTCGAATTGTTCGGATTGATCCGAATAACTTGAACGAGACATCTCAACCTCATAGTCAAATAGAGCCTACATTTTTAGAATATTGGTTAAACATGAATCATTGTTTTTTATACAATATTTTAAACTATTTTTTTGATTTTTTATACAGCATGGTGCAGGCATTAAAGATTAATTCATGTTGATTTGAATAGTGCGATTTAAAATCGAATCTATCTGTTAACGAGAATGTTGTGTTGTATTATTCCTATGAGTTAAGACAATAAAAATATAGCATATATATATATATATTTATATGTGTATGATCAAGATGGACATACCATGATTCTTTACAGTCTCTACGACTAAAGGTGCGACACGTGGTGCAAAATCATCGGTTAGACCAATTGGTCTCGACGTTACTTCCTGCACCATACTGAGTTCTCTTCTGACATCTCCGACAAGAAACTTGTAAGGAGTTCCGGAGATACCTTGTCTCTTTAGATAAGCTTCAAGCCAATTAGGTTTCAACCAAACCCAGTTCACGACTCTCCATATCCATACCGCTATTATCGTGATTGCAAACGCAAACGCAAACGCAAACACTTTGGCTGATATCTCCATCTTTGCAGGTGGGGAAGGAACTGAAGATGTATCTATTTGTAATCATGCATTTCTATACCTGTATTTATTCAGATTGAATACGTGTATGAGAAGAAAGAGACCCGAGTGAAATTTCTTAGAAACGTCCGAAATTTGGTAAAAAACGTATAGTCCATTTTTTTTCCAAGAGAATATTCATAATTATTGAAATTGTTATGAAAAACGAAGATATGAGTATACACAAAATATTTCTAATATTTTAGATATATACAAATATTTTCATATTAAAACAGAGTTTTTAAGATTTCTAAACAAAATATCAAATCTTAAAATTAGGATAGATTTTTTCGTCATTTTAAAATTTATATTTATTTGAAAATGTATTATGAATTTATATTTAAACAGGAATATATGTATTTAGACATATTTTCTGTATTTATATGGAATATTTTCTTCTCATAATATCTATATAGATAGACTTTTCCTTTTTGTTTTTCATTATCATTTAGTCATATATTTATCTTTTAATTTTAATTTTCTTTTGGTTTATTTGTATACTTTATGTCTCTGTTCTCTAACCTGTGGACTGACTTTTCCAAAGGATAAATGAATGTACTTTAAACTGCAAAATGCAAAACGGCTTCGTCTTAGATTTTTCAAAGACAAGACAACGACGGTTTCGTACGTAACTTGGGATAAGAATTATTATTATTATTATTATTATTATTATTATTATTATTATTATTATTATTAGGGAATATAGCATAAAAAATATGGGTAAAACTCCTATTTCCACCCAAACTTGGTGTATTTTGTTTATTCCCACTCATATATCACACTCGTCCTATTTCCCCTTATCTATCACCCCTAATCCTATTTTCCCCTCAAGTTTTTTAATTAAGTTTATTTCCCCCTCTATCTAAATTTCTGTTAAATTTAACAGTTTTTACTTCAAACCCTAACAAAAAATCAATTTTAACCTAATTTTGACCCGAACCGATACAAATTGAAATTAAATTTAATTCGGTTTACCAAATATTAAACCGATCCGGTTTATTGAAGTTTTGGTTTACCAAATATTAACCAAATACTAAAACCTAATTTTATAATGTAATTTTTTATTCACCTCAGAGCCACTGTAAGCCGCTCTCCTGTCGCCGGCCGGTCTCTTATTCGCCGCCGGTGTCTTCGCCGCCCGTGTCTTCGCCGGAATCCCTTCTTCGTCGCCGGTCTTCTTTTCCGGTCTGTCGTGCGTCAGGGTCTCTTCGTTCGGTCTCCTTTTGTGCGTCTCCTTCTTCGTCGCCGGTCTTCTTCCTGTCGCCGCCGGTCTCCTTCTTCGTCGCCGGTCTTCTTCCTGTCGTCGCCGGTCTCCTTCTTCGTCGCCGGTCGTTTCGTTCGGTTCCTTCTTCGCCGTTTTGTTTCGTGCGCTTCGTTCTGTCGTGCGCTTCGTTCTGTCCCTTCTTCGCCGTTTCGTCCGGTCGTTTCGTTCCGTCGCCGGTCCGTCGCCGGTCTTCGTCTCGGTCCGTCGCCGGTCTTCGTCTCGGTCCGTCGCCGATCGGTCAGTCGGTCTTCTTCGTCCCCCGC
>CM071867.1:3186125-3196449 GCA_036759665.1 Gynandropsis gynandra | reverse complement strand
CGCCTTTAGTGATGCAGCTATGTTCGTATTTCGCCTTAAGCCAACCACGTAGCAGCTAACCTAGTGCTCATCGTATGTCTGTATTCCGCCTTAAGCAAACCACGTAGCAGCTAACCTAATGTTCATCCTATATTCAACCCCCAAGCGTTCATCCTAGATTACATAGTCAAACCACAACCAAATGAGATAGCAATAAGATTAGGTTTACAGGACGGAAACAAATAGAAATTAAACATACCCAAAAGAAATCGCCATTGCTTAGCTCGAGAGAACCTTACAAGGGTCGGCGAGGAGGAGTCGAAACGGAGAAACCCTAATTTCAGGGCGAGGAGAGAAAGGGCGAGAAGGAGGAAAGATACGAAGAGGAGGAAAGAGACTTACCTCGGAGAGAAACGGCGAGGAGTCCGTGAAGGGAAGGAGTCGGAGAATCGCCGAGGTAGAGAGGAGTTCAGGAAGAGAAGAAAATGACAGGGGTATTTCTGTAATTTCGTCGGAAACGTGTTAAAACGTAACGTAAGGCGTTAAAAAATTAGATTTTTAAATCTTGCGTTTCGTGGCGTCTGCGTTTTTGTGCGTTTCCACCAGTCACTCTTGATGTCGCCTGCAGTCGCCAGAAAACGTAATCGTTGCGTTTGCGTTTCCTGGCGACTCCACCAGTCGAACCCGTAAACTAGAGACCATAAACCAACATATGATCGGTTAATTTTCGATTCTTAATTTATCGTTTAATTTCATCCATCATAAAATATAAACGATACTACCAAAGTTCTCTATGCACATAATCCTCCCCATTCAATTCAATACCGAATTCCACTTAATTAAACTTAAATCTGATCATATTTGATTTGGATTAAAGCGAATGATAACACTTATTCCAAAATTATTCAAATATATTGGTCCACAAATATAAGATTAAACTAAATATCTTATAATCTCCCACTTGGACCATATATGAGACTATAAAACCATGAAATAATCTTAAGAACGCTCATCAATTATTGTCATTAAATTGGTATTGACACCAATCTCGTCCATCAACCATATCAACACAAAACAAAGAGATTTAACCACAATTTTAACGTATTTAGACCCACATTTGATTACTAAAACCATACAGAAGAATGACATAGATCTGAATGTGGATGCATAGCATGAAGACTACGCGCGAAGTGATAACGGTCTTACCTTATCGAGATCAATTTAAACCGAATGATACAGAGTAAATACCTTAAGCTTAAAAACTACTAAAAAACATGTAAATATCAACGGATGGATCAACAGATCCGTCCGTTGAAATATTAACCAACGGATTCCAACAGATCCGTCCATTGAAATTTATACCACCGAATTCCAACGGATCATTCCGTTGAACTATTTACCAATAGAGTCCAACAGCTATCCGTTGAAAATATTTACCAACGGATTCCATAATGAACCATTAAAAATCCTTAAACTTATCAAAGGATGCCCGTTGTAATAGTTTTACATTTCCGACGGATGCCCTTTGGAAAAAATCATAATTATAAAATTCTGCACCTAACCATCTAATTTTTTCAACGGGCATCCGTTGAAATTTTGACTGGACATCCCTCGAAAACTCCAACGGATGCCCGTTGGAAAAAATCATAATTACAAAATTCTGCACCTATCCACATTTTCAACAGGCATCCATTGAAAGTTCCAACGGATGTCCGTTGGAAAAAATCATAATTACAAAAATTTCAACAGATGGATCCGTCTTCATGTTTTCAACACGCATCCGTTGGAAGTTTCTAACGGATGCCCCTTGAAACATCGAAAGATTGCGATTTGATATTCTTTGATTGGACATCTATTTCAATGGGTATCCATTGAAATTTCTAACGGATGTCCGTTGAAATTTCGGGTTTTTAAGATGTTGAACAACTCATTTTTAACATATTCAACAAAACCTCTCAAATCCTATCAAAACCTCTCCCAAAAAATTTAAACACAATACACTATGATGATTGAACGATTCACCAGTTATAAAAGATAGTTACCTAGTTTTGATGAAACTCCGCTATCATTCAGTTATAAAAGATAGTTGCCTAGTTTTGATGGAACTCCACTATCATTTATTTTCATAATACGAAATAAAATAAAAAAAAATACAAAGTTTTAGATAATTTATATGATATAGTATTTTATTTGTAATGTTTGTTTTAAATATTAAATTAAATTTTTTGATAGATTTTGAATTAATATATTAAATTTAATATTTATTAAATTTTTTTAAAATTCGTGATAAAATCATCGAATGTCCTTTTATTATACACTCATAACATCAACGAGCATCATTTGATATATTTAAAATTTATGCTCAAAATTACCAACGGACATCCGTTGGCAATTTCCAAATTTCTCGCTAAATCTTTCAATGTTCCAACGGGTATCCGTTGAAATATTTAACAGACACCCAATAAAATTTACACCAAATTCCCGTTTGAAATATCCGTTGGAAATTTGTCAACGGATTTTGGCCGTTGAAAATCCATTGAAAATTGCAACATATGGCTTATTACAACGGAAAATTGTCATTTCCAACGGATTTGTCCGTTGAAAATGACATAATTTTTTGTAGTGAAAACTCAATAGTTCTAGGACATAATAATGAATCAAAATAAGCCTACATCATCATAATCCAAGAGCAAACTGGAATAGATACAAATACAATAGTCCCACTAAACGTAATATTATCACAAAGGAAAATATCCATACGAGCAATATGCTCCTGAAAGACTTTAGGCATAACACCCTTAGTTAGGGGATTGCAATCATAGATTTTGTATCTATATACTCTATCGAGATTTTCCAACTCTGTATCCTTTCACGACCAACAAGATACTTAAGATCAATGTGATTTGACTTCGTAGTACTTTTGTTATTGTTCGAGTATAATACCGCAGAAAGATTGTAACAATAAATCTTTAGCGATCTCTCCACACCAATCATAATGTGCAACCCTATGAAAAGATTCTATAACCATATAAAGCCTGATTGGATGCCTCATAATATACTACATATTTTTCCACCATTGTTGATGATGCTACAAGCTTTTGTTTGGAACTACGCCAAGAAATAACCCTATCAGCGAAGAAAAATATATAACCTGAAGTGGATCGAAAACTATTGAGGCACCCATCATAATGAGAATCCGAATAAACAGTTATCTCGAGTTGTTCTGATCGTCTATATACAAGCATATAACCTTTTGTTTTTTTAAGATATCGCAATACCCGTTAGATGCTTTCCAATGATTAATCTTAAAGTTACTTAAGTATCTTCCTAAAATGCCAACAATTTACGCCACATCAGGTCGTAAGTAGACATGTGCATACATTAGACTCTCTATAGCCAAAGCATAAGAAATCTTCCTCATTTCTTGAATCTCACGTACAGTCTATGGGCACTGTCTAATTTATCACTCTTATAGAAATAGGGGTATATATACCTTTACATCCTTTTATACCAAACCGCTCTAAAATCTTATCGATGTAACTCTTTTGTGATAAACCCAATATAACCCGAGAGCGGTCTCGATGTATTTTTATACCCAATACAAAATAGGTATCACTAAGATATTTCATCTCAAATTGCTCTGAAATAAAACTCTTACGTAAAGGTGACATCGTTACCAACGATAAGGATATCATCAACGTAAATGATTATTAATATAAAGTTTCTCCCACTAATTTTATGGTTTACACTATCATCTTTCCGATTCACCTCAAAACCATATGAGATGATTACACGATGAAACATATGATACCATTGACGAGATGCTTACTTTAAACTATAGGTGGACTTCCTTAATTTGGAAACCATTTTCTTAGGATCTCCGACCACAAAGTATTCTGGTTGCACCATATAAATAGTCTCCTCAGTGTCACCATTGAGAAAGGTTGTTTTAACATCCATCTGATGCAACTCTAAATCATAATGAGTTGTTAGTGCCACCAATATTCTCAAAGAGTCTTTTGATGAGTAAATCCTTTAGAGACTATACATGCTTTATACCTTTCCACATTGCCATGCAAATCGCGTTTGGTTTTAAATATCCATTTACATCCAACGAGTTTCGCACCTTCATACAAAGGTACAAGTTCTCAAATGCCATTGTCATACATAGATTTAATCTCTTCTTTTATGCCATTAGACCACTTTTGAGAGTTAACACTTTGAGTGGCTTGACGGACGTAAACTGGACCATCTTCCATCAACCTAATGCCGCCCTCATGTTCTTGAAGATATACTATATAATCATCTGAAATAGCACATCTCATCTCTCGAGTGGATCTACGTGGCACAATTTCTTGATTAGGAACGCAATTTGGAGTATATTGATTTGTAGGTCTAGACATAATCCAAATCATTGTCAGCTACAATAATCAGAATAGGAATAATCTTTTGTGAATAAAAAGATTCATCCTTATCCTATCCAAAAGAAAATTCGTCATCTCTTTTCCCAGGTTCAATATCCTCAAAGAACATCCCTACTCTCGTCTCAAAGATCGTATTTTGTGGGATCTAAAACATATACCCCTTAGATCTTTATGAGTAGCCAACAAAGTAATGGCTTGCAATTCTGGAATCTAGTTTCCTTTCATCAGGTCGATAAGATCGAGTCTGGCTGGACATCTCCAAAAATGCCTTAAGCTGCGATGTTTATATGTCCATAACTCATAAGGCATCTTAATTATTGCTTTAGTTAGTACTCGATTCAAGATATAAACCGCTGTCTTTAATGCCTCATCCCACAAAGATTTTGGAATAGTAGAGAACGATGTCATACTTCTCAGCATGTCTTGAAAAGTACATTTTTCGTCTCTGCGCAATACCATGCATGCTAGGTGTACTTGACATTGTATATTGGGAACGATTCCACACTCCTCGAGGTAATTGGCAAATGAACCTAGATGTTGTTCACCTGATCCATTATTTCTATCATAGTATTCACCACCGCGATTAAAACGAACGACCTTAACACGTTTATTAAGTTAAAGTTCAACCTCAACCTTAAATGCTTTGAAAACATCCAAAACCTCCATCTTCTTAAAAATTAGATAAATATAACCACATCGACTATAATCATCTATGAATGGTACAAAGTAATGTTGATAATTCCCAAAAGCCATAGGAAACAGTCCACATATATTCGTATGTATCAATTTCAACGATTATGAAATTCGATATGTACCTTTATCTACTTTGTTTGTCTGTTTCCTTTTGATACAACTGACAATGACCAAAATCCAAAAAAAATAAGAGTTTCAATAATTCCGTATGATATTAAACATCCCATTTTCAGTTTTGAGATATTACTTAATCATTAATGCCATTAAACAACAGAATTTTCATCCATCAATTTACACTTCATGTCTCTTAATCAACCTATAGGATTTTATTATATGAAGGGATTATATCGAATATATAAAGATTATCCAGAATAGATAACGAACAAGTTCCAATCATACCAAATGAAATGAGAAGGTAAACTTAAGATCTCCGAATGAACAAAAAAATTACAATTTTGTCTAAAGAAAGCAAAATTAAGTTTCGCCTAAAAGTAAAACACCCTGCAAATCTAAAAATTGTTCAGTCTTCAACAAAAGTCTAAGTTGTCCGATAGCTTCCATTTCCACCATTTTACTGTCACCTACATAGATGTATCTTTCAACATCAATCGATTTTCAATAATGGAGGCAACCCTGCATAGAAATAATTAGATGAGTTGTAACATCTGAATCACCCCACCAAGTATTATTAGACACTGAAACTAAATTGCCCTCACAACAAAGTAAAATGGGAGTCAAACCCTTATTTGCACACCGCGTATGATACTTCGTGCAAGATTGCTTTATAAGACCAGTCTTGTGACAAAAGAAAAATTTTTGAAACTTAGCTTGATTTGTATTGTACATGAATTAATCCTGAATCAGTGTTTTCATAACATTTCTTTCTTTTTCGCGATCTTGCCCTTTGAGGTGATGGCTTCAAAATCGCCATATGTCGTTTTCTACCTCAATCTATATTCATGTTGCACACAGTGGCAAATGAGCTCATTGTAACTCTATTTATCCATTTGACAAGTATAGTTCACCTTCAATTGATTCTACTAAATAGGGAGAGAGATCAAAATCAAGCACACTATGACGTCTTCCGACAATCCATGTCTAAGTGCCTTTAACTTAGAGGCATTAATTGATATTTTCATAATGTATTCACGAACACTCTCGTTGCTTTTATACCTCATGGTGATAATTTCCGCTAAAAGCTTGATTGTTTCTGTTTTGTCATTTTTGGCAAAGCATTTCTCCAAGATATCGAGATATTCCTTAGCCAATTTCACCTCATTGGGTATAAAACCCCTAAAAATCGGAGAAATGAAATGCTTAATTATCATCAAACACGTGCAGTTTGAGGTTCTCGGTGTTCGAGTTTGTTATGATCCTCAATAGAACACAAAATCGTTGTACGAACCTCCCTAATCGCAAGGTCGTGACCCATCAAAGCAAACACGATCAGTAAATGCTCATTCCATTCAGCAAAGTTCGACCTATTCAACATATGGACCGAACTAATGTTGACGGAGACACTTGATGCTGATTGCACTAATGTATACAAAATATAGCTCGTATTGTTAGATATACATTCGATAAAATCTTAATTGAATGATAACACAATATCCAATCCCATCAGAAGGCATTTGCGCAACATCAAAATTAGTCTTTGGACATTAATTTTGACTTGCAATACCTGACTTAACGCATTAAATAATTTGTGTAAATCAAACATCTCATGTAATGGTTAAACCTTTAGGCATACCCATCATATTTATGTCATACAAAAAATATACGCTAGTTATCAATGCACACACAATATAATACTGCTAAATCATGAATGACCTTTGGGTTCATCAAAGTTCACATGAATTAAATTTTGTAACATTATCAATGTAATTGAAATAATTATTTTTCTCAAGATTGCACACTTTGATAGGCATTGAAAAATTTAATTAAATCTATATATAAAAAGGAGCAACTTTCTTGGCTCCTCATGCTGCCACCCCATCATTGTTTTGTTGTTTTATTTAATTTTTTCTACAAAACTTAATAATATTTATTTTGTATATTTAATGACATTTTAAAACCTCTTTCTTCAATTAAAATTCAGTATTCGAAAAGTTAAGAAAAATTAATATATTTCAATAAATTAATTTATAAATTCGATTTTAAATATAAATAAAATTAAATGGTTCAATGTTTAGAAAATATATCATCACATTTAATTTTTTGTCTTTCTACATGATAAAACTCTGCGCATTGCGCGGACTCTATTACTATATAAATACCATCTAAATAGATTGTGTATTTTCATTGAAAATGGATCATGACCGCACTACAACTATTTTCATATGTTACTTGTTTGATATTGTGATTCCTCCATGATAAATCAACAATTATTATCATGTGTATCACAAGAAAGGATGTTTTATCATGGAACAACATCATCATATCTTATATAGAATATGGTTTGGAGAAATTCTCATTCGTTTATTATCCAAAATGATTGGATGTGGTATAAATCCGAGTGAATTATAAATTTGAACTAATTAACTATGCTAATGAGGTATGCTTTCGGTGAAATAATAGGAGAGAATGGAAGAGGAAGATGAAGATAGAAGATGAAATAATTCATTTGTTCATGTGGATGATACGATAAATCCCTTGAAATTTCTTTGTCATTACTCATACAAAAAACATGATGGAGTTTTGATTTCATTTTTTATTATATTTTATATTGTTATATTAAACATGAATAATAAAAGAAAATACAGAGAAAATTTGAAAATAAATTGGAAGAAAAAATAAAGATTGCAAAGTTAACTAAAATTCCAATCAATAAACACCAAATATAATGTATCACCATATAATAATATATTATATATGTTACATGTTTTTAATTTTTTCACTCTACTATGAGTGAGTTGATTCAATTATTTTGTTTTTTCATATGATTTTAAGATCTAGAAAAAAATATTATAACAATCATTTATATTTTAGACAAAATATTCACATTCATAGTTCAATACAATATATTTTTACCCCATTGATATTCTACTAGCTTCATATTTTTTAATCTATCATGTGTTATTAAAAGATTACTTTAAAATGTATTTTCACTTAATTTTATTATTAAACTAGATCAATTTTATGTTATAACATTATGATATTATTTATTAGCATTTATTACCTATTATTCGATATGCAATGCCATGAACCAAAATTTTTAATATTTCCAAAATATCGATTTACTTTTAGTAGATTAGTTTTTATTATATATTTGCAAATTTTTAACATCTCGTGCATTGCGCGGGTTCCGTTTCTAGTTGCATAAATAGATCAATGATATATTAATAACCATAATGATTTCAGTGAACAACCTTAATTCAACAATTATTGTTAAACTTATAATTATACAATCCAATATGTAATAAATCATATTAAATTAATTCACTGAAATTATGATACAATATAAATAAATAATATTCGTGTAAATTCTAATCCACATGAATTGCAACAAATTAGTTAGAATATAAACCCATCCTTACAAATTAATTTGCGGGTTCGATTTCAAATTTTACTGAATTATTCTCTCTGATACGAGAATTAAAACAATCGTACTCCTAAATAACCAAATGGAGCGATTGGCACAACTAGCAATATCACTTGTTAACTTTTTTTTTCTTTTTTTGAATGTGCTCGTTTTTTTTTCAAAAAAATCCATTGGACGAGGCTCGAAACCTTTAATCAAAATGGACAAGGCCGAAACCCAAATATCACCATCTTTTTTTCCTCGGCCTTTTTAGTTAAAAACGAATGACCGCCTTAACCATCAATCTTTTCTTTTAAAGGAAACAACATTTAAGCCCAATAAATTGATTTTTAACAAAAAAAAATAGTTGCCCCCAAATCATTAACTTTTTTTTTCAAAATTCAAATTTTTTTCCCCAAGATTTTCTATACCTCTCAACCAAGTTTGTTATGTTTCATATCCACATATCAGACGATCTTCAAGTTGGCGTTTTGCAATGAAGATATTTCCAAGGGGTAAATTTATCGACAACAAAGAAGAACAACAATTGGCCATGCAACAACAAACCACCGAGATTGTTGCTATTGATGAAGTTACAATTGAAGCACTGGCACATGGTGAAGTCGAAGAAATTGAAGATGAAACGATAGAAGGAAACGAAGAAGATGAAGAATTTAACATTATTTTTATCTTTATATTGTATTAACGAATATATATATATATAATGTTTTATGAATGAATTGTTCTATCGATGAAAACCCATCCCTAGGGTCGAACCCCGTCCCTCGGGTGGAAACCCGACCCCCGGGTGGAAACACGACCCTCGGGTCGAATTTCCGGACGGCTAAGGGACCGAGAAGGTCGCCGGTCTGGAAATTCAGGACAGGTCGCCGCACGCATCGGTAATCAGTCGCCAATTCCGGACGCGGCTTGCGACCCGTCCGGAATCAGTCCCTAATTTTTGGACAGTTGGCGAGCCGCGTCCGGAATCGGTCCCTAATTTCTGGACGCAGCTCGTGATCCGTCTGGAAGTGGTCCCTAATTTCCGGATGGGTTGCAAGCCGCGTCTGGAATCCGTCTCTAATTTCCGGACGGGTCGCGACCCCCATCCGGAAATGCTTATTTATTCTCGGCCGAACTTCATTTTCTCACAACCGTTCAGCCGGTTTTGTTGCCGTTTTCGCCTCGAAGTCTTTGTCGTCCGACGCCCGTCCGTCGTCCGTCCGCCAGTCGTCTGCCATCCGTCCGGCAGTCGTCCGCCAAAGGTACGCCGAAGGTCCGCCGTGGTTGCGCCGATGTAAATATATGTTTTTCAAAATTAAAAACACATATATTAAATTATATGTGTTTTTACTTTTTTTTATTAAAATTACTTAATGTTTATATAAAAATTAAAATTTTTAATATAAAAATTACTTGAAAATTACAATTTTAGTATGTCGCGTCGTGCTGGGAGAGGTGGTAAAAACAGAAATCGCTTAACATCTGAATAAAGTGCTAATGGTCCACAACATCAGAGACAATCGGATCCAATATATTCGGATTTTATGAATCCGAATATATTTCCGACTGGATCGGCACAATATATGCCGTATCCATTTTACCAGCAAATGCCACCGCCGGTCGAACCAATGTTGCATCCCGAGCCTCCGATGTATCAAGAACCCACAGTGGAGGAGCTTCTAGCAATGGACGAGGAAAGACGGAA
>CM071867.1:3146971-3176239 GCA_036759665.1 Gynandropsis gynandra | reverse complement strand
TTTTTAGGCCGAAATCTGCTTGCACCCTCAAAACTTGCATTCCAACAAGTCTTTATCATTTCCCCAAAACAACATGCAACTGTTTCTACAAACATCAATTTTCTCATGTGGCATTGCCAAATCTTTTAACACATTCTTTGTTTCGTAGTATGTCTCAGGAGCTTGATTATTTTCCGGTAAATATTCTCGCATTGTTTTGCAAAATGAATCCATGCAATTTTCAGTCACATTGTAGTCTATTTTAATACTCATCAATCTTGAAGATAAAGATAAACGAGACTGACCTTCACGAAAACCTTCGTATATAGGATGTTTCGACGAATCCAATAGGTTGAAGAATCGGCGTGCATCGATGTTCGGCATTTCTTCATGCGTTTGTTCATTAACAGCTCTAGGAAAAGCATCTGACACAATTTTCACATATGGATTGGTCATCGATGCTTCATAAATAACTTTTTCATTTCGTTCTACTTGTACATCTTGCACAATATCTCTAACACCACAATTTTCACCGTGAAAAAACCAAATTTCGTAATTTTTAACGAAACCCACCTTATAAAGATGTTTGCAAACAATTTCTTGACTTTGATACTTCATGTTTTTGTATCTTTTGCATGGACATAACATTATCTCGCGTTCTTGATACAAAGGCTGCATCGATGCAAAACTCATGAATTACTCCAATCCGTGTAAGAATTCTTGCGTAATCTCTTCGGTTACAGGATTTTTTCTTCTATACATCCACTCTCTTGATCTATATATATTTCGATTTGAAGACGACGAAATTTTTTCGAAAATGTTTTTGTTATTGATGGTTTGATGCGCTCTTTGGTATGATCTAAATAGTGAAATTTCCAACGGTCACCCGTTGGAATTTGCAACGTATGCCCGTTGAAGTAGGTTCACGTGAATTAATTTAAACCGGTGGCCTCGAAATTAACAATTGCAACGGGCATCCGTTGCAAATTGTAATGGTCATCCGTTTTAAATTCCAACGGATGCCCGTTAAAATCTTATCCAACGGATTAATGCCCGTTGAAAGTGCTTACAAATCCGTTATTTTTTTCATATTACAATAGTTAGATCTTATGCATTACGATTTTGTAATTATAATTCATTTAATTTTGATGTCTAGTAGTGAAAAAAACCGAAATCAGTATCTTTACGTCTATTATCGAATCTAAAACAATCCTCATAAATTGAATCACCGTTGGGATTCCTTTTCCCGATCTCGGCGGTGAAACAGTTTACGAAGGGTGTTTTAGGTTCGACATTAGATATTAAGATATTTGTTATTAATGATTTGAGGTAACTCTAGGTTCCGATGTAAATAGTAACTATTCCAACGGACATTCGGCATCTTTACATCTATTATCGAATCCAAAACAACCTTTATGAACTGTAACACCGTCGGGAATCCTTTTCTCGATCCCGGTGGCGAAACAATTCATCAAAGTTGTATTGGATTCAATAATAGATATTAAGATGGTTTTTATTGATGCTTTGGGGTAACCCTAGGTTTCGATATATATAGTAAATATTCCAAAGGACATCCGTTGGAAATTGCAACGAATTTCCGTTGCTTCTTCGCGGTAATTTAATT
This sequence comes from Gynandropsis gynandra, assembly GCA_036759665.1. Taxonomy (NCBI): domain Eukaryota; kingdom Viridiplantae; phylum Streptophyta; class Magnoliopsida; order Brassicales; family Cleomaceae; genus Gynandropsis; species Gynandropsis gynandra. The sequence goes on along the minus strand of CM071867.1, from coordinate 3,174,636 downwards.
CGATAGTTGAACCTCAAAATTCACAATATCAACGTGCATCCGTTGGAATCCTTTTCCCCAATTTCTAACGAATCTTCTAACGGATAAGGCCAACGGAAATAATCCGTTACACTCCGTAAAAAATCGCGACGGATTTCAACGGATATTGCAACGGAGAATATCCGTTATAATTCCGTTGAAATTTGTAACAGATTGCAACAGATTTTTATCCGTTGAAAATATCACCAAATCCGTTACAATCCGTTAGTAAATGTTTCCAACGGACGGGTCCGTTGCCCCGTCCGTTGGAAATAGCGCGTTTTTTTGTAGTGGTGGTTGTATGAGCGAATTGGTGACCATCACTATCTCATTGTCTACGGTTCTCTTCCTCATTATGATGTCCTTGAGGAATTTGGCATAAGATGGGTTTTTCATGAGCGCGTCGTAGAATGGGATGGTGACTTGCAGCTTCCTTAGGAGTTCCACGAATTGGGCGAATTGAGCATCGTCGTTCTACTTTCTTTGATGCTGCGGGAAAGGTAGGGGTGGTGCCCTCGGGGCAGGTGGCACGTAAGGTAGCTCCCTCTCCTCTTCCACGCCTTGAGTAATGGTTTGTTCAATTGTATTGCTCAAAGGCTCTCCTCTTGCAGCTGTGGAAGGTATGGGCTGCTCCACCGTATTTCTGCTCCTTAGAAAAATGGCGTTGACTTGCTCCCGAGGGTTCGTCTCGGATTTCGCAGGGAGCTGTCCGGGCTTTCGGCTAGACCCTTGGGCTAGCTGTGCCACTAGCATTTCCAGGAGCTTTAAGTGATTACGGTAGCGTTAAGCGCGCAATCCTAATTCCTAAATCGATTAACCGACCGGTTAGATTCTCATTAATCAAGCTTAATCTACAATCAACTATTCCTGATTCATAATCTAACCTTTCAGCTAAACATGAATTCCTAAATCACTGAGCGGTCAGCACAAGTATAAGACGTTTACGATGTTGATTGCATAACTGAATTTCAAGAAAACTTCGATAAGTCTAAGCATTAACGAATAAATTCAAGCATCCATTACGAATCTGACAATCCTAACCCATAGCTAGAGGCTTAGTCACTCATGGAATCTACTGTAAAACAAGAGAAATAAACCCTAGACATGATAAAGAGTAAGAAATACGATTCCTCGATCTTCCCTATCTTGATACCGAAGTCCGGATTGTAGTTTCTCTTCTTCTCCAGCTTCTCCCGAGTTTCTCCTTGTGTTTTTCAGTCCCTCTCCTGGCCTGTGCGTCGTCTTGCTTCCCTAGATCGCCCCCTCTCTTTCTAATTCAAGTTTGAATTCAAAACCGAAGTTATTAAGAAAAAGGGGGGGCCCGCGCGGGCTCATGCTCTACCCGCGCAGGGTGAACTGAAAGAATAAAATCATGCATTAAACCATAAAAAACAAAGAACAAATAATCCAACGTTTATCACAATGAACTCATATACATAACACTGTAGCCTAAATCATGGATACACTCTTTAGATCTAAATTTTAGGAATAAGCTACATCACAATATATAATTAAATAGAAAGGTTATAGATGATTCAGTCAATGTTTCAATTAGTCACTACCCTATGATGAGCTCGCTTCAAACTATTTCTGTTGAATCTGCAATGTAGTCCTATAGTGTTTCTTACTCTCAAACACTCTTTAAATTCTCTTTTTTCCTTATTTTATAGTTATCCTGAAGTCCATAGATCGACCTTGTAGATAGAAAATCATTAGTAACTCTCAAATAATTCAAGTTTTAAATTATTAGCTGAATTTGGTGCATCGCTCAGTCGAGTTTGAGTAAGTTCGGGATGAGTGATAACTAATTCCACACGTTTCCTTGAAAATTGTTTCAAACATTAGCGAGTTCTCGTTGATCACTTGACTGAGTTAATTGGCGCTAGAGTTAAGCGATGTCTCGAGGACAAATGTTGCTTCCTTATTCTGGCCTAGTAGCTTACCTCCTTGCCTGAGTGATTTCTACGAGACTTTTGTGCATCTTCTAGTAACACGCTTGATATGTGTTTGTTTAGTTCTGAATCTTTCCTTGTTTCTCTTAAATATGCATATTAGTCTTTATTGTGTAATAAAATCATGAAATAATTCAAAAAAAAGGTATAAAAATGAACTAAGAGTGAAAATGTAATAATCAGGCGTATTAGGAATTACACATTGAATAGAAAAAGACATTGCGTTTTTCATATACTTTGAATAGTTATTCTGACAAAATCCAATCTGATTATGCTTTGGAAACGCATTAAGAACCTAAAAGATACATCTTCACCACCTTTTAACTCTATAGCTCCATACATACAACACAACAAAACACACCGTTTTATTTGAAATATACTTCATGTAACCATACAGTTTCATAATCTCAGAGCTTGCGGAAGATCAATTGTGCACCAAACTGCGGTTGAACTGTGAACACCCTACAAGGCGCATGAGTATATGAAGGCGATAACTCGAAAGAGAACTTTTGAAGAATCAATGTTAGAGCCATCTTGGCTTCAGTTAGAGTAAAGTTCTGTCCTGGACAGAGTCTTGGTCCCCATCCGAATGGTATGAACGATACTTTGTTTTTTGTTGCCTTTGATATCCCATTTTCAAATCTCTCTGGTTTGAATTCGAGAACGTCACCGCCCCAAAGATCAAGATCGTGATGCACCAAGAGTATTGGAATGGATATTTGAACACCTACTGGGAGAATTATGTCACCCAGTTTTGTTTCTTTGTCTATGGATCGATCTAGAAGAACCCCTGGTGAGTATAACCTCAAAACCTCATTCAAGATCATGCTTATCTGAAAAATTTCAAAAATGGGTTGAGTTATCAAATGGAGGGTCGTTTCAAAACACAAAAAAGTTTCGATTTTTGGTTATTTTATCATGAGATTTACTTACGATTTTCAGGTGAGAGAGACCATCGAAATCGGGTTTGTTCTGTCCGAAGACTTGGAGGACTTCTTGTCTTGCACGAGCCTGCCATTTTTGGTACCGACTAAGCATAATCATTGTCCAAACGAGTAACACTGCAGTGGTTTCTTGGCCACCTAAGTAAAATAATCTGCATTCTTCTATAACATCTCCAATGCTCATTCCGTTTTCTCTTGAATTTGATTCTAGCAATATGCCCAACACGTCATTCTTTGGAGCCTCACCCTCTTTTATTCCCCTTTCTCTTTTCTTGATGATTCCTCTTATAATACTTTTCACTTCTCTGTCTATCTTTTTGATTCTCATATTGTTCTTCGTGGGTATAAACCTACATCAAAGAGTGTCGCATGTAGCTTCATATGATTGTCAATATCGGATAAATTCATAAATAATTGATATAATACTCTATGAGCATCTATTAACGGATATAATCCTTGTGATTGATACTAGAATATTCTCTGAGATCACGCGGATTATTATGATGATATTATACGGAATATTATGGATATTATCTGATATTTTATTGAATATTGAAATATTTTTAAGATTGTACGAATATTCTGCGATATTATATTTCTTTTCCGTATGATATTGTATACTTTATAAAAAGGTATTTCGTGATTAATAAAACAACGAGAAATTGATTCGACTTCTTCCAAAATATAATCGCATATTTTATCAACATCAGATACTATAACACATAAAAACAAGCATCTAGACTCATTGTAATACATTCCAAAGTTAGATGAGTATGTATTATTACCTCCATCCTGGGATAAAATCCATCTCAAGGGCTTGTTGAACTCGCTTTTCTTGTTCTTCTTGAAGCTCAAATATTCTTTTACTTTCCTCGTAGTTGCTACCCATTGCAGTACGAGAAATGGCATCCGCTGTCATTCTAACAAGAAATGGCCACACATCTATTTCACCAGATGAGTTCTTCTCACACACCAATCTCTCCCATTTACTTACCATCTCGCGGCAACTCTCATTGAACGCAGGAATATTGCTCTAAAAGAAGAAACAACACGTACAAGAACATTAACAGAACATTATGTTTTCAATGTATTAAATCAACTAAGAGATGAATTTTTTTTATTTGGATTCAGTTAGGTCTAAATCTATATTTCATATGATACCTGAATCTAATTCATTTCGATTCGAATTTCCGTGGTGGCCCTTCATTTTGATGTGTATGCCTTAAGATCAAAGCTGAACATAGAGTATGTTATGTTGTGTTATTCATATCGATTAAGACATCAATCATACATATATATACAGTATTGAACAATCTTAATTATTTAATAAATTTTTTAATTATATGAAATCTAAATCCATATTTCACATATACTAAAATCGTTAATCAAAATTTTTCAAATTGCTTTTGTAATTAGACTAAATTAAATTCATGAGAAGACCTTGAGTTTCTCGGTGTGAAAAATAGGGTTTAGGATCCTCCTATGTTTAGACCATTTCTCTCCTTCATAATTTGCAACTCCTTCCACTAACAATTTAAAGAAATAATTAGAGGTCGGCTTTGGGAAATCGTAAGCTTTGGTTAACACTTCTTTGATGTGCTCTGGTTCCATTATGATCACTTTGGGTGTTGGTCCAACCCACAAGAATGATATCTTCCCTGAATAAAAAATTGCATTAATTAATATATATATATATATATATATAATTGATAAATTTAAAATATCGAATTAATTTTTTTTAGTTTAAATAATGATATCAAGAATTGTACCGTGGTTTTTTACTGTCTCTGACAATAAAGGAGCAACACGAGGCACGAAATCTTCATTGAGATTAATGGGTTTGGAAATAGCTTCATTCACCAAATTGAGTTCTCTTCTGAGATCTCCGACAAGAAATGTGTAAGAAGTTCCAGAGATACCTTGTCTCTTCAAAAAAGCTTCAAGCCTCTTAGGTTTCAACCAAACCCAATTCACAACTCTCCATATCCATATCGCTATCGCAATCGCTGTGATCGCAATCGCAGTCACAGTTGTTAGAAATTTTATTCTAACGTTGATTCATATAAATATAAGTATTAGATAATTGTTATTGAGGTACACACGGTGATGATTAGTGTCGTATTGAAGAGACAATTATCGGGTGAAAATCCCTCCGTGCCATTCCGCAATTATAGAAATCTAATGATGGTTTTGTGATTAATTACAAATTGAGGATTTATTGTAATTAATGAGAATTTAAAGGGTATTTAGCAAAAGACATGTCTTTTAGGACATGTCTTTTCATTATTACAAAAGAATGTCTTAATGCCTTTTTAAATTTTTGACTTACGGTAACAAAATCACAAAAACAAAAAACACAAAAACAAAAGAGTTCTCTTATATCATCAAAGAGGACATTGAGGAGATTTCGGTGGAATTGGCATTGGAGGAAAGAAAAGATCCGCCGAATTCAAAATCATGGAAAATTCAAGTAAGTATTATAATTTATTAATTATTATTTGGTTGATTTAATTTCCTATTAGAATGTCGATAATTAATTCCGCATTTAGGATTATCGAATTTTGCTTACAACAGTCGCTGATATCTCCATTTTTTTTTTGTGAAAGGGGAAGAAATATAAACAGAGTGTTTTACAGGTAGAAGATATTATATATGGTTTGTGTATGTGTGTGAAACATGGTGGTTGGTGGTTTACGTGGGGTGTTACGGATGAAATTTAACATTAAATTCATAGTATTATCCAATCAATATACTATTTAAAGTGGAATCACATCGATGTGGTATTTACTAAAACACTTAAATTGATGGAAATACATCATTTACTGGTTACTATGATTACGACCACCGTTATTATTTTGGAATTACATTTTTTGGAGAAATGGCAAAAAAAAATAGGAAGGAAGAAGAACCCATTTTTGTATTTTGGTATCTAATTAAATCCCATTTTAAATTAATAAAAATGATATCATGATTTTTTTTCATAAAAATATTCGAAGTATTCGTATTTGAACCGTATTCGATAAGAAAATGCAAATATCTGAAGGAACATATACAAATACTAGAAATTAGATATTCGACAAATACAAATGCAAATAGTATATTCATTTATTCGCAATTATTCGTATCCATAAGTATTAAATAGATAATTTATTTAATATGTAGATATATAAAAAAATAATTTTAAGGATCAAATTACAAATAAAAAAAATTATTAATTATATTTTAAGGCCAAATATAAAATATATAAATAAATAGTTATTATACTTAAATTTGAAGGACTAAAATGTAATTTATAAACTTTTTAACTTTAATGTTCTAACCTAATATTCACTCCAAACTATTGCTTCAGAGTCGACTTTTAGTACATCGTGTGATTAGTCCGTATCGTAACTGTTTGACTGCTAATATGGTTGAAGCTTTAATTTGCACTCAAGATTGGATTCGTAATCCAAGTGAGATTGATAATGTTATGGACACATTGCAAGATATCGAAAAATAGAACTTCGTAAGTATATAACTTTTATTCTAGTTTTATTTTACTGTATTTGATATTTAATATGATAATCTAATAATTTTTTACGTTGTTTTAGATGAATTGGCAACGTTAGTGGAGTCATCGACAAAGTTAACTCTACATGATTGAGAGACTGATGCTATTGGTGTTTCTTTTATTTATATTATGTTTTTGTGTATTTGTGTAATTTGAAGATGATTTATGGATTATATTTTGATAATTATTAACTTTTTTATAAGAATTTTTTATTAATTTTTAAAAAAAATTGATTTGGATACGGATATCCGACGAATATCCGAATATTTGCGGATATTCGAATTTACGAATATTCGTAATTACGAAACGAATAGTAAAATCGAATATTCGACGAATACGAATACAAATACGAATAATCGGATATTTACGGATATTCGCTATTTGTCCATCCCTACAGTATATATATACTTAGAGTATGGTTTTGAATAAAATTGACCTAAATAATAATCGCAATATCACAAAATATATCTATAGAAAAGGTATAATGATTTAAAATTCAACAAATTACATTTTATTTTATTTATAAAATCACGTCATTAATTTAGACAATTTATATAACATTATGTTTTATTTTGATATTTAATAAGTAAACATCATTTTTTTACAAAATACCAATTCTAATGTTTGCTGAATACCAAATTATAAAACATTTTTGTATTTTTACATCTTCTGCAGATATATAACGTCCTTGTGTGTAACTAGTACTCGAATACATTACTGTTTTTCTAAAAAAAAACTATATTATACTTTTGTAGGCTCTAATTACTCAATGTGGTTCAAAGTTTATTGAAATTACTTATACAACAACTAATAATTAGTGCATTCTTCAATTATAATGTAAAATTGGCAATTGTTTAATCTACTCTCTTTATCCCAAATTATAAAGTATGACCCTATAACAGAAATCGGTTGATAATGATATATAACCAAAATGCAATATTTTTTTTCCTTTTGCACAAAATTGCCAGTTTCTGAAGAGGAACGATTACATACAAAAAGAAGTTAACTTTCCATTGTTTTTGAATGATGCGATGAGCCTTTTTATTTATGATAATATTGGTAAAAACCAAATGGTTCAAATCTCCTTTTTAAATTTACATGAAAAAGGGATTACACATAGTGATATATCATCTGTCAAACCAGTGAGTACTTCTTTGGAAACACATTTTAGGATGTGAGTAATAACAAAAGATGAAGAATTGTCGGACAGTGACTCAGTGTCCCTATAAAAGAATTGTTGGGAGTTTAATGGTTGTTGTGATTGGAACACGTTCAGATTTGGTATATTGCGTTAGAATGGTGAATAGGTCTATATAAGTAGCCCCGAAAGGGGTGGTCGAGTGGTTCGGCTTGGGGTGATCTCTAACAAGGTCTTGGGTTCGATTCCTTCGGGGGTCGTTCCTCTCCCCAAGTCCCTCCCTGCCCTCGGTCGAGCCGGTCGACTCACGGGTCGATTTACCCGGACTACGTGGTTTGCCGGCTATTGCATAGCTCCGTAGGGTTTATCGTGCGTTCACCCGAAAGGGTCCGAGGAGTGCGGGTTTCCCTCGTTACCAAAGAAAAAGGTATATATAAGTAGGTTGAATAAAATTCATTAGACATTTACTTAGCAGTTTTTGTTACGCAAAATTAGGGATTTCCCAAATATATCCCTTTTCAGATTATCAGTCACCAAATCCTCCTTTCCAAATTTTAAGCCAGATATTCAGCACTACGGTCATTTTCACCTACTCATTTTTGTGTATAAATATCATTGATGTATCGATGTATAAAACGAGGAAGTGAATTATAATACATATCACCATATCATGGTATCATAGCCTAAGTCTTACAAAAAAAGCTTACTGTTCTTCACCCTATTTTCCTTCCGCCGGTAACAACTCCTCCGTCGTTTGCTCTTCTTCTCCCTCTATCGTTTCCATCACTTTCCCTCTTTATTTGTTTCTCCCTTTCCTTCTGACAGTGGAAAGTTCCAGATCCATCGAAGCTCCATCTTTGACCCACCATTCCAGATCTGTCGAAGCTCCATCTTCGACCCGCCGTCAAGATCGGCCGAAGTTCCACCTTCCTCGACGCTCCAAATCTCCAACCACCCCGAGCCCGACCTTCATCTTCGTCAAAGCCAAAAAGTATACTACATCAGAAAGATTCGAACCCCTAACCCAGAAGAAACCATACATGCACATGGAAACACATAACCACTAGGCCAAGCACCAATTTTCAAAACTATGGTTCCAGAAATATATTTTAACTGGAACGACGATGCTCTTCTAGTGTTTCGACCTTGATGTTTTTCGGTGTTTCGACTATAACGCCTTTCGATGTTTAGACCTGCCAAGACGCCATTTGTTGGCGTTCTGACCGACCAAGATGCCCTCTGTTGGCGTTTTGACTGACCAATACGCTTTTTGTTGGCATTCCAATCGCGACGCCCATTTGTTGGCATCCCAACCATGACCCCTTGTTAGCGTCCCGACCAGACGCGACCTTTGGCGTTTCGACCCAAGCACCCTTTGTTAGCGTCCCTTCCCGATGTCTTTTGGCGTTTAGAGTTCGACGGATCTATTTGACCGCTGACAGACTATCGAACCAAAACAACGACACGAAAAACCATCATAATTTCCAGACCTGATTACAAATTGCGAAAATCTTCACCAAAACATCAGGACGACAAGGATTTGATGTGTTAATGGCAAGTTGAATGTTCGTGATCTACATGCACCAACTTGAGGGGGGGGAGTGTCATGGGAAATCAGGAATTTTCCTAGCGTATCCCTTCCTAGATTATTAACCAACAAATCGTTCTTTCCAGATATTAAGCCAGATATTAAGCACCAAAGTTTCTGCTTTTCACCTACTAATTTTTGTGTATTAATATAATTGATGTATAGATGTATAAAACGAGTAAGTGAATCATAATACATATCAAAATCCTTCCTTCAATTCGTATCAGAGTTTAATATTTTTGTAGAGATGTTAATGTATTTATATATTTGCAGATATGTCAATAATTGAGGTTACCCATATTTCTGAAAACTATGTCTTAGACGTTTGGAAATCTGTATCTGGATTTTCGAGGATCTTATTTATAATTAATGAAAATATTTATATTATATTTATAACGTGTGTTGGACACGTGACCACTCAAAAGATGTTGACGGTGGACGTTTTCAACACCGATGAAAAATTACGAGATGGTTTGTTACAACAGTTATATGTTTTTGTATAAAAGAATAATCGTAAGCTTAATATTTGCTTATGATTAGAACATATCCAGATTTGAAATAATATATTGGCATATCGAGCAGATATATAAAAAAGTCTAAAATAGTTCATTGGCCAGTCATTTAGTGGATTCTTATATATTTCAGAGATACTTTAGAAGTGATCGACCTATAATAAATAAATAATATTCTAGTCCTCGAATATTATGATTCAGATTATCCTTTAACCTTTGACATGTGATCGATTTCTAGTTATTTTTACATTAGAAGGTAATACTATTAGTTGAAAATCAAGTCTCTAAACATGTTCACAACGAAGACTCAATATATAGCTTTTAACGAAGCCATTAGCAATATGGTTGAATGGGTTAAGGTGTGAGCTCAAGATCATTCAAGAAACGATATTGGTGTTCACTACAAGAAATTGATAATTTAGAGACTGAAAAATCCGTTCTTAATCCGTCCCTAAACAAGTTTAAGGACGGGTTAGGGACGAAAAAGAATGATTCACAAACGCGCATCGCAAAAATAAAAACGTCTGCAATCTGTCCGTAAATACAGACGAAAAAACCAGTCTGTGACCCGTTCGTAGTTACGGACTGCAAGGTCGTCCGCAACTCGACGAGAAACGCAACCAGGTTACGAACGGGGAAACACTGCGAATTTGCTGATGGGACGCGACCCGTTCGTAAAGTAAGGACGGGTCGCGTCCCGTCAGCAAATTCACGGACGACTGCCGGATGGCATTTGCCGTCCGGATATTTTTTTTGAAAAAAATAAAAATTTTAATACGATTTATAAATTTATAATTAATATTAATTAATTAGTGTTTTTACATGAGTAGCGTATATTTATAGATTTTTTGGTGGCACTTCCGAATTATCGTCGTCAGAATCACTGTTTCTGCAAGCGTCCCAGTTGATAGAAGAGATATGTTCCTACAACATTTCCATCCACTGTTGACGTTCCCTTTGTGATCTTTCACGTTCACTTTCTAGTTTTCAACGTTCTTTTTGACATTCTTGTTGCATTCTAGATACGGTTTTTGGAAGTTTGTCTGTCGCTGCTTTTGCCTTGCCTTTGGAGGAACTTGCATGTTGTGATGCCATTCCTCCAAGACCAAATATGTGACATTTGTACGGTGTTACTTATTGTAAAAGAAATATCGAAGTTTAATTAAGATTATAAATAACAAAATTATTTTATGAATTTACCTCGAAATACATCTCGTTATATTCTTTATGACTTGAAGAAGGTTGTGTCCCGTCTTCTCTCGGTGGAATTTAGGATACTCATTCCGATGCCATGTTCTGAACGTTGTCGTGAACACGTTTCACTCTAGCATCTACCCACAAACCATCGGATTTCTTAGTGTGTGTATGTTCCAACAATTCTACGTACGACTGTTCAGATCCCTTCTCTTTCGTCTAAAAAAAATTTGAAATATATGTTTTTAATATTAAGAAAATGTTAATAGTATAAAATCCTAAAAAAATTAAAAATCTTACCAATCTTCGTAAACTTCCGCGAAGGAACGAGACCTCCAAATGTGGCTTCGTATGGTAGATGAACTGTCAGATGCTTCATAACATCGAAGAATGATCGTGGAAAATCTTCTCCAAGTTATAAAGTACGGTAACTATGTTACTTTTAAGTCTATGAACCACATCTACACTCAAATTTCTCGCACATAAATATCAAAACATATGCCAATACCTGAAAACTAAAGTATTAATTAGTTTATTTAACAATTAATATGTGTACATTATTAATCATTATACTAGTAAAAAATCAATGATACATCCAATTGCTTCGTGTGTGCATGTTTTTCCATCAATTCAGAAAAACATATGTGAAGTAGTCTTTGCATAACTTTCCTCCATGAATATCGACGCACCTTGCGATGTTAGATGCATAATCATAAGGAAATTTCACGTCTTCCTTCAACCATTTCAACGTCATTCAACATTCTGAATATCGGAGCTAGAGCTTTATCGTCGTCACATTTATGTAATTCCTTTCGTGAGCAATACTCTTCTAGATCCTTTTGTGATCTAATGTTATCTTTTGTTTTACCTATGACATTCAGTACCGTGTTGATGATATTATCGAAAAAATTTCTCTGTGCATGATATTAAGATTATGTCAAAGCTTCAGGTTTTTCCAATATGGTAGATCCCAAAATATGCTCGTCTTGTACCAATTATGAGTAATTCCATAACCACCAATTCTCGGCTGATTGTTCCTTCTGAAATCTATACTCCTAGGATTACCCAGAGCAAAAAGTCGTTCATACATAATCTCTTCGCCGGTTAAAACTGGAAGAGGAGATTTCCGCACAACTATATTCCTTCTGAAATTTCTCTTGGTGCACCATAATGTATCATCAGTAGGAAGAAAACGACGATGACAATCAAACCAACTCGTCTTTCGTCCATATTTCAACTGAAAAGCATATGTTTCCTCCATGCAATATGGACAAGCCAATCCACCATGCATTGTCCATCCAAATAGCATACCATAAGCTGAAAAATCACTTATTGTCCACATAGGAGCACCTTATAATATAAAATTCTATTGTCTCGAAACCCCATTCGCTGGAACTCCCTTCCTCAATTCTTTCAATTCTTCAATCAGTGGTTCTTTTCGGATGATTAGGGCTGAGAATCAATATTTTTAAGATAAAAAACTCACGCTTCATGCACATATCAACGAATAATTTCTCCCAGACATCCCGAATGGATTAAAACCATCAGTGCAAAGGCCTAAATAAACGTTTCAACTCTTAGCTGCAAAATTAGGACATACCTTGTTAAAGTGTTTCCACACGTCACCATCTGAGGGATGACACATTTCTCCGTCACGACTTGAATGCTCGACATGCCATCTCATGTCGCTCGTGGTCTTCTCAGATTGATACAATATTTTATCATGTCTCTAATTGGTAAATACCACATACGACGATAAGGAACCGATTTTCCATTCCTTGTAAAAAAACGATATTTTCCACAAAATCGACAATTGCTCAGAGCCGACGTTTCTTTCAAAAAAATCATACAGTTGTCTTGGCAAACATCAATCTTTTGATATGGAAATAAACCCAATGATCTCATCATCTTCTTTGTTTCATAATATGGCTCAATTGCCTTATTATCTTCAGGCAAATAATCTCTTACTAATTGCGATATAGAATCCATGTAACTCTCTGAAAGATTATTTCCAGTCTTCAAATTCATCAAACGTGCAGATAGAGACAATTGTGAAAGACCACTTCTACAACCATCATAAACTGGATGCCTAGCACTTTCTAACATTTCAAAAAAACTATTCGCTTCTTCATTTGGATCTTCTTCAATATTTTCACATTCGTTTCTTTCAACGAATACATTTTGTACCATTTCTACATCTTGAGAAGTCTCGAACACTTCATGATGTACAATACCCTTACTAAAATTTTCCACAGCATTACTAGGTCGTGATGCAAAATTCTCTCCATGAGATAACCAAATGAAATAATTCGGAGTAAACCCTTTTAAATAAAGATGATTCCAAACGATTCTCTCATTAACGGATTTTTCAATTTTGCATTTGACACATGGATAAACCAGCTTACCGCTATCTTTATAAACTTATTGATTTGTCGCCATAAATTGTGTAATGCCTTCTATAAACTTCTTCGATACACCTTGAGTTTCTGGATCAATTCTTCTATACATCCACTGTCTAGAAACGAAAATATTCGATATCGACGATGATGCCATTATAATAAAAACGATAATAAGATATGTACAGAAATATATGAGAATTGTGTGTGAGAACCGAATGGAATAAGGAAGGGTTAAATAAATAATTTTTTAACTGATTAAGGACGAATTACGGACTAAGACAAATATTTCCCGACGAACCATCCCGAACATATCCCTAAATCCTAAACCGTATTTATAATTTACGGACAAGGCACTATCTTCGTCCTTAAAATTTATGGACGGAATCTACTCCCATCCGCAAATTACGGACATCCTTGGACGTGGTCTCTAATCCGGAATGTCTTCCGAATCCGTGTCAGATCCGTCTGCAATCACGGAAGACTCAGGATTGCTCTTCGGTCCGCAAATTTGCGGACGGATTACATGCGGATTTATTTTTTTGTCCTTAATTCGTCTGCAAATTTAGGGACGAACTGTTCAGTCCGCAAATTTCGTTTGGAATTTCTAAATTTCTAGTAGTGGTTTTGTGACCCACAAACGTTTCCATGCTTACCATAGAACAACATGTTCTATGAGCAAACAAATCCTATTGGTATGCAATTTAATTTTATCCACGAGGTAGTCATATAAGGGAAGTGTGAGGTTCAACAAATCTCGATAAATCACAATCGTGCAGACATAACATATTAATCAAGACACGACTATCAGGTAAGTTTAGTGATGCTTTGAACTTATAAAGGTTAAAGATTTTCGATCAATGGGTAGAAACTTTTTTTCGTTAAGTTATATCGAGCCAAATGGAATTAATCGGTGGCTCGAATGCTTCAGGTTACGAAGTCCATAAACCCTCGACGATCATTCACATCGAAGAGTCAGGAACTTGTTTAATGTTTCCATATATTCATGTTATCAATATTGATCGTGTTGAGTTAGTATTTGATCGAGTTTCTTTCTGAATAATCGATTCCAAATCATATCAATCGCGTCCAGCAAATTCATTGTCTTAATATATAAAAGTAAACAGAGTATTCCATAAAATGGGAACAATACATTATAAGTATGTGTTCCCTAATTAAAAGCTTTGTTGTCTGTGTTCTACACCTAAAAGTAAAACCATTTCTTATAGCTTGTGAAGTATGAGATGTGCTCCAAACTCAGGATGAATGGTAATAACATTGTACGGAGCATGAACATACGATGGAGACAGATCAAAAGAGAATCTCTGTAAGATCAAAGCCAAAGCCAACTTCGCTTCAAGCAAGGCAAAGTTTTGACCAATGCAAATCCTGGGTCCCCATCCGAACGGGAAGAACGAAAACTGGTTCTTCGTCGCCTTTGAGAGACCATCTTTGAATCTCTCGGGTTTGAACTCTCCTGCATCACTGCCCCATAGCTCGGTGTCACGCTGGATTATAAGAATTGGTAGAGCGAGTATAACGCCTCCCGGAAGAGTCAGGTCTCCTAGTTTCATTTCCTTATGGATGATTCGGTTGAGCTGAACAACAGGAGGGTATAGCCTTAAAACCTCGTAGAATACCATTGTTATCTGTAGAATCATTTAGCAACAATGTTAAACACAATTTCTATCAGCAAAAGAAGTGCAAATACTGATATTACTTACAACTTTGAGTTGGCTGAGGCTTTCCATATCGGGTATCTTATCACCGAGTACTTGCATCACTTCCTCTCTCGCACGAGCCTGCCACTCTTGGTGTTGGCTTAACAAAACCATTGTCCATACTAATAGTACTGAAGTGGTTTCTTGCCCGGCGAAATAGAATAGCTGGCACTCCGCTATCACTTCTTCAATGCTCATTCCATTTCCATTCGATTGCCCTGAATTAGATTCAAGAAGTAAACCCAACAAATCATTGTTTGGTGCTTCCCTCGCCTTCTCTCGTTTGTTGATAATTCCACGCAATATAGCCTTTATTTCCCTGTCTGTTTCTTTGATCCTTCTATTACTCTTTGTCGGTAAATACCTATGACAAAAGAGAGAAGAGTAAGGCAATGTTTTGTGGTTTGGTTTCTCATTCTGCCTTCCAACTAAATTACAACTGTACTGTCAAATATGAGCTTGAGCCTAACTAAACTCAAATGTAAAAGCTAGTTCAAGAATTAGATTTATCCAATTCCATATATAAGTGTTTATGATTCATGGCTAGACGATATGAGATAATATAACATAACACTTTCTCTCACATCTAGTCTTGGTTCTGGAGCGTAGAGGGGCCCAACATCGAAATATTTAATAGGACGAATTAAGTTATAAACCATTTCAAATGAACTTCGATCTGACTGAAAAAAAAAATTAGCTCAAAACTTTAGAGTTGTCTAATATTACATATAGAAGTCCATGATTCATTTCCTAACTCATATGAGACAGTACAACATGACCGCAAACGCACTAATGATTGTTATCATCATGCTCAAAATGCATAGTAGGCATAAGGCTCAACATATCACTCAAAAGCTTTGCGGATAGTAGTACGAGGTAAATGACTCGCTTGATCACTAACTAAACTTGACAATTCCGATCAATTGGTCCTCTAACTCGGTTTCAAACCTTACACCGTAATAATCTATATGCTAAATGACTCAAAAGAACAAGTTTCTTTTAGTTAACCAAAGTAGAGAGTGCTTAGTACCTATATCCAGGGATGTAAGAGTTCCGAATAGCTTGTACCACAAGTTCAGCTAGTTCCGCTTGGAGTTGGAAAATCCTCTGTCCTTCCATATAGCTGCTTCCAAATGCGGTGCGTGAGATCACATCCGCAGTCATATTAACGAGCCACGGCCATACATCCACTTCACACGACGACCCTTTATCCTCAACTAGTCTCTCCCATTTACCGATTATTTCGCTACAACTCTGATAGAATGCAGGGATCATGTTCTGCAAAGAATTCAGACACAACTTGGGTTATCAAAACATCATTCTGACTCAATTCAGACACAACTTGGGTTATCAAAAGATCATTCTGACTCAATTCAGACAAAAAAACAGAACACTTTAAGAACATCGAAAACCTTGATCTTCTCGACGTGGAAAGCCGGGTTGATGATCCTACGGTGTTTCGCCCATTTTTCTCCCTCGTAATCCACGAGTCCAGTTGCTATCAATCTAACCAAAGGCAATGTATGCGGCTTCTCGTAATCGTAAATTTTGTTAAACACTTCTTTGATCTGTTCAGGATTTATTATTGTAATCGTCGGCATAGTCCTCATCCATGTGAAGAAATTCTTCCCTGTTTCAATCAATACACACAAACTTCGTCTCTCAGTAATCTCACTGAAAGGGACTGACACACCACATTCGATTGCTTTGTTTTGTCAGATTATGCAATACAAATCGAAACTAAAAGAGACCCACGAAAGATGATCTTGTCTAAATCAGAAATCTAAAAAAAAATTTAACTTTGAGTCTCTTTTGGGTTCTTGAAAGGAATCAACATTAAGCATTAAGACGAACAGAGACCAAATTAAAAAACATACTGTGAGTCTTAAACATATGCAGGGAATGTGGGAGGGCACGAGGAGTGATATCATCTGTTAGATTCATGGGTTTGGACCTTGCTTCCGTCAACATATTGAAATTTCTTATCAAATCGCCGACAAGGGGAGTGTAGTGAGTTCCGACAAGGCCTTGTCTTCTCAGGTAACTCTCCAGAATCATTGGTTTAAGCCAAACCCACGTCACTAATCTCCATATCCACCACAACACAACCGCTAAAGCCGCCAAAGCCGCCATTGAAGCGAAAGAAATCTCCATTTCTTCTGAGAGAGAGAAAGTAAGCGAGTGTTCTTGTTATTTATAGTGAAGGAACTGATGCCGTGTTCGTTTCTTAGAGTTCCGTTTAATGTCCACAGATATTCTTTATGTTTTTCTTTTCCCTTTTTGTAAATGATGATTTTTCCTGCTAGAAGCCAAAATTGGTTTATTAACTAATATATAATATTGTATATAATATTTACTAAATCAATACCTTCTAGGAAAATCTTCTGCACAATTGCTATTATTGCGTTTTCTGGTAAATGTGGCCTTAAGGCCATGATTGGTTGTGTCGCACTTGTCTATAAACACGGTGATTACAATTTTCAATGTTTGCGGATAATATTAAAATCGATTGGTTGAATTACAGTCATTCGTAATCGTTGCGAAACGTAAAATTTAAAAAATTAAAATACTGTTGTATTATGATTGTGTTTTGATGCATTTTGGTTAAAATTATGTATTCTTCAAATTCAGCGAAAATTTTGATTATGTTTTGATAAAATTATTTTAAGTTTTTATTATAATTTATATTACACCCATTTCAAATCAATAAATTTCAATATTTGAAAATTATAATTAAAAAGTATACCGTAAACAAAAAAATTTAAATAAATTCTTTTCTTAATAATTGTCTATTTTGGTAATTTTGCTCAAAACGCAATCGCAACAATTTTCTTCCATTCGTTTCTAATCACAATTGCTACCAAACACAACGATTTCACCATTTAAAAAAACGAAACAAAATGTCGTCAATCGTTGATAGAAACGCCACCAATCACAAACGCAACACATAGTGTTTCCACCCGTCAAACCTTACATTTAACTGTAAAAAGAATAAATCTCATTTTTTTCCTTTCTAAGGAAATTGGGTTGTTTTTATCTTTGTTTATTCTAGAAGAGAATCCAAAAGATCTTTCCACATTTAGAATTGTTTATTTCCATTTACATTTTGAGCTATTTAAGAATAACAAGAAAAAAACATTTACCAAATATATGTGATTTAGAAAATTAATTGAAAATTAAGAATATAAGTTCTTCCCCTGCCTATAGATTCAAAAGACAAATTATTTTAATCTATTGATTGAATTTACCAATTTAAACAAATTATATATAAGATTTTTTTTATCCCCATAATAAATTGAGATTGTGACGGATTGCGATATTTTACAGTTGGATAATTAACGATGAAATTTTTATCAAACATGAATTTGATTCTAAATAATCTCAAAAGCTGTATCAAGATTTTAAAGTTGTTTAATACCAGTCCATAGTTCATGTCCTATCCGATATGTGGACATCGTAATGATGGGTCCAACGTCGATATATTCAAATCGGGATGATCCGGATATTTAATACCATATCAAATATGAATTTTGATTAATTGAGTTTTTAGATTGTTTTATATGTAATTGAAGGCTAAATTAATAAATATTTAAAAATTAGTTTCTTGTTGGTTTTTTAAATATATTTGTTATAGATGTTAAAATTATTACTAAAAAATGAAGCAAAGGATGTTAAGGTGAAATTACATAAGTAATTAAATCGAAGATCTATATTTAATTATGAAGTTAAATAAATGTTTAAAATTTGAAATTACAATAAAAAACATAACTAACGAAAAAAGTAACCTTAAATAAAAGAACATATAATGCTTTGATCAAGAATACATTTTATTGAGAATTGAAGAAAATGAACAATTGTGAGTCCTTAGCGCTCTTGATGTTTGGTATTGGATCTCAATCCTATAACCTTCTGCATTGCACCCTCATCTCTAAGCACCTTCAATGACAAAAAACGAACAATCGATAAAAATGTTTAAGAATGGTGCATACTTTCATATCTTTAAGCCATTCTTCGTTGTCATTCCCCTATAAAACTATATCAAACTCCTCAGAAACCCAGAATTTGACATCTTAATAAACTACAGGGTTTAGCATATCCAATGAAACAATCACACCTCAACGAACCATTTATAGAATCTTGCCGCGTTATTAGTAGGCTCACCTACAAGAAGGCATAAAATAACAACAGATTGAACCTTGAGAGAAATAGAAGGGAGGATCTCATTATAAAACTGGTGGAAGGTTGGGGTGTTGAAAAATCCAGTCTGATCTCGCATGTGCCATCCAATAAGATGGAAAATATCCAACGCCAAAATTAGAGAATCTCGATCTCTTCTAGACCCTGGTGTTGAGAACACCTGATTACAATTCAATATTTTCAAAGAACCGAAATTTTCATATAATAGCAAGTTAATCTCCTTCCAAAATATGAAAAAAATAATCTAAAATCCAAAAAATTTAAGAAATCTGATCATTCCATTTGAGATAAAAAGCATTGGAAATACCAAGTTCTAGTTATTTTAGCCCGAAAACCAAGCATACAATCAGCAAAAATCAGAAGATAAGACCCAAAACAACTCAAATTCGAAGGCGGATCGGACTGAAAATGTGAGAGACACAATTTGTTTAGAAAAAAAGAGAGTCAAAGTTACCTGCAATCCATCATGTGCAAGCCACCCTCGCTATTGCCTGACAATAGACGAATCTCCTCAGAGAGGTTTATCGTGATGATCCATAATCCATCAACGACGACTCTTTTTCTTATTTGCAGACATCTCGTCATGCTCCAAATCGAAATCTTCCCTTTCTTGCTTTGTTGTCGACATTTCTAGATGTTGGGAGTAACGGGAAGCAAGAGTTACAGGTGAATCGCAACCTTATATTCTACAAATGCTATCAAAAGAATCGAAGAAAGAGATTAGCTACCAATCTTCGTTTCCTGAGATTAGCTATTAAAATATCACCTACCAAGTGGAATCGCAACCCTAGATTGGATCATTTCTCCCCGTTTCGGCCAAGACCCAAATCCATGAATGTGATACATAATCCCCGTGACACCCTTGCTATCACCGACCAAGTTGGAATCGTAACTCCGGATTCAATTGTTGCTTCCCGTTTCGAGAAAGACCCAAATCCAGGTGTCTATCCTCTTCTTCTTCTCCATGAGCAGATATGAGAGGAAGCTGTATTCCAAGTAGAGTTTACGCATGAAGCTGTCGCAAAAGATCTCGCCGACAATCTCTTCATTATATGACTCGGTATGTCTCCCTCTACTCCCTCTCTTTCTTTCTCCCTTAGATAAAATTAGTATTGAAAAATTATAGAAAAATTATGTCATGCGTGAGTTAGAAGACCAGATCTACGGCGACGAAGCTAAAAAAGCTGAAAAAATCTCTCCCAGTTTTTCGTTCGATTTCCCTTAAAACCAAACAAAAACCTAGTCGGAAGAAACTTACATGGGAAGTGGCAGTTTCATATGGCGACCCAAAAGATCGACAAGACCAATTCATGGGCTCCCTCTAATCGTATTTGTAAAGCCTGTATCACAACAACATTCACATGTGTGCTTTCACGAAGTATTGATCAACGAAAAGTAAAGATGGATATTGGCCTCTGTGTGATAATGGAGGGAACATAGTCGGTCATCACACTAGGAACCAAACACTCTTTGGGTATATTTTTGGAAGCCAGACGCGCTTACACCTGGTAGAGATCATAAAAACAAATTGTCAATAAAAATGTCATAAATTACTAAAGCAATCGAAAAGATTCCACCAAATAAAAAAATAGAAGAATGTATAGAAGAAAGAATGGATTTCAAACGCATAAGGAGAAGAGTGCCTTTAACAGATCCACTGTTATGTAACAACTACTTATCAGAGAAGATCAAAGAGCTTCTTGTTATTCAATTTTCTGTGTCGTTGCATTGCTGCTTCGTACTCTTCTTCTTGTATATCATAGTCATGGATCCCAACATGTCATTAGCAAAACCACGGGATCTAAAGAACAACCTGCCAAATCATCATTCTTCATCAGTATCAACTATAAACCTTTTCCAGAGATCTTCAGGCATTTGCATAAACATATACCCTTAGCGTTATGATTTCTCCTCAATTCACGTTTTCGGGTTAGAGAAAGAAGGAATGCTTTTTGCAAGGTTGTTACCTTTCACGCTCTGAGCAGAGAGCTGATATGTGATGCGTATCAAAGTTAAACAAATAACCTAAACTACCCGCAAGTGCACGGCACGTGTGTAGTCTTTAGGTGTCGATCCCACAGAGACTACGCAACACAACCTAAACTCGAACTGTGAATCAAACTTGCAACGAACGAATATGGAATTTGGGAATGAAATACTAAAAACAAATAAACAAACGAGTTCCTAATAATGAGACAAACGTTCCAGGAATCCGGTTTCAACACAAGACTACAGAAACCAACAATCAACCTATCTAATCATGCAATCCCGATCAAGTTATCTAAGGCAGACGATCCTAATATGATATCTACCCTCTCTCAAGGCATAGACACGTGATCAGTCAAGTTATCTCCTACTTTCGTGGCTGACACCTTTTACTAAACCCATAAGTTCTGTGATTCATCTGTTTTGCCCTCAACCGCTGCTACCCTATTTTCGTGGTCTAACTTCGGTTGTTCTAAACCTAATCTTCTAGGACTAGAATTCTCCTTTCGGTCCTTCTCCTAATCCCTAACACATGCATCTACGTTGCCATCGCAAACATAAGTCATTCAAGCTCTCAGACAAAGAAGAGATAAACGAAAACGGGAAGATGCATTCAAAGATAAATCAAAAGCGGTTTCGGGATAGCCATGGGCTAACCCTTCTCCTAGAACAAAACAAACTACTCGCTTATGCGTCCGTAAACAAACATAATTGAAGTAAAAAGTCTAAGGAACATGAAAACCAAACGAAACCGAAGTCCCTATTCAATCTTCAATGCTCCTTGAATGTCTCTTTCGCCAAAGTCTCCTTCTCTCCCTTCGATTCCGAACTGAACTCTCTCACTAAAGTTCCCTCGACCCCTAGCTCCTGTTCTTCCTTTTCCTTTTTCTTTTCTTTCCTTTTCTCCCCTTTCTTTCCTTCTGGCCATTCGTTCTTTTCCTTTTGTTGGAGCAGCCACCGATTTTTGCATTTTCATGAGTTTTCCATTCTTAATTAAGTTGGGCAACGTTTCCATTACTTTTTCCAGCAAAATATCACTTATTCCTCTTCTCTAAAATCGGTTTCCTTAATATTGTATAAGTCACCAACAAGTTCCTTTCCGTTTTAAGACAAATTAACTTATCTGTAAGTTGCAGGTGACGGACGCGACCCGTGCGGGCTGAGTGTGTGACCAGCTCGGGCGCGGCGCGCATGATCGCGCAAGACCACGATGGAAAACATGGCGACCCACGTGGGCTAGGTAGTGCCCGCTCGGGCTGATGCATGCCTCGGTCGGGCTAGGGTGTGGCCCGCTCGGGCTGATGCCCCGACCGTGTGTAGTACTTGCCCGACTCGTGCTCAAGTTGCTGGACCAAACGCCCGTAGCATTTCCGAACTAAATACCCGCTCGGGCTAGGGAGTTACCCGCGCGGGTTGATGCTATTCCTCGCCGATTCTCATCTCGTTTGTTCCGTGATGATCCTCGATGTTGGTACTTTGTCTCGTGCACGTTCTTTAGCTCCAAAATGAACCGAATACGCATTAAAACCTGTAAGAACATGAAAACACGAAAACGAGTAAAACGGATACAAAATCATACGTAAACATCGCATTTATATCGTAAACATCTCTAAAATCGTGCAAGAAATACGTATGAGAATGAGATGATCAATATGTCATAGATCTCTCTGCTCGTGAGAAGTCTATTGAATCAAGAACCAAAGACGAGTATCAACCCTCAATTCCCAATGTACAAAATATTCATGTGATCAAATTTTACTATTACAAACTTGATAATTCTTCTCACAATCAATTTACCAATCACAATTCGCCGTAGTGAAGGAATAACCTGGAAGACACTGGAAGAAAATCATATATAAAAAGTAAACGTTAACCAATACTTTAGTAAGCAACAATTCCAATTCGAACTCAATGACAAAAAAGAGTATAACTAAAGAATATGAAGCATTCCAATTAAATTCATGGTATAGTGAAATAAGTTACCATTATGTCGTAAATTGAAGCGGTTAAACCACAAGATTGACTGGAAACACATCAATAAATAAGTCTCCTAAAAGAGTGAGACACAGCTTTGTTTGACAATGTCTGGTCAAGACAAATCTGAATATAAAACTAAGGCGCCATCGAATTTCTCATAACCAAAACAACTGACATTATGAGATTTACAAAAGACAGAGACAACAATCTGCTGTGGGAGATTGATGTGTGCACCTTTTTCATATCTATGATCTCTTTGAAACTCCCATTCTCAGGTTTGAGATTATGTAACCGGTTACACGAATGGTTGCAATGCACATACAAATCTTTCAGTTCTTGCAGACTTACATCTTTTTTTTTTTGTGGATATGAATATTGGTATTGATAGAGGTAGAGATGAGGTGGAAGCACGCAGATCCCCGATCTCTTATTGATAGAGGTAAATGTGTAATCAAGAGTGGCTTATAAGGCAATTAATCATTATCAAAACCCTATGTCATAAAAGGACCAAAATCGATGTTAGTTACCCTAAATGGCCTAAAATCGCTTAGCTTTCTTCTTACGGGAGAAGTTATTAGGTGTCCGGTTATCCTGCTTACGCTTAGTCCCAACACGTTTAACACCGCTTTCTTGCGAGCCTGTTGCTCTAGCCTTTCTTGCAACAACTGATGGCCTTTTCTGCTTTCACTGCTTTCATTGATATTTAGGGTTGATGAGCTCAATCATGGCATACATGAGGAAAATTGTACCAGCCACATGTTATGGGCAAAAGAAGCTTCAGCAGATTGCTCTGATTTGAACACTACATAAGCATAAGCATGGACACTGTAATACCAATCCATTCGAAATCATAATCTCATCAACCCTAAAACAAAAACACGAACTACAAGTACCCTAAAGAAAGATTCAAGCATCAGAATCCGAGCTAGGGTTAAAGTTTATACCTTGACGCATTTTTATTGATTTGTTTCTGCATTATAGCTCCATTTCTCGTTTTCTTCGTCTAATAGATCAAAAACCAAACATCATTCATACGATCAAATGAAAATCAATTAATCTAATTGCTCTCAATATATTATTACAGAAACCCAACTCACATCTGCAATAGGCACAGACCGTATCCTCACGGATTCCAAATCAAAGAATCAAAGTCTTAGCATGAGTTGACGGAGAAGGAGCGATAGATAAAGAAGGAGAGAGATAAAAGGAGGATGATAAGAGGAAGGGTCTCGAGATCATACTTGCGAGAGTTGTCGGCGAAGCGAAGAAGTTATGGAGGAGAAGGGCTGAAGCTTGAAGCTTGATTTAAGGAGGAGCGAGGGTAAAGAAGAAGGAGATGAAGCGGAAGAGTCACCGCAGGAAGAGGAAGGAGGTGATGTATCTCGGAAGAGGTAGGCACGTGTGAAAGGATGGTAAGGGAGATTTTTCCTCCTCCGCTGACGTGGCAGCAGGAGAGAGGAGGAAAATTCCTCACTTTTATATATATGATTTTCATTTTTTTCAATATTTTTTAGAAATTTTAGTTTGTTTAATTCAGAAAGAAATTATAATTTATTTGTAAAAAAATTGCATACAATTTTTAATAATAAAAATAATAACAATAACAATAAAATATATTGTCATTTTCTATTTTATTACTATTAAGATTATATTTAAAGGGATGCTTTTCTGTCTCTTGGTGATATGGTTTCACGAGAGGAGAGAAAAAACCTCCTTATTATATATATGATTTCATAAACTATAAATCAATTCTAATCGCATTATAAATATTAATATTTTGAGTTTTTATCTGATTTTGATTCTTGATATTATTCTATATACATATACAGATTGATATAAATATAATACAATTTTATTCCAATTTTGCAACTTAATTATTTTTTAATATTATCAATTGTTTTCAAATTTTTTTAATTTTTAAATATTTTTTTAGAAATTTTAATTTGATTAATTGAGAAAGAAATTATAATTTTTTAAAAAGATTTGTAAATATTTTTATAAATAAAATAATAGAAATAATAACAATAATAATAAAATATATTGTCAATTTCTAATTTATTACTATTAAGATTATATTTAAATTATATTTTAATGGAGGGTTTTATCTCTTTTGGTGATGTAGTTTCATGAGAAAAGAGAAAAAACCTTATTATTTCAATTGTTTTCAAATTTTATTTAATTTTTAAATACTAGGAAAATTCCCACGCGATGTGCGGGTTGGTGATTTTTTTATATTACTGAATAAAGTATTACGACTAATAAATTAGATTTTATAATATGATAATTATTTAAATATAATCTATAAAACTTTTGAAAATAAACAACAATAAAATTCAAAATAATCAACAAACTGAAAAATATAAATTAAATAAAGATACTATTCGTATAACAGTTTGGAGATGCAAGATATAAAGATGAATAAGTTTTACATTTTAATAAAATTATTTGTATAACAGTTTGGATATTTTTGGCAAAAATATAATTGTGTTGTAATATTTTGAATTTTAGCGTTTTCATTTTTTATATCTATAATGTAAGGTCAAAATATTACTCGAATTTATGATCATTTTTAAATATTTTTAAATAAAATGTATTATTCTTTATTATTGGAGCATTTAAAATAAAACCAATAGGATAACGATGAAATGTTTTTCAATTATTTCATATAAATCTTCTTTTTAATCATATATAAGTTTCATTTGAATATAAACTTTTTTTTTTAAATTGGCTCTTATAGTAAGAAGGTATGATAAAAGATGAATGTCATACCAAAAGATTTTTGAATTTCAAGATTTTTTGTTTTAAAATTATAAAATTCTAAATGATAAATCCAATAAGGTGTGAAATTAATAACGTGAAATGCAAATTTAAAAAAAAATCATAAATTTAATATTTACTAATATAATAATATTAACAAATTGAAATTAGGAAGTGCTTGCCAGACGCTAGCATGCTGCCTTCTCTCTACCGGCTTCACTCCAAAAGCTACTGAACCTGAAATCAGAAACCCATTAACCTGAAATCATGCAAAAGTTCTGTCTGTGCTTCTCACACCAGACTAAAAGGCTTAAAATATGGATTTTTCAGTGAAATAGCTACGAAGCTATCTAAAATAGTTACTCGACTTTTGCAAATGCTGGAAAACAACAAATATATCTTATGCGCTCACAAATCTAACTTCAGGATTCTAACAATGACGAAACAAACAATCAGTTTCTGAATCTAAGATGACGGCGAGAGTTGTAACTTCGCCATACAGCTACACCAAAACCAGGTTATTTCTTTATACTATGTCGGGAAAATAACTTCATTCAACACAAGAAACAAGTGACAGACAATAATGAAAAGCAGAGTAACTTCACAACCAGAAAAAATTGGCCACAAACGGCAATGTTAAACAACACGAATTGTCAATGAAACAGAAAACTCACTCAACTCATAATCTCCCGAAATTCAATGAAATGGAAAACTTACTCAACATCAAAACCCAATATCGTAATCTCCCGAAATTCAAACGGCAAACTCATTCAACTAATCAAAACCCAAAATCCCCAATCTTCCAAAATTTAACAATTTTTCGAGTTAACCCACCTACTCATTCAATCACAAGAGGTGAATCGTGGAATCGAAGCCCAAAACCCTAGAAATGCAGCAACGCCCCAAACGAATCAGACCGATAAAATGTAAAACCCTAGAAAACGGAGAACCACCAAACTGCAGAAATAGAACGTGGAAGAGGGAGGAGACGGCTCTGGGGCTTCCATGCGGTTTAGCGTTTAATAAATACAGGAGGCTGACGTGAAGGGCTCAAGAGAATCTCCACGGATTGAACCCTAATCGAATCCGACGACTTCAAGTGGAAGAGCCCCTGACTTGCGAACACGACACGGACACAGACCTTCGCCGCTCGGATTCATTGACAGATCTTCTCCTCTAGGGCCTCCATCTCTGCACGGCGTCGATGTTTAGTTTCTCAATCCCAAGTCCTCGGCAGATTGAATCAATGGCGGAATTCCATATATGCTTCCGTACACTTGAATGCACTCACGGAAAAAGCGAGAGGAGATCGTGGGTAAGAGAAAAGAGATCGTGGGAAAATGGCAGGTGAAATCAAGGCCGAATATCAGAAATAGCCATGAATAATATGATTTGTGTATTTTATTTTTTAGAATTTTTTTCCTAGACATCGATTAATCTATATAAAT
The DNA here is from genome assembly GCA_036759665.1 of Gynandropsis gynandra. NCBI lineage: Eukaryota > Viridiplantae > Streptophyta > Magnoliopsida > Brassicales > Cleomaceae > Gynandropsis > Gynandropsis gynandra. Next base: position 3,147,258 of record CM071867.1, on the reverse strand, counting down.
GTTAGAGGTTAGTCGTTCAATTGGCGGAATATCAGAAATATCTTCATAGGGCTAAATCACTCGGAAAATGGCAGGCGAAATCAAGGCCGAATATCAGAAATAGCCATGAATAATATGATTTGTGTATTTTATTTTTTAGAATTTTTTTCCTAGACATCGATTAATCTATATAAATGTTAGAGGTTAGTCGTTCAATTGGCGGAATATCAGAAATATCTTCATAGGGCTAAATCACTCCAAAAATACCCTTCCCCAAAATAATTATTAAATCCGAAAAATAAAAATTG